>JAVSCE010022488.1:0-110071 GCA_032199065.1 Smutsia gigantea | reverse complement strand
TAGGCCCTAGAGAAGACTCAGTACCCTTGAAGGCAGAGCAACTTTTCCAAAATCAATCATAGGGAGAAGGAAAAAAAGCTGGAAAAAGGTGAGGAGGGATGGGTCCCAGGGGCACCGTGGAGGCACCTGCTGGGGGCCTTCAGAGACCAGGAGCCTTGAGCAAACTCCAGCTCTACAGGACAGATGGAGCTGCGGAGAAAACCCGGGCTGAAGAGTGTGTCCGTGAGGTACGTGGCGGATTGGGGCCACTCATTCATCCTTTTAAAACTGCTTACTGAAGAATGCTGCCGCTATGGAGTGCCTTCCATGTGCTCTGCTTTGCACTATCCCCCAGAGACATGAAGGTGCAGAGACACAGTTGGTAGTTTGCACGGGGAGGCGATGAGCAAGCAGGCAACTGGAGCAGGATTCTAAGTCCCACGGCAGAGGCGTGGACGTGCCAGGCGGCCACTCCTCAGGGCCACGCAGGCGCAGGGCCAGCACTTGCCCCTACATTTTGCCCCCTCGGTGCCTCCCATGTCCCACACTAGTCTGGGCTCTGGGTAGGACAGGCAAATGGGAGTAGAAGGAAGTACTGGATTAGACGGAGCCGCCTGCGTGTTACTAACCACAAGGCAGAATCCAGCGGTCGAGGGAAGCCTGAGCCTTCGGGGTGTGGAGAGCTGCTCACCTTTGAAACCTCAGCCGAGAGGCCACCCAAAGCAGCACCACTAAAAAACAAAACGAACGAAAACAAATAGAATCAGGCTCACAGCTTCCTCCTCGGGGCCCACGGGGCCCTTACACGCTTCTCTCTTCTGACCAACGACACTTTGGTTCATGGCTCATCTTTCCTGCCAGATGGTGAGCGATGAGATGAGAAGGACTGCCTTGGTCAGTGTCTTTCTTATGAGGCGTTTTTTTTTTGCAGTAAAATGTATGTGACATAAACTTTTCTACTCTAACCATTTCTAAATACACAATCCAGTAGCATTAACTGCATTTACAAGGTTGTGTGACCATCACTGGTATCTATTTCCAAAATATCTTACTCAATTTTCATATTCTTATCACAGGCATGATGCAAGTGTGATTTTAATCAATATTTATTGAATGAATTGTTAAATTGATGCATGATTTATTCCCACAGTCTAGAGATTGGCCATAAATACTACAGCAATTCTGATTTCCTTTGCTACTTTGGAAAAAGTGAAAGAGAACAGAGGTTATAAGATATAAACAAGTTGTTCATAGAAATGGCTACATTAAAGGAAGTGGCTTTAGAAGGAAAACCTGTGTTAATGAGGAATCAGGACATGATTTTGCAGAAGAAGCCACATGACAGACTCAGTGATCTCCGCATCAGGTACACGAAGGGCTAAGGACACCAGGTGCTCAGGACAGCAGGGACTGAGGACACCAGGTGGTCAGTACACCACAGGCTGAGGACACCAGGTGGTCAGTACACCAGGGGCTGAGGACACCAGCTGCTCAGGACAGCAGGGACTGAGGACACCAGGTGGTCAGTACACCACGGGCTGAGGACACCAGGTGGTCAGTACACCAAGGGCTGAGGACACCAGCTGCTCAGGACAGCAGGCACTGAGGACACCAGGTGGTCAGTACACCACGGGCTGAGGACACCAGAAGGTCAGTACACCAGGGGCTGAGGACACCAGCTGCTCAGGACAGCAGGGACTGAGGACACCAGGTGGTCAGTACACCACGGGCTGAGGACACCAGGTGGTCAGTACACCAAGGGCTGAGGACACCAGCTGCTCAGGACAGCAGGCACTGAGGACACCAGGTGGTCAGTACACCACGGGCTGAGGACACCAGGAGGTCAGTACACCAGGGGCTGAGGACACCAGCTGCTCAGGACAGCAGGGACTGAGGACACCAGGTGGTCAGTACACCACGGGCTGAGGACACCAGGTGGTCAGTACACCAAGGGCTGAGGACACCAGCTGCTCAGGACAGCAGGCACTGAGGACACCAGGTGGTCAGTACACCACGGGCTGAGGACACCAGGAGGTCAGTACACCAGGGGCTGAGGACACCAGCTGCTCAGGACAGCAGGGACTGAGGACACCAGGTGGTCAGTACACCACGGGCTGAGGACACCAGGTGGTCAGTACACCAAGGGCTGAGGACACCAGCTGCTCAGGACAGCAGGGACTGAGGACACCAGGTGGTCAGTACACCACGGGCTGAGGACACCAGCTGCTCAGGACAGCAGGGACTGAGGACACCAGGTGGTTGGTACACCACGGGCTGAGGACACCGTGGTCCACTCCTAACCCCTGGCCGAGGAATAGGTCTGATGGCCTCTTGAGGGTGCATTGGCTTCTGAAGGTGTTCAGGAAAGATTTTTGAGGCTTCATTAGTTTTTCTTCTCTTCTCTCGAGAAGGAGGATGTGCTGGTCCTATTACCAACTTTGTATCTGAAAAATAGACTTGAGAATAATAATTCTCTGCGTTTTATCAACACGGGAGTTCATGGCGGCCGGCCCAGAATGCAGGTAAATATTGCCTCGATACCACAGTCATGGGACAGACAGGGAGGGGAGGGCAGACTAGTGATCAGAAGTCTTAGGTCATGTGGGACAAACATGGTAAGTGTGCTGCCTGATGTGCTAATATCCCCTGCCCCACACGGTACTGCGAGGAGCTGGTCATCTGACCACGCTGTCTGCCAACCAGGAGGGCCTGGTGAGGCCCAACTCGGAGGCTGAGGAGCAGAGGGACCCCCAGGGCATTCCTGACCGCAGGGCAGCCAGAAGCTCAGAGGTCAGGCTCTTCAAAGCCTTCTACAGGTTCTATGACTTTTTCATGTTTGCATATTTACATTCACACATATTTATGTAAAGGTTAGGATAATTAGTACAAAACAAGCACCAGAAATTATTGTCTGAGCAACTTTTTCTCCCTCTTGAAATAACTGTGGTCCGCTCCTAACCCCCAGCTCTGAAAGAGCACACAGTTCCGCTCTCCACGGGCACGGCGTGGGAGCCAGCACAGGAACGGGGTTCTAGAGAACTGGGACCCATACGGAAGCCTGTCCCACTGCTGCAAGAGAAAAACAAGTTTTCACCAATGTGTTCTCAATTATGGTCACTTCTTCATAGGAAACAACCCTGCAATTACGCTCATTGCCATCCGAGGAATAACGGTTACTAGGAGAAAAGAAAGCCTTCAGAGGCTCTGTCTAGAGATCCATCTACATAGACGACATAACTGATTTCTTTGAATTTAGGACCAGGACACTTTTTTCGTGGAAGCCGGCCAGCCACTGATTTTTTTTTTCCCCTTTGTGTTTTTCCCCACTTCTCTTCCTAACTAACGCATATATACTTATGCTTCAGAGAATCTGGATGAGTGATATAGACCAAAAAACAAAGACAAAATATTGGCTTAAAGTTACTAAAATGGTAACTTTAATGTTATTTATAAACTTTAAATTCAGCTTCTGTAGGCCTCAGTAATGATTGTGTAAACACACACGAAGATAATTCATAGTTTCTATAGCCCTAAATTACAGTAATCTTAAAAAGTTCCTGAGATGGAGACACAGGGGTACTTACAGGCAAGATGGGCTTAGGGGCAGGACTTACTCGAAGCACACATGTTGGAGGGGAGCTTCCTTTGCATTTCCACCTTATCTTTGGCTCTTTTTAAAATATAAATATTCAACATAGTCTCTATTTGACAGTCTCAGTACTTTTTGTAGAGCTGTTACATATTGATATATTCTGTTTACTTATTTTTAAAGATTATACAATAAGTATTTCATTATACTTACAAAGGTGGCTTACTGAAAATTCTCCTATTGTTAAATATTTGGATCTTTCCCCATTTTTTTCCATGAGCTAAATAAGGCTGCTATAAAAATCTTTGTACAAGTGACATTCAAGAAAGTTAAAATCCACATGTAAAAGCCATACTGCTTCTGCTAGCTCTACTAATTATTATGCTTGAAACATGGTAACATTATACACTCAGAAACACAGCCAGGTAATGATGTTTTTTACACAACCAGATTGTAAATTCACTGGCTTGTCCATCATATTGAATGATGGTGGAAGACTATTCTATATAACTTTTTTTATATTTAATTTGATCTTAAACTTTTTCAAATATTTTACTTGTTTTTTTATTCTGTAGTTTTCTACAGATACTACTATGTATTTCTTCACAGATTCAATGACGTGTCTCAAAATTACTGTATAAGCTTACCTTTGCTGATAGCTTAAATACTTCAATCCATGTTCAAATACTGCACTTTAGTATTCTAAATAAGAAAAGTTTCAGTAACATTGTCAACACCACGTAATTAGCCTGCAGATACTGCCACACTCAAACTCAATATTATCTTTTCCAGATGGGGGGCTGTTGCATCTAATAAAAGATTTTCCCCAGCTCAGAGCTCAGGCATCTCTTCATGTTTTCCAGCAGTAATTATTGCCTATTCCATCCCTGGAACACTGCGGTCTGCAGTCACAGAGAAGGCTGGAAAGGGATGTTATAAGGAAATATTCTCAGCATCCGTTTGTAGGGAAGGGCTGCCTCAGAAGGCTCTCATTCAGTCGGAGCATCTCAGACGTACAAATCACCATCTTAAAACAGCTGAGGCAACTAAGCACCCAGGCAGACTGGCTCATAACCTTTGTTCTGCCATATTGCATCTTCAGACAGCAATGCCAGCAAGAGACACCTTTTTAAAAGGACACGTACTCCAGCTTACTGCTTCTGAAACTATCAGTGGTAAAAAGGAAAAACAAAACACTTCTTTTTTCTTCTTTATATTTTTAAAATGTCAACTGATACTTCTGTAAGACACAATAATTATCAGAAAAATAAATAAAAAATGAAGATATGCAAAGGCAAAGACAAAAGTATATGAAAAACAAAAATACCAGCCCCCAACTTGGCATTTACTGTTAGAGATCATTTTCATTGTTTTATTATTATGGTTAATATAAATATATTTATTATAATTATGCTAGAGATTATATTAAATTAGAGTTAAGTGAATTGAATCAGAACAAACATAGCATAGGTTCAATTACAAAAACTACACATTTTTCATAGCAAGTGTGTGTATCGGTGGAACATAGGGACTTTACCTGGCTCGTTGTGAGCAGATCTGACACCCAGGCTTAAAGTAACTCCATTCTAGAGGGCCTGGGATTTACAGTCAAAGATACATGGCCTTATCTCAGTCTCTTCTGGCTATGTAATCTTAGATAACTCACTGTTTAGCAGCCATTTCTTTATTTGTAAAGTGTGGATAAAAATAAAATTGAATAGGGTTGTTGTGAGAATCAAGTAAGGCTATACATGTGAAGTTCTTAGGGTTGTACCTGGCATAGAAAATGCTAGGAAATGATAGCCAGCATTTCTGTTACAGGACCAACCAGCATGGAAGAGGTTTAGGAAGATTTAGTGATGAAAACTGTAAAGTACAAGCATGCATCTGGTTTCAGGGGCCACATGCTCTGAAAACCCACAATATAATAGACTACTAAACTCATAAGAGTTCATGAAGGCTGCCAGATACAAATTCAATTTGCACTGTCATTAACCAACAAGAAACATTTATAACAGAAAATAAGATGCCGTTCATAGTACCAGGAATCGCTGAAGTTTCTAGGAACAGAAATTAACAAAGAATGCACCAAATTTTATGGATAAATCTTTCAAATGCTATATCCTTCAAATCATTGTCTTTTGAAAGACATGGATAATGAATGAATGAGTGAATGGAATTATCAGACAGTATAAATTTGTCATTCTCCCCTACATTAATTTATATATTCAGTGTGTTTGAGTATCCACTCCAGAAATTTTTGAGAAGTTTGACAATCTGATTCTACAGCCACACTGAAGAATTAATCTTTACAAACACACGCAGCAAAGGGGGAATAGTACACCAACATAACAGCGACAGCACAGGGAACCCATTAGCACGCCCAGGAACTGAGTGTGTGGGTAATGAGATGATGTCTGCTGGAGGCAGGGAATAGATACATTGTTTGGCAGGTGGTGCTGGCAAAGCTGGCTCACTTATTAAGAAGTACACATTTATATTCCTAATCATGCTGCATAAAGAGTGAGCTCCTAATGGCTTCCAGACCAAAATGTCAAAGGCCCAACTTTTTAAAGTGGGAGAAAAAAATGACTTGAGGGTAGAAAAGGGGGTTGTTTTAAACAAGACTCTGTAAGCACAAACTTTAAGATTAAAAGGAATTATATATTAGTAGGAATTCTAAAACAAATTCCTACTAAACATTGGAAAAAAATAGGGAAATGAGTAAAGGATGTGGCCAGGCAATGCCTCAAAGGGGAAACCCGAATGACTCAAGTTCAAGAGGTTCTCACCTCACCCATAGTAAGGGACAACAATTAAAACAATATCACGCCACTTAATATCCATTCAACTGGCAAAATTTTAAAAACTAGAGGACTCCAAGTTTTCAACAGTTTGGGGAAATAGGAATCTACAGGCATAGGAAGTGGGAGTTGGAACTGGCAGTCTTTCTGGAAAGCAATCTGGCCTCTCTGGGGGAGTCAGTGTCCGCGTGCTTGCGTTCAGCAGCCCCTCTCCTGGGGACATGCCCAAGAAAGTCTCGCACAGGCCCATGAGCCACCACATGGAAAACTGTACACAGCGGCATTATTTGTAGCAGCAAAGTGCAGTCCTTCGCCGAAGGGAATATTATGCAGCTCAGAAGCAATGTACTAGTGAGTAGACACTGGAATGTGGTGTTAAATATCAAGGTAAGAAATACAGTGAGGCACTGTTATGCACATTAAAGCACATACATACAAAAATCCCACTAAATATATTTCCCACAGATGCATACATACTAGGAGCATATATTATACATCTTAGGGGAGCAAGGAATAGTGGTGGATAATGAGGGAGGAGAACTAAAACAAAACAAGAAAGGGACCTGGGGGATCAGACTTCACAGTGTGCCATGAATAGAGAGAGGCATTTGATTACATCAAGTTTTGCACCTGAAATCTAAAAAGTTTAAAAAAGGAAAGGGGCATGCACAGGACAGACCAGAGTGCCACGGAATGCAGGCTTGGATCCAGGTAGATTTCCTAAGCTCCTGGGAACACACAGGCCCCAGGGTAGAAAATGAAGACAAGGCTCGGTTCTTTCATTCATGAACTGCAGTTTTCCCAGACTGCACTTCAGCCTCTTCAAGTTCTTTCCATTCTGCAACACTCACGCTGATTAGCTCTGTGGGGAGTGGAGGGCATGTTCTCTGTCCCGAGAAGCTGGCAACAGAAGCCTCCTCCTGGCTGAGGTAACCTGGAGACGCTCGGTGCTGTTCTAGCCTGAGTGTTATTTTCCATGTTTCTCCTCCACATACTGGCGGCACCGTGGCTGCTGTCCAGAGAGTTGGAAGCCAGAGCTTGGCTCTGGACGAACATCCAGAGGAGGGACTTGGATCCCGCAGCTGAAGCATCCCAAAGTTTAAGGAGGACCCAGAGGCTGCACTGCTGCCTCTGCAAGACTCCATGAGTGGAGGAGGGGGAAGGCTGCAGCCCCCAGCTGTTCCCCAGTCTGTGTGCTGGACTTAACTGTGTGGTCTTGGTAGAGGATGCCCAGATGTCAGGAGGATTTCCAGAGCATTCCCAGGGGAGGCGTGTATTTGCTTCTAGTTTCCGCCCACCTCCAAACTGGACATGAAGATTAGCTGGCTAAGCTTTTCCTCATGAGGGCTGTATCCTTGGGAAGACTGAAGAGTGTGTATTTCTCCAGTGTGGGACATCACTGATGAAGGAAGAGGTTCCTATGTGATCAAACGTCCTCTGTAAGCTCCAGTCCCTTATTAGACCCACTGCTAGATAGTTTATTTAATACTTAAATAGAGAGTATACATGTCACAAATATTTTAATATTTTGATGAGTACAGTTCGATATCATTTGTCTCCTTTGTAATCCTAGGCAGTTTACTTTATGTATTTGAAGACATTTCTGAGGCAAATCCATGGCTTTGCCACAGAGAAGTTTCCCCGAAGCCGTGCATTAGAGGAATCAAGCCTGTCTTGTCTAACATTGGGATAATAAGGCTTCCTATTTGTAACATGCTTTGCTTTCCGACCACCCCATCTAGTCCCCTCAACTCAAAATGCTGCGGGCTGCATGCACATAGGCACACTGTCCTCCGTGGGAGGGAGCAGGCTCAGCAGAGGGCAGGGGGGCCAGCGTCCAGAGCCTCAGACCCTCAGCCAAGGACCCTTCTGCAGCATGGACACCCTCAGGCGCCCCTCTGTCACCTCTACCCACTCTTCTCAGCCTGGAGGGACACACTTCCCCGAGGACGCCTCCTGCCTGCCATGAGGAACCCTCTCCCCACCCGGGAAGCCCCTGCCCTCTGACCTCGTGGGGCTTCCCGCCTGAAGGATCCCACTCTGTGTGCTCTGGCCGGGGTCTCATACGGCATCTCAGGTCGGCCCAGCTCTGCTGACTGACCCTAGGCCCGCCTGAGCCTGGTTCTCTCATTTTTCAATGGAGGCAACACCAGGTTCAGAGATTTGTCGTGAAAATAACAAGACCATGTAGGAAGACGCTTTCATGATCCCACACAGTGTTTCATACACGTCCCTGGATGCTATCAACAGCCGAAGGAAGGGTGGGCCGGGAGGGGGAGGCACAGGAAGGGCTCTGGGGACACTCGGGTCGCTCTGCTCCTGGCCGGGACACGCTTTAGTTTATAACCTTGGAAAAAACTGCTGCCCTTCCTGAGCCTTAGTCCTCATTTTTGACAGAAATGTTTTGTCTTCCTATCGGAGTTCTTGTGACGAGGAGGAGACAGTGAAGACAGGATGCCTGGCGTTCGGTGCTCATGCTGGGATGGCGGTGCTATTATTATCTTCTCCTCTGGAGGAGGCTCTTTTCTCAGACATTTAATGTCCTGCAACTTTAAGCAATGTTTTGCAAATAATAGGTGCCCCAAAATATTGAAGGAATGATTCTTTAATGCAGCGAGGTAATAATAAGATGGGAACCACTGTGTTGTTTTAGCACTTCTATCCAGAGAGCATGTCTCCCTGTTTCTTCCACATTCCAGAGCAGAGTGAACGTTGTCTGTCCTTGGGCCTCCACTTCTGAAGACCAAGATGCTCATGTGCAGGCTGTAAAGACCCGCTCTGCCGGCGCTCCCTCCACGTCCTCACTGGCTCACCCCGACCTCCTTAGCCTGATGCACGCAGGGCACCGAGTTCAGCCCAGAGTGACCATGGAGCCTGTCCAGCCCCAGGTGAGCCTAGGCTACAGTTTGACTGCAGCCTCAGGAGACACCCTGAGCCAGAGGCACCCCGCTCGCTGGGCCCTGAGCTGCACATGGGGCTTCGCAGGCTCCATTGCTCGCAGTAGGTGAGCTCCATGGGCTCTCAGTCCACACGTACGGGACTTCCAACTCTCAGGAGGCAGCATTTCTGATCACAGTCATTCCACCTGCTCCGAGGCCCAGGGTCCAGGCAGAGGCAGCAAGGCTCTGAAGAAAGGACCCGTTCTCCCTCCTCCCTTCCTGAATTCCTCTGAGGAAGCAGTCTTTGGGTTTAACATAAAGAGGGAACTAAAACCCACTGTGGATGCTGGGATTTTTACTAAGGGAGTTAATTAGCTGCTGACAAATGAAAAAAGGGAGGTGTTTATAGCCTTTGAATGTTAAATTAATTAAATGCACAGCTGGGCACTATGGTTGCATCCCAGCAGATACAATGAAGCCAGCACACACGTCTAGCTCAATTCTAGGAGTCCATAACACAGGGTATTAAACAAATAAGACTGCAAAGGCCTCTACTGTGAACGATCCTGGAGTGAGTATCTTACTTTATGTCCCACTTTATGCCTGTAAGTAGCTTCATTTGCATCCTCTCATTGAGTTCGTATCAGCCCTGGGAGCCCACGGTGCTCTTCCCAGTTTTACAGATGAGGAAATGCGTGTAGCGAATTCAATCAAGGTTCGAGGGTCCACAGCCAGTATTTGTTATTTTTTGCTGTGGGACAAATTACCCCCAAAAGTAGTGTCTGAAAACAACAGACACGCTCTCAGTTTCTGTAGGTCGAGAATCAGGCGCTGCTAGCCGGGCACCCCTGGCTCAGGGTCCCCCGAGGCTGCCATCCAGCCGCAGCTGAGGCTCACCTGGGGCAGGACAGGCTCCACACACACTCTGGGGCAGAGCTCGGTGCCCACGGGTGTCAGGCTAAGGAGGCCTGGGTGAGCCAGCGAGGAGGTGGTGGGAGACCTGGCTGAGCGGGTCTGCACCACCTGCCCATGAGCATCCTGCACACAGATTTCCACGCCTCCTGAATCTGCTGCAGGAAGAAAAGGCATATGGACAGACCATGTCTGTGGAGCATACCTTGCTTTCAGAGACAGGACGCTAACATGCACGCTGTTCATGCTGTCCAGGTAGAGACCAGTGCTTAACAGGTGCCCTCTCAGGGAAGCCACTCAGCATCTCAGAGCCTGTTTTGTCATTTCTGAAGCCGGATCTTACAGGCATCAAGGCAGTTCCCGTAAAGCACCTCTCATGCCATCTGAACAAACACAGGCACTCAGCACATGGGGGCCAATAAATCAGTGACATTCAATCACCGGAGGCCAAGGATCTGAGGCCTGTCCTCCTAACCCCTCCACACTGGCATTTTTTGAATCATCCAGGAGACTCCACCACGTTGCCAGGGTGTGTGTGAACCATGGGCTCAGTCATGAAAGGGACTTGTAGACTATGCCGGAAGTTGATCATTTATTTAGAAAACATCAAGGGAGATGTGAGCAGGGCAGTGCCTGTGTTAAACTTGTACTTTAGAAACATTCTACCTATACAGTCTGGAAGATGGGACAGAGGAGAACTGGAAAGCAGGGGTTGGCAGAAACAATCCATTTGGAGACCACAGAGATTAGAATGGCAAACCAAAGCGGCCACAGTGAGGAAGGGCATGGGCCAGGGGCCAGGACATACAGGCCATGAACCGACTGCCTGTGGGATGTAAAGGGGAGAGTGAGCTATGAGTGGCTGCACTGAAGCAATGAGGAGACAGTGGTGGGATCCCCAAGGAAAGAAATGCGGAAGAGCGATAGGAATGAGTGAGGAAACGGTAGAAGTATGAGTTTAGTTTGGACAGGACATCCAAGCCAAGATGGATGACAGACCACTGGAATCACAGTCAAGAACTGAGGAGAGAAGAGAGGCGTGAGCGGGAGATCATTGTTTAAGGACCGCCAAGCCAAGGGAGTGGGTAACATCCATAAGAAGAGAGTCGGGGATGAGCCCATCCTAACAACCCAGACCCGGGGCACGTGTGAGGCCAGTAAGCCCCTGGCAACACAAAACACAGTCTTATGTGTGGGAACAGGGAGAGGGCGAGCAGGGACAGTCTCCCAGATGCCAGCCCACAGGAGAGGAGGGACACCAGAGGGGCGTCCAGGCAGGGAGAACCTGAGGCTGGTGGTGCCCAGCCAACAGCAAACACTACAGCTCACCCAGATGCATTGGGGTTTCTGAAACTGCGGGTGCAGGCAATCGTCCTTAAAAAGGGTTGCCTCTGGTCCGTTTCACTCCGGACCTCTGACGGGACCTCATGCATCCTGTAGCCGCCACTGCTCAAACATCTGTTTTCCAGCTCCCTGGGTGTCTGTGTGTCCTGGCTCATTCCTGCAGACAGACCGTTCAGAGATAAACTTACCCTCTCAGCCGCATGTAACCTGCCACCCACTTTGCCCAGTGAGCTTTTAAGCTTCAAGAATCACATGTTTCTCTTGTACAAGTTCTCCCTTGTCACGTCTACAGTCTCTTATTCCTTGTGCATACCTTTGGCACGTCTTCTATATTTAAACCTATTAAATACGCACCCTTCCTATGTCGCAGCCCGTGAACCCCGCGTGTGAAGTCCCCGTGGGTCTGATTCTGCCGTGTGCTTGTTCCCACTGGAGGTCACTCACAGCGCCTTGTTTTCTCCATGCTTTGGAGTGGACTCTTGTTTGAATGAATGTTATGAGACCAGGTCTTGCTGAAACCATATTCTTCCCTAAAGAATCCATTGTTGAGTCGGACGGTAGGAACTACCTGTGGGGCATCACCTGGATATAAAATTTCAGCATGCAGATTTTTAATTAAATAGTTAATATGAATTTGGTATGAAACTCCCAAGAGAGCCAATTTTCAGTTAAAAACTCTCAGGGTGCAATTATTTTTCCCCCCTCTCCATCTGTGGCCGAGTTTAAGGCAAACGATTTTCCCTGTGGACTCTCTTTATGGAGCTTCTTCTTTTCTTTCAATCTAGCCTATTTTTTTTTATGGAGAATAGATGCCCCGATAGCATTCTGGACTTCTTAACCCCCTAATGTGAGTGGGCTCCTACAGCGGGGTGTCACCAAGGGCGCCGGGAATTAGCTGATTTCTTCAGGATAACTGGCAGTTCAAAGGCTTCAGTCTCCCTTTGCGGTCCTGCTTCTACTTTGCTTTCATCAAGCTGAAATCACAAAAAATAAGGAGCAGAATGTCCAATGGAGCCTGTCAGTCTATTCCTGGGATTGAATCCCAGGTCTGCTCTCTCCATCATTGTGCAGTTTGGTTAATCTATTTGCTGTTCAGAATTTGTCCTCTGTAAAACATAAGTAATTATATCATCTACACATTTTGGCTCTCATGAAGATTCAAGACAGTGAATGCAGAGTGCCCAGAACAAAGTGACTTTGCTGACGCTTAAGTGGTGGCAGCTCTGACAAGTCTCAGCGGCAGGTTCCCCTGGGATAAGGGTCCTGGAATCTTCAGAAACTACACACCAGCCATTCCCAGGCAGGCCTGCTGCCCACTCAGTCAGAGAGACAGTGACAAATGGAAGACCTGGTTTAGAGCCTCTGAGATAGACTGAGAGTAGCGGGGAAGAGGAGTCTCTTCTTCTCCATCTTGCACACGTCATTCTGTGCTCCGATCAGAAATGACCCACTGGCATACACGAGGCCTTGCCTGCTGTATAAATGATTGCCTCTGAAGAGAAAATGATATATGGCGTGGGCAGAATCTCAACCAAGAGGCCGCCACGGACTGTTTATTACACAGAGTACTGAAGAATTGCAAGGAGTGTGAGGTCAGGGGTGTCTGGGCTGCGAAGCACACGTTCTCCACCCGCCAGGCTGCTGGCCTTAATGATCACAAGCACAGCCGCCAGCGGTAATCTAATTCACATACTCCTGATCCGCTCATACTAATGTGATTTCATCCTGGCCTGATGGACGCCAAATGATGCACAGGCCATCCTCTCTCCTTTGGATAATTTGGTCAGGTGAAAATTAATGAGAACTTAATGTCCATTTGAAAATTCTTTGCCTATTGGATTTTACATGTGGTAAAGCATTATTACTTTTAAAGGATTTTTATAGTTAGTTGATGGATGACGATGGGGCTGTGGTCACTTTGCGCTTTTTTGTTCGCTGTGCCCTGCAGTAATCATTTAAAAGTCTGTTGTCCCAAGAAACAACACTTTATGCCAGCATTGTTAACTGGAGGTGCTCTTACGTCGTATGAAACATTTAACTATGAAACTATGGAGCCGCGGTCTCCATCGCTGCTCTCTTGAGGGGTGTTTCTATAAAACGGAATTGACTTGCCAGCAGCTCTGCCTCTTTGTAGAGTTCATTCAGCTTTGCACAAGTATTATTTGAACCCACAATGAGCATCTTAGCCTGAGCTCCCCAGGTAACAGACTGTGAAGGGCAGATTGCTAGCAGGTAGCCTGAGAAGTGCTCTGGGGAATGACATCCATGGTGTGCAAGAGGATAGCTGGGCTGGCGGGAGGCGCTGAACTGTGAGGGAGTCTCGTCCCGGATCTCTGGAGCGGAGGGCGGCCGCCAGAGCTGTCCTGACAGGGGAAGAGGGCCCACCCTCCGCACCACTGTGCCGGCCGGTCTTTGGGCTGCAGCCGCAGAGGGCTCAGGGCTCCAGGCAAGGAGCTCTCTTCCCCCAGGGGCAAGGCTGCGGCTGGGAGCCGTCAGCAGCGGATGCTCTGGGCAGCCGGGAAGGGCACGCCTCCATCCTGACAATGCGCCAGGGTCCCCTAACCCGGTGAGCAAATCAAACACAGTCCCTGCCCCACAGAGCTCGCAGACCAGTGGGCACTCACAGGCTCCGCGTCTGTGTCCTTCATCCTGACCGCAAAGTCACCGCTCATCTTGCTTTTGGGGCCCCGGCCCTGCTCTGCCTTTGCTTGCTCGCTCCAGCTTCTGTTCACCTGACTGCGGCATGATTACGGCCGCAGCCCGGGCCCCTTCCTGCCTGAGGAGAGGGCTCTGCTGGCCCGGTGGGGTGCTCCCAGTGTCTGGGGCTCATCTGTGGTCTCAGGTCACAGCTACACTGGGAGGGCGGATGAGGACCGGCGCAGGGAGCACGTCCTTCGGGCCCCTCCTCTTCCAGAGGCCCTGAGAACTGGCTCCACACTGACTGGTGGTAACGGACTGTGGACCCACACTGATTGGTGGTAACGGACTGCAGCCCCACATTGATTGGTGGTAACGGACTGCAGGCAGTGGAACCTTCTGAGGCTCTTCTCAGGGACGCAGACACTTGGCCCCAGAGGTTCTGGGTTAGTAGGGCTGCATAGGTCCGTGTCCGTAACCGCAGAAAGACTGTGAAGTTGTTCTGTGCACTTTGAGCCCAGGCAGCACTGTTCTCCGTCGACTTTGTGACGGCGCACGCCTCCCTCGCCCAGACTACATTGGAGCCCTGACGCTTTTCTTCTCTGCCCAGATCCCGCTCCACCCTAAAGGCCGAGCTCAAGTGTTGTCGCTGCACTTAAGGGCCAAATGGCCCCGTGACTGGGGACGAACTTTTCTTACATAATCTCCCTTTACGGTTGGGGTGGGGATCAAATGACATGAACATGTAAAGTCTTGAGCGCAAAACCAGGCAAGACAAGGCGGAGGTGGCAGAGCCCGCGGACAGGTGCAAGTTCACCCCCGTGCGCTCAGACACCGGGCCGCAGACACGCCCTTAGCTTCTCCAGGCCCTGGTTTCTCTTTTGAAAAGGAGAGTGATGATAATTTCCATCTCAGAAAATTGCCATGAGGGCTTGAGGACAGCACATTCCTGGGCTTGGGGAACATCTAAGTAAATGTATATTTTTATTATTCTATGAAGGTGTCCTGTCCCCAGCTCACAAGGCCAGAGCACAGGACTTTGCGCCACTATCAATGTACTCATATTACCCAGCAATGGCCCCCGTGCTTCCCCATTAGGCCTTGTTATATTTTATATGTATATGTATAATAACTACCACCTCATAGGTGCTCAATAAATATTAATGAATTCCTAACCAACCAGAATAATTAGGTGAGTTTTTAATGGGGTCAAAAAAAGGTTACCCGAGGCAGCCCATAACATGGCCAGAGAAGCTGACCTCCGTGAGCTGATCCAACCTGGGTGACCAACGATGCCCCAGACTCAGCACGTGTTTGATGACAGGCAGGAAGAGCATTGTTCTCCGGGAACAGCTCGGGGAAGGCCCCAGTGTCTGAAGCTAAAAGAGAAGAGGGAAAGTGTATAAATAAATGTTTGCCCAGGACAAGGCGCTCTGGAGAAAAAGAGACTTGTGTGCTGACGTAACGATTGTGGGGGCTGCCTGGGGGTCAGGGTTTTCCTTCGTCAGCTATCAAGGGAGCTCTGTCTTTTACAGTAACTGGGGACAGGGTCTTATAAAGCTTTTGCAAAATGATTAAAGAGGCAGGGCACTCAGACTGTCTCCATTCTGCCTAGAGGGAAAGGCACAGACATAGGCTTCCCCTAAGCTGCTCCTGCTAAGGTGATGGAAGTTATAAAAACAGCTCCAGGTTACCCAGAATCTACTGTGTCCCCTCACTGTTAAGCCTGTTATAAATATTATCACTAATTTGCACATTTACCCAGGAGGTAAATACTAGCAAACTAAGGTTCAGAGTGGTTAAGTGACTTGCCTGGGTCACACAGTGACCAAGTACTGAATTTGGGACTTGCCCATCTAATTCCAGAGCCCATGCCCTCTGCATTCTGGAAGATGGCACTGTAGGTGGGGAACAGCGCCGGCTCTTGAAAGATTTGTGGGCAAAGTTTTGAGGTTTCAGAGAACAGTGCAGGGACCTTAGCCAGGGTGGATTAGGTTCAGGTGAAGGCTGAAGGCGAGGACTACAAAACCAGGTGTTCCTAGTGTCACGAGTAGAATCAGGCCGCAGCGAGAGGAAGGCCAGAGGGGGCAGAGCTCGCCCGTGAGGGTCTGCTGGGAACACACCAAGGCAGGAGCCGCGGGACACTGGCGGCCAGAAGTTCTCTGGGAAGTGTCCACCCCACATGAGGCAGGCCGGCTTCAGTCTCAGCGCTGATGTCGTTGGGGCTGATCCTGGGTATGTACTTCACCTGGCTGAGCCCCAGCCTCCCACCAGGGAAATCAGGGGTGTTCTGACCATCTCTGCACCATGTGATGAAGGTGAACGGAGACTACGTTCACAGAGCCAATCACAGGGCAGGTGCTGACTGGCCCCATTTGCCTTCCAGCTCTGGGATGGCTGGGACTCAGAATGCCACATGCGCTGCTTCCCAGGAGGACGTGCGGCCCAGGGCAGCCCAGAGCAGCCCAGAGCAGCCCGGGTGGGTTTGGTTAAGGCACAGGCCTGGCCTGGCCGTTATTGCTGGGCGGAGGGAACAGGGCTGCGCAAGGCAGTTCCAGCTGGCTTTGCAGGATGAGGCAGTGAGTGCAGGAGCCGCTCCCAGGGAAAGGGCACTGCTCTGCCAGGAAAGCAGGACCCAACCAGCCGGCTGGGTTTGCAGAGTCCACCGGTACTGGGAAGGGGTGGGAGAGAGATCGTGGGGTTCCCAGGCCACTGGCACACGGGAGAGCTGCTCTGTCGCCCACACCTCTGAGCAGAGCGTGAAGGAAGCACCCACTGTGCCTGGGCACCTTGTAGTTTGATGAGCAGTGGGCTCGGGTGAGCACAGCTTTCCAAGAGTGAAAGCTTTCCGCTTCCAGACTAAATGGAGCTGAAAGGGCATCAGCCTCCAGTCTGCTCGTTAGTCCCTGGGAGCCTTAAGCTCTGCTGCAATTCGCAGTTTCTAAGGGGAACTGCTTCTCACCGTCAGCAAGCTTGCCTGGGTGCCCCCACTGCGAAGCAGAAGTGGTCCAACACAGGGCTCGAGAGTCTGGACTCAGAAGCCCACAGCCTGGACCGGAAGCCGGCTCCACGGCTTTCCCACCGGATGACCTTGGGTTCCTTGAACTTGAGTCGCCCCCTCTAAGCAATAGGAACCCTGTCAACGTGCTCCTGGGGCAGACAAGACACCGCCAGCCACCTTCCCTCATGCCCGGCACTTGCCTGATGTTCAGTAAATGCCAGTGACATGATGAGTAGTTGGAAAGATCTGTTATCAACACGGTTACAATGAAAAGCAACAGAAATAGAATGATATCCGCAGGTTCCATGACTAGAAAGAAACGGGGGATGCAGAATTACGGAAAATGGCCTTCCTGGCTCTTACTTCAGCAGACAGCCACACTGTTAGCAGTGAAAGTCCGCTCTCAGGGCTTCGGCTTGGGAACTGCATTTTAATGAGAGGAATTTTAACTTGTCATATGGCTCAGGGGTGTTGGTGATAATTTCATTCTTTCCACAAAAATTTTCCCTGCCTACCATGTGCAGTTTTCCAAGTAAAACAACTGCCATACTCAGACTGTAGTGGTCTATGTCATTTCTTGGTAACCGGCTGGAATTACATGGGGTGAAGTGGAAAAGAAGGAGGCTTGTGCCCTGTGCATTTCCCACTGGCTCTTTAAACACCGTCCCTGCTGCAGAGGCCCCTCTGCCTGGCACCCTGCCTCGGCACCAACGACCTCGCTTGCCTCTTGCAGCTCCCTCCCTCCCTGATAAAAACAGAGTCACCATCCCAGCCCACCCTGTCTCCAGTTTCCTGGATGCCTCAGCCTCAGCTAGCTCTCAGAAATGGGACTCAGACCCTAGTCCCATGACATTCATGATGATAATCCCGTTAAAGCCTTAACCAGCCCGGAAATATTGGTAGGATAAAGCGGGCCCCGGTGGGCACTGAGCACTTTGGCCCAAGGAACTGAATCTAATGGGATTTCAGATGCTGCCCCAGCGGGAGAAGGCACATGTAGATATCCTTGCTCCTGGCTCTGACACTTTTGCCAGCAGATGGGTGGAAGAAAGACTCTACAGGAAGAAATGGGCCCAATGTGGACCTGGGTTTGCAAATTCATAAAGGAGTAAGACAGTCTGAACAAACTTAACAGGAAAAAAGGATGTGATCTGAAAGTTGCTAAGATACCTAATACTTCTTCCAAATGGAGATTGTAGTCATGCTATGATGGGACATTTTCTTTACATTTTCCCCATCTGTTGAAATCTCCTACGGTCATCACCTCTCACCTCCACCTGCTTGTCTCCTTTTTGACCTGCTGATCAGTCCTTCAAGGGCTCCAGTTCACTAAGCCGAGTTTTAAAGGGGAATCTGTGACTGTGTCAACACGGGACTTCTGCAAAGTAGGCCGTCCTGCATTTCTTTGCCTAACATTCTCTAAAGTGATGGTCCCTTCAGGATGGTTCCTCAACCCAGATCAGGCCAAAGAACTAGTAACAGTATTACTTCTTATCCAAATGTGATGACTTTTTTTTGTCTGTATCCACAATCTGGGGTCAAGATTTTTTTTTTTTCCTGGGGAAATACCTTTGAAGTCATAATGAAAATAGAAAGATGGATTCATTATGAAAATTTAATTCTATTTACAAACATATAGCAAGGAAACTAAGGCTTACATAATTTAAGTTGTTGATTAGAATTTTGTAATACTGCATGGGTTAAAAGTCAGGGAATAACAGATTTTTTAAAAACATTTTTGACTTAATACTCTGGAATACTGAACTTTAAATTAATGTGTGTGAGGGCAGAAACAGTGCCCTGGAGTTCACCTCCTTTGCGTATGAATTCAAAGGCACAGAGAATTAGAAAGGAATCCTTAGAGCAGGCCCCATGGTTTATGGGTGGTTTCAAGGGACCCATAAGCTCCCTGAAAATGTCTGCTACAAGTCCAAGGTATGTCTTTTCTTGTGGAAATAAAGTTAACCATTTTCATCAGATTCTCAAAGTTGTCTATGATCTCCTGAATGTCAAGGATCACTGCCTCGAGGATAAGGTACACCAATCCCCTCATTTTACCAGCTGAGAAACCACCTGCCCCCTCCCAAATTTGAAAGGTTAAGCATCTTGCCTGATGTTTTCCATGAGTGCAAAGCAGAACCCAGGCATGGACAAGTCTGTGGACTGCCAGAAGCATGTGGATTAGAATCGTCCCCACTAACACCTCCGCCTTCTGGCAAATAATAGACACTAACTTTAATTTTCAAGCATATCATTTTCACTGAAACTTATAAATGGCCCATTACTGTTGGCAAGGAGCTGGGGTTGAACCAGGAAACACTGTATTGCTTAGGTTTGCCAGCCCCCCAGACAGGCTCTCATTTAGGGTAGGGGCCGCCTCCCCGTCTCCCGCACCGCACCTGTTCATACCAGGCCATGTGCTTGGTCTCCTTTAAGGCAGCCCTACGGCTGGGGAGGTGCAGTCTGCCTTTGTTTCATGGAAAAATACTCCCGTATCTGCCCATATACCTGCGACCTCATACCAGCTTCCATCCAACTGGTCTTTCAGGTGTGAGGCATTTGCACAATAGCCTCTTGGGCAATAATGGAGATAAAGTTTCACAGATAAGGAAGAAGTGGTCTGAGTGGAAACCTGCAAAGGTTTAATTTCCCTTCTCCTCTCCGTCACCTGGTCTCCACCCCGCCCAGAATTGTCCTTGGGCTGCCTGCCTGCACGTCCTATAAACAAAGGGAGTGCATAAATATTAGCTGTGAGTGACCCACCAATTAATATTTATTCTACATACACAGTGTGTAAACTGCCTAGTCTTTTGCCGGGGGAGAGTAAATAAAGTTGGATTGGGAAGGTTAAACTCTCTGTCAGCAGCTGAGTGACCCTGAGTCCCTTTCCTGGTGAACCTGGGAAAATCACCCCATCCATCCATCCCTGTGCTCTCCAAACACTCAATTCATATCCTCAGCTCTAGGACCTAAGTCCTTTCATTCCAACACATAAATATTTTTCTAAATGATTTTTCCTGTTAAACAGAATTTTTACTTGCATGACTCCATTACTTCCACTCTCCACCAGTTTCCTAAGTACTCACTGTCAGGGTTGCTACAGGGCGGGTTTTTCTCCTCGATTCTCTTCCCACACAACAAAGAATAGAAAGACACAGTAGTGAGGCAGAGGGAAAGTTTAATTTGAATACGCTCCAAGCAGGGAGCAGGCCAGAGTCAGGGTGGATAAAGGCCTCCATCTGTTAGGTGGGGGGCTTATATGCTGCATTCTGGTTAGGAGGAGCCTCTGTGAGTGACAAGGTGGGGTTACTGGATTTACAGGTCCTTGTAGTGAATCCGCTTAGCACGCATGTCCTCTCCCCACGCTCAGACGTCAGGCAGGCTGTTCTTAGTTCTGCCCCTTGGGATCTGGTTGGGGAGGACGTCACCTCCCTGCAAAGCCTTTGCTGTCTCCACATGGGACCCCGTCCCTGGGCAGAGTTTCGGGGGCTTTCTCTTTGAACCTTACCTTCCCTTTTTCTGCTGCTGGTGTCTATCTTTCTACCTAACAGGGGGACGGTTAAATTTGATGTGCTTCTCACTGTTTTAGCTGTTGTCTGGGGGACAGAGCTCCTCTCTACCTGGTCCTGTTTGGCAGGAGGAGTTTTCTGTTTTCATTCATCATTTCAGTGCAGTTCAGCAGTGGCTGTGGAGCCTCTCCGGTGGGCCCACTGACTGTCAGGAACTCATGGCTGAAACAAGCAGTCTTTGTCTTCAAGGGGCACACGATTTTGTATGGGAGTCCCATGTCAGCTACTAATTTTAACACATGGCAGCATGATCATCTCATGCTGAGAAGTCATGCAGGCAATGTGTTCTGGTGGCTCAGAGAGCAAGTACATCTCAGTTGTCTGATCAGAGAGGAGAAGCTGAGCTCATACTGCCTACAAGATGAACAGGTATCCTTTATAGAGTGAGCTCTTTCTAGCGTTCCCTCATTTCACTCCAGCATCCAGTGAGGCAGACATTGTTATCACCCCAACTCCACAGCTGGGCAAACACAGGCTGACGGTTCAAATAACTCCCAGTGCCCAAGGCAGTTCTTGCTGACCCAGACCCCCTGTTCTCTCACTGCACGGCACACCTGCATATGTAAGCAGGTTCTCTAACCAGCAGAAGATGGAGAGCATTCCAGTGGCACCTCCATGTTTACTGGGCGAGCAATGGGGGTGCAGCCTCAGAGGGCAGGACCCCGCAGCCTAGAAAACAGTGTAGAAATGGTTCTCAGCTCCCAAGAAGTTACTCTGCCAGGCCCCTCATAGAGTTAGCATTTGTGCTAGTTCAAGAATCTTGAGAACTGTATATTGTTATCCCAATTTTTACAACTGAGGAGACTCAGAGAGTTAAGTTTTCTTCCTTGAGACATCAAAGCGTGTTGAGAGCAGCGACTTGATCTAAAGCCCCGTGGAGTCCTCTCCGACCCCTTTGGTCCATGGGAAGGAGAGGCCCCACAAACCTCATCAAAGACTTTGGCTTTTAACCAGAGCTATACCTTCACCTCCTGCCTTTCTCCAACCCAGGACCAGGGGCAAATTTAAAAAGACTCCTGGACCCCTTGCATGATAACCTGGCCAAAAAAAAGAAAAGGGGGTGGTTCATTCTCAGCAAACCCCCCCCCCAAATGAGTATGCCTTTCCCCATTACACAAATGAAACTGCTTATACTTGGAGAGCAAAAAGCCTGGTCAGAATCAGAGAGCAGCTAGGAGGCAGCAGAGATGGATTCCTCATGGGTTGATGTTTATAGAGATTATTAACATGAAAGACACTTTGCATGCAGATATTTATCGCTGCCCTTCTCTGGGCTATTCTTTTAAAGAACTCAAAGTCCAAATTTTTAGATGGGTCTCCTTCTTCAGGGTTTGAATTTAGGGAGTTCTATCGTTTGTGGGGTTTGGGGAATTTGGTCTTAGACTTACATAGAAGGTGATAAATGAGGCGTTTCCATTCTCTCATGGGGTCTTCCTGGAGCAGACCCCTTCTGAGGCCACCGCCTCCGACCTGAGTCATCTCTAAGAGGAGGCAGAGGAGTGACCCATGGCTCCAGGGCCCTGTATACTCGACTCGCTTCTCCATCTCAGGGGAGTGACAATCGCATGTTTCTCAGCTGGTTATATGGTAAGCACCCAAACACCTGTCGGGTTATGGGGGAGCCCCGGTGACTTACAGAGCAGCCCTTTGGGCAGTGGCTCTCAGAAGGACCGACGGCCCATCGGAGCTGTGAAGTTGTACGCAGAGGAGCTAAACCCTTGATGCTCAAGAACTGCTCGGAGCCTAAAATTCTACGCAGCAGCAAGTATTTATTCAGCATCTAGAATGGGCCAGGTACTTTGTTAGAAATGGAATGTAAGGGGACTAGCATAAAATTTCTACCTCCAGGTATCTTACAATCTAGAACAAGTTTCTAAAAAATTAACAAATGAGCACGTAAAAATCTGGGAAGTGGTAAAACAGTACTGCACCAGATGGGAAGGTTGAAGAAGGCGTCCCCAGAGAGGTGCCATCTAAGCTGATGTCTGCAGGGTCGATTGGCAAGCCTGGTAAATGGGGACAAGGAAAGAGTCCTGCGCTGTTTGAGATGGTGCAAAGGCAGGAAGCGAGAACAGTCACGATACTTTGGGATAACTGACAGTAATTCACGTGGCTGAGTGAGACCTCCCTGGGAAGGAGCAGGACCAGACCATGAGATGCCAGCTCCTAATCTTTTCCAAGAACTGCCTCTTTTCTAAAACCAGTAATTTAACGATGACTTCAAGGTTTCAGAGACAGAAATTTTGTCAACACTAAGAAAAGTACTCATTTTTTCAAGATAATATTTTGAATATAGAGCCCCTTAAATGTTAGAGCTAGAAAGGGCCTCTCATCTTTTGCAGTCTCTTGTTCAGCACATGAGGAAACTGAGGCTCAGAGAGGTTGGGTGACTTATCCAAGACCCCCAGCGAGCTTTAATAAATGCTTTTGCTATAGTAAAGGTGCAAGTACATTACATTCCTGGATGGGAGGAATACATACTGTCAACATGAATACTTTTTCCAAATCCAGGTATAGTATTCATACAAACTGGTAAGAAAGATTATAAACAGTCCAGCAAAATCGTGCCAGAATCAGCAACATGTAAGTGCTCAGGACATTCAGGTAACTGCCGATTCCGTGATGCGTCCTATACAGAAAGGCAGGATGGACGAGCTGGGAGATCTCCCCTCCGACCCTCAAGGCACGTCCATATGCTCCATCCCACTTCAAATGCCTGTGATACAGTTTAAGAACACACCTGCAGGGGAAATGCTCCCGTCCTCAGGCTGCTCGTCCACCTGACGGTGGCCAGCAAGCTGATGGAAGGCAGGCTAAAGGGACACCTGCTGGGACAGGAAGGCGGCAGAGACCCTGGAAGTCCCCAGCTCAGAGCTTCCCACTGCAGCCCCTGAGATCCTCACTGCGCTGGCCTGCCTTCCAACCGCAATAGTGATCGGGTTTATATAATGTCTTTTATCCCAGGAACTCTAAGGGATTTGCTAACATTACAGGGCTGGCCTCCTTTCTGATTAACCATGGGAATATGTCTGTTCTTATTGCTCGGGAAAACCACTGCCCTTCCACCTCCCCAGTACACCACACACATCCTTCCCAGGCCAGGAGAGGGGGAACCTGCCCCACAAGGGCAAATGGAAACGCAACAGGGAGGGCCTTCCGCCAGGGAGGAGGACACTGCTGCAGGCTGAGTTTCCAGGGGACCCCGACTCCCCGACACAGGCAGGCTGTGGAAGTCCTCCTGTCTGAGCCCTGCCCCGCATGCCCCTCCTGGCTGACTGCCGTGGGCTCCACACTCATTTGAAACCATGGGCTTTCTAGCCACCTGTGGATGCACCATGAGCCTGTTTCAGAGGCTAAGGGCCATGTGTGTGTGTGTTTAGCCCCTCACTGCCAGGACAAGTCAGTGGATGAGGGTTGCAGAGTATGGGACACCTCCTTTCAAAACTATGCAAGGTCACCTGCAGTTAGAGGAAACAGGTCACTTCTATGGGGACACCAGCGTTTCATACTCTTCTCCATCAGCGCTTTTCCATCATTGTAGGAAGAGGTTTGGGAGCCAAACTCAGACTGCCTCCCACTCCAGGGAAAGAAGACACTGTGAACCTCAAAGTCAGGGTTTGGGGGGTTCAAAGCCCAGGTGCTCCACTGTCCGCCTGTGTGACCTCAGCAATTTCTTAGCTTCTTTCTGTGAAATAGTTTCCGCATCAGTGAAATGTCTTGATCCATCTCAAAGGGCTGTCAAGGGGATGCGTGTGATGATGGACGCCAGGAGCTCAGCCGGGTGTCCAGCAGGTCCCCTCGTGGGCGGCAGCTCCTGTCACACCCGGAAGGAGGGGGTGGCCGCTGGCATGCCTGCTCGCGAGGTCAGCCAAGCGCTCTTTGCCTTCGTGGAAAGGAACAGGAGATTTGTTTTCTCTCTTATGGTAATTGGAAATTTAAAAAAATGATTTCTGAACTGAGACAGAGCATAAACAGTATTTACTCTCCTGGGCCCTTTTCCACAAATGAATCTTCCCAGCATGCCATTAAAAATTTTTTTTTCTTTCTTCTGTTTTTTTCACTTTTTTTTGGCTGATCTCTTTAAAGTAAGATACTTATATCTTGTTTCTAAAGGAGGGGTGTTTAATAAAGAATTCTTAATAGTATTTGGTATCAAAATCAAAATCTCCTTGTGCCCTGTAACAGCTAACATCATCTACCATTATTTTGTGCCTGATACCATCCTGCGTTTTCCATGTGTTGACTTATTTCTCACTGACTGAATGAGGGAGAAACCTTTCATGTTCCCATTTTACAGAGGGGAAACTGAGGTACAGAGCCATCCATTAGTTCATTTGCTCAAGTTCTTCCACCCTGTCTTCCCAGGGTTTTGCTAAACCCAGAGCCTGAGACCAGGACCGAATGCTGAGGCTGTGTGGGCAGAGCGAGAGGAGTAAGGGCCGAGGCATGTCGGCATGCTCCTGGGGGTCTGGGCTTGGTGGGAAGGTCCACAAGGAGAGCGTGTACCTCGGAGCAGCCAATGGAAGGGAAGCTGAGGGACAAGGATGCCCTGAATCTGTCCCACTCCATGCTGCCCTTTCCTCCCCTCCCCCTCCTCCCTGGCCCCTGTCTTCTGGTTTGTGGGGCAGCCCCTCAGCCCAGCAGGAAGCCAGCCCCGTACGGTGCTATCCGGTGACAGTGTGGAGGGGTCACACAGTGCTGGCAGAGAGAGGAAAGCTGAGCGGCTGGCAGGGATGGTATGTCTTTCGGGCGGACCTGGAAGGCTGGCTGTCGTGTCCCACTGGAGGAAGCCCCTCCGAGCCAGAGGTATCCATTTCCTGGGACGGCCTCTCAGATAACCACAGACCTGGCAGCTGGAGGCAACAGAACTGTATTCTCTCACTGCTGGAGGCTAGACATCTGAGCCGAGGTGTCCTCAGAGCCGTGCCTATCCAAGGGCTTGGCAGGATCCCCCTCGCCTCTTCCCAGCTTCCGCTGGCCCCGGGCCATCCAGGGTGGTCTGCGACCTGGGACTGCCTCACCTCCGCCTGTGTCCCCACTGCCGCACCCCTGCTTCTCTGTGTCTCTGTGTGTCCTCTCCTCTTCCAAGAGGACACTGGTCAGTGGCCCACAGGCCCACCTTAAATCCAAGAAGATCTCACCTTGAGGGTCTTAACAAGTTATATCTGCAAAGATTTTTTTTTATTCCAAATAAGGAAAAATTTTGGGGTTCTGGGTGGACAGCAGTTTTGGGAGACACTATTTAACCCACTGAACCAGGACCTAGGAACCCGGCCATGCTCTCGGTTGTAGAGGAAGTAACAGGGCTAAGTGTGCCCTAAAGGACGAGAGCATGCGGCGCTCTGAAGGGCATGGGGTCAAACGGCTTCAAGTCAGAATACCTCACGGGGTATGGATTGGTCACTGAGCGCGTCACAATAAAGCCGCTTGGTAGCTAGTGAGGCTTCTGAGTTAAAGTGCATTTTCTCTGGGAGGCCCAGCCAAGGGGCACTGATCAAGCCGCACTGCACAGAACGGACACTTAGTGCCTCCACTTCACTGACGTCAGCCTATTTCAACTCATCCCAGCAAGGAGACTCCGATTCCGCGCCTGCAGTCAGTGGGGCAGCCCCGCGCAGGGCCTCGGGGTACAGCGGGGAACACACAGGCGTGGCCCCCGCTCGGCGGCTGACCATCCGGCTCACCAAACTCCTGCTTGGTTGTCGTGGGCTCATCCGAGCGGCAATGCTAAGTTGGAGAAGCCATAGTTTCTGAGTTACTTCTTGATCTGAACTTAATGTCTTGGGAGGCAGCCCACAAGCAGGAGCCATCCCTTGCTCCTAAAGGTAGGCACTTACAGGTGGCAGGGCTCAGAGCAACCTCAGGATCATTCGTCCAGTCTCCTGACTTCAGTCAACGGACATCTGGAAAATATTTGTTGAATATTTTCAACAACTATTATGTACCAGGCAACTCTTATGCCCTGAAAAAAGAACAGCGGGTCCAGGGAGAGCTCGCCCTAAGGGAACATATAGTCCAGAGGAGGAAGGCAGGTGCTGTCAGATAATTATAAAAATCAATATAAGGCTGTGTCGTAAAGAGGGCTATGAGGAAGCTGTTATAATGTCATGAGACAGGTTATGAGGACTTCATCTGGGCCCAGGAGGTCAAGAGATTTCCCCAGGACCTGGACTTACACTGAGATCTGAAACAGAAGCATTCTGCAGGGGCAGCGAGGAGGGAAGAGTATTCAGGCAGACAGTGTGGCAAGCTCGCTGTGCGCTCCTGTTCCACGTCCTTCCCAGACCAGCGGCAGTCTGGGAATGGGGAGCAGGAACCCAATTTTTTGCAAGCTTCTGGGTGATTCTGAGGCAGACATGAGAGTTCGCTTGTGTTTAGGGCACAGGCTCTGTGTCCTAACAGACTTGGAGGACAGTGGGCAAGTTTCTCCTTGTGCATCTGTCATCTCCTTTATAGAACTGGGACAGAGTGCCTCTCAAAGGGTATGAGGATGACATGCAATACAGAGAGTGTCAGAGGTGTGCACCCGGAGTCCTGCTCGGGTAAGTAGGCAGGTTGGGCTTGTGTCTTTTACCCTTGCTCAGGAAGCTCCAGGGACAGGCTGCATGGCCCCATGGGGAAGCCCGATGCACAGCTGGGGACACACACCGTTTCTGGCTTTCCTTGTACTGAAGCTAGCCAGTTACCCCTCATATGCAGCAAACAACTCTCCACCCAAGAGGGACACCTGGAGGGAATCAGGGGGAGACCTCCACACAACGGTGTGAGCGAGGGCAAGGGGGACCCGGGACAGCTGAGGCTGGGCGATGCTGAGTGCCACCACCAGCCTGAGTGGCAGGCGGAGGTCGCAGGAGCTCCCTAGTCTTGGAACAGGGGCCAACCAGCAGCCACGGAGGCCCCAAGCAGAGAAACCCAGCCACTGCCAGCCAGGGCTTGGCAGGCAGGCAGGCAGGCGCCTGGGGGCTATTTTGACACCCCTCCTCTCATCTTTCCACATTCTGCTGGTGCCTCCTATTGGCCAAGGCGAACCAGGAGCCAGCAGACAGGAGAGCACATTGGTGCAGCCCTGAAGTCTCCCCAGGGCACAGCGCAGGAAAGAGGAGAGGTGCAGAGAGAGAGGCAGGGAGTATCCAGGGCACCATCTTGCAAATGGTGACACATTTCTTTTTAGTATCAGGCTCTGTTCAAGCACTTCCCATGTATTGTCTCATTTATTTCCATGATAAATTAAAAGTAAAGTGTGTACACGTATGTGTAAGTGCAGGTACATGTGTGTATGCGGGTACATGTGTGCATACACCCCCGCCTAAGCCCACCACCCTGCACGGCTCTGGCAACCCCACAGAAATGCTGCAGTTTTATTCGTGGTATATTCTGTTCAGAGAAGTGAGCCCACTGTTGAAGAGTTGCATTATTTTGGTAGGGGTTAATACTGCAGCATTTTAAAAGCTGTGATGGAAAATAGAAGCCATCAGTGTGCAAGGTGCTCGGCTCCAGGCTGTTGACGGGGTCGGGAGGATGTTGGGCTGCAGTCCTCGGTTCTGTCTGTCCCTGCCTGTGTGGGCGGCATGCACGCAGGAGGCGGGTGGTGGCTCCAGAGAGAAGGCAAAGCCCCTGGCACGGCCCACGTGCCACGGTACCCAGGCACACCTGACCCGGACCAGCAGCTGGGTACCTGGCAGAGGAGCCCCACCGGTTCCAACTCAGAAACAGGGAAGAATACAAAGCCGGAAACATTCTCAGGGAGTGGATATGCACCTTAGCCTATGGCTTTAGAATCTGGGAGAAAAGCAATCAGAAGGCCGGAGGGTCATAGCCTTCCAGCTGTAGGAATATGAGCCCAAACACTTTCTGACCCCAGTTTTCTCATCTGGGAAAAATGAGCCCAATGTTGTCTTTTAATATATATTGTAAGATCGGGAGAAAGAAAATAGGGCAACCTCCTTGAAAACACGTGACCAATCGTGTTTGTCTGCTCAGAGGAAGCGCTCTCTGTGAGCCCCCAGCAGTTTCTGGAATCCCCTGAGACGCTGCATAAGCTAGGATGCTCTCAGCTCCAAGCAACGGGATCTACGCCCAGACTGGCCAAAACAATAAAGATGCTTGCTTGTACACGTGCTGGGAGCCTGGCAGGGCAGCTCTGAGATGGAAGATGAGAGAGGCCTGCAGAGAGCAGGAACAGGCAGGGCCTGGAAACTGTTGGAAAATGAGTGTACAATGCACACAAGTGCATTGTCTCTTGGAGCTCTTTAAGGCTTAAGATTACTCATCAGTCATACAGATTGCAGGATATAATGCCTGAGCTTTGGGATGAGCAATTTGAAAAGCCCTTGAGCGGCTCTCAGCCTTGGCTGCACATGGGAATCACTCAGGAAGACCTAAAGGCCTGGGCCCTGCTCAGAAGCTTCTGATGTGTTGGGTCTGGGGTGGGGTTCACACATTGTGTTTTTCAGAGGCTCCCGGTTAATTCTCGAGTGCTGATAGGTTGAGAATGATCACCTCTCCAGCTCCAATCAAAGTAGCCGCCCTAAGCTTGGAGCATTCCAGCTGCCAGCTGGGGAGAGAGCAACTTAGTGGTAGAAGTGACAGGAGAGGATGTCCCCGGGGCAAAACTGAAGCTCAGATACCTGTTCAGTCCAGAGCCACACCTGCCCCTTTGGTAACCATGGTTATCAGAGCACACCGCGTGTCCAACACACACACACACAGGCAGACACAGACTCACATTTACTTTCTTTCCCAGGGTGACTGTCTGTCCCTCAAGGTTACCTTGGTATTTAGCTGCAGCTGAATGCCAGCCGGAGAGGTGCTGCAGGTTGGGAAGGGCCGGGGCTTATAGCGGCTCTCTCGCTGGCTCCACACCCTTTAAGAAAGTGGCTCGTAAGCTTTGGTGTGAATAAAAATCAACTGGAACACTTTTTTTAATTGTAGATAACTGGGCATCTCCTGTGAGGTTAGGATTTAGTGGGTTCAGATTGGAGCCCAGAGGTCTGCATTTTTACAAGCAGGGGGTAAACAGATAATTGGTCTACAACCACAATTTTAAGAAACTTCCTTAAGGACAACTCTGATGAAAACCGGGAAATAGTACGTGCTTGGGAGGCTCCCAAAGGACTCAGAAGATTTGAACAGCTGAACCATATGGACAAACACATGAAAAGGTGCTCAATACCATTGGTCATTAGGGAAATGCAAATCCAAACCTCATTGAAATGCCACGAGAATTAACCTATTAAGGTGGCAAAAAAAATTTTTTTTAATGTCAGTTTTCTACGTGGATGTCCAGTGATCCAGCCACTTGCAGGTACCAGGTAGTTTCTTAGAAAATCAAACATACATGTACTTACCTTAGGATCCAGTCATCCTACTCCCAGGGGTTTGCCCAGATGAAATAAAAACTTTCACACAAAAACCTGTATGTGGACGTTTACAGCAGTTTTATTCATAGTTACTAAAAACTGGAAAAACCCCAGATGTCTTTCCCCGGGTAAATTCACGAGCAGTCTAGCACAGCCCCTCTCCCCGGAGAACTCCATTCAGTGGTACAAAGAACGGACCCCTCCCACACGGTGACACGGATGAACCTCCAAAGACCCCTAAGGGAAAGGAGTCAGACACAAAAGACTGCTCATTATATGACCCAACTTATTTGGCATCCTGGAAATAGTGACAGGAAGCAGACGGGGCCACCAGGGGCTGCGTGTTGGGGAAGATTTGACTACCAAGGGGCTAAGGGCCTTTGGGGTTGGGGGACTTGTTCTGTCATGATTAGGGGGCTGGTTAAGTGACCGTATGCTCAACAGTTTAAAAGATGAATTTTAGTATATGTAGATTACACCTCAATTAAAAGAAAACTCAGTGTGAAGGGGAAAGTCTCCGAAGGATAAAAAGTGGCTTTGCTCAACTTGAACTCATTACGTATTTGAGAGCAAAGAACAGTTTCTAGGTGTCTCTGGATCCTAGTTAAGCAGCTTAAAAGGATGCTTATGTGTGGAGACAATGACCAGCTGATCTCTCCAGGGGCCCAGAGCACTTCCCCGTGTGACTTACAAGTTCTCAGGCGGCCCAGCCCACGGGCATGCTATGGTCCCACCTGGGGCTAAAAGACGGCAGGCTGAGAACCTCAAGGAAACCAGGCATCCAGGCGTGCAGAGATCTCAGTGACTCCGTCCCTTTCTCTGAGGGTTTTGGTGTCTGGAAATCACTCTCTGGATATCCGCGTGGCCCTGGAAGGCTAGTTTGGAGAACAAAGACGGGGTTTGCTAGTGGGGGGTGGGAGGGCGCAGGGAGAGGCAAGGTGCTGAGACACGAGGGGCCAGTGGGCTGAGCTTTTATAACTTATCTGCACAGTTCTTTCCTGGGCAGCGGCTTCCATTTGCACGTTCCCTACATTTTCCTAGAATTCCACCTTAAAACAAGCTGGAAGGACTTACAGCCAGTATGTACATGCTGAAAACTCCTGCTTAAACGATGACACACTGCAGCTGGAGCCTCCTCGGCCACATCTGGGAGCCACATGCTGGCGGCAGCCGCACAAGGCGGTCAGCCCTGCAGGCGGAGAGGGACATTTCCTGCCAGGAGCCCAGGCAGCATGGACCTCACGGTTCTGTGGCTGCTTCTGCCCCTGGTCACGGTGGCCTGGGGCCAGTATGGTGACTATGGGTATCCGTACCAGCAGTACCATGACTACAGTGACGATGGGTGGGCGAATCTGAACCGGCAGGGCTTCAGCTACCAGTGTCCCCACGGGCAGGTAGTGGTGGCCGTGCGGAGCGTCTTCAGCAAGAAGGAAGGCTCGGACAGACAGTGGAACTACGCCTGCATGCCCACGCCCCAGAGCCTCGGGGAGCCCACGGAGTGCTGGTGGGAGGAGATCAACAGGGCTGGCATGGAATGGTAAGGGGCAGCCTGCCCGCTGGGCTGGGAACATGGCGGCACGGCCCTCCCCAGAGTCAGCGTAGCCCTCAGGGAACAGCTCTCTCCGAGGCCAGGACCCTGCCCTCGCCAGCTCCGGGCGTGGTGGGGCCGTGCTGAGCGGCCCACACACAGCATGAGCCCCGCGTGGGGGTGTCCAGAGCAGATGGGTTCCTCTGTGGTTCCGTTCCTTCCAGAGGCGGCACCGCCCCCAGTTTGGGCCAGGGACTAGCGTGGGTCTGGGAGATGTATGCCAGCCTACAAAAAGGTAAGTACAGAGATGGGGAGTGTTCAGGAAACTTTATAGCAATTTAACATTGTTGTGACATCCAAACAGCATTTTAGTTTTGTATTAATATGTATTTACTGCTTTACTGGTCCATAATAGTTTAGGAAAAATAAACAACTGGACCTTCACCACAGTTTGGAAAATACTGATTTAGAGTAAGTGAAGGGGGAAGAGGGGACAAATAAATTCAGGCAAGAAGAACTGAAGTCGAACAAGCTCCTTGCTGCCCTGCTTAGATGTGGTCTCTGAGTCATGAGTCTCTGACTGAATTTCGCACGGGTCACCCTGCTGGAGAACAGTGTCTGGGAGGTTTGTAGGAAGACGTGCTGTTCCTACCTGCCTGGGCTGCGCTTGGCGGCGTGGACATGGTCCACACCCGCGCTTGGCCCTGGGTGTGACTGTCCCAAGCCCCATGCTTGCTCAGGACTCATCCCCACAGCGGTGGATGCAGGCTGGTTACCCACAGTAGCCGGACGGAGGGTCAGGTGGGGGGATGGCGAGAACGACCTCCGGGGCAGCTGCTGCTCTGGCACCTGTGGACAGAACACCATGGGGCTCCAGGAGGCGTGTGGTCTAGAGAGGCTGGTGGTCAGGCATAAAATGCGGGGGGTCACTCGACCCGCAGACAGAAGGCTGACGGGAGAGCAAGAGGGAAGGACGCCGAGGGGAGAGGGGCCCACTGAGTGCTGAAAGCCGCTGCCCCCGGGTGAGTACGTACCGGGCGCGAGAGCCATGCTAAGGGCTCCGCCTGGCTTGTGTCACTGCTCACAGCAAACCTGTGCCATTTCCCAGGCAGACAGACTGAGTGAGGGCTGGGGAGCAGCGCCTCCTCTGCTGGACGGGGTGGAGGCAGGATCGGGACCCAGCGAGTCCTAATTCCAGAGCGAGTGCGCCAGGCCCGGCGGGGAGGGGGGCTGCAAGAGAGCCGGCACCTCCGCCCCATGTGGGCTGTTGGCACCGCCAGGGCCCCGGGGCCTCGGAAGCCCCTCTCCCTGGGTGGGGGGCGGCCTGCATGAGCAGGCAGAAGCCGCCTCTGCGGGGTGGGGACCCTGGGCCACCATGACCCCGGGGCTCAAACAGCCATCGGAAGGACGCGGGCTCTTGTCTGTGCCTTCCTGGTCCAGCCCACTGCCCGGGGGAGCAGATCCAGTCATCCGAACCCCTGACAGAGGCTGACTCAGAGCCCAGCCTCGCCTCAAAGACAGTCTCTGAAGGTTGCCCGGAGCCAAACCCACAGCCTGGCACGGAGCCTGGGAATGACCTGTTACCCCTGCCTGTCCGGGCCCCCAGCTAGGGCCACTTTATGCGTGGGACAGCTCCTAACACCCCTTTTTAGAGCCAGAGTAAAACAGCACTCAGAGGTGATCCCTTTCACTCCCAAAGAAGAGCCCTGGGCTCTCTGTCGGGAAGCCTGGATTTGTATCCTGGTGCACGACCTGCCCCGTGACCTCGGGCCAGGGGTTCAGCTCTCTGAACCCCTCATTTGAACAATGAGTGGTCACACTGGCTGATCTTGGAAGTCCCTGTGGCTGCAATGCTCTGAGCTCTGATTGACCCGGAAAATGCACTTGGATTTTTCTTGCATTCTGCTGATCCCTTGTGTTTATCCCTGCGAGGGAGAGAAGGTAATGATGTTTGGTTATGAATCTGCCAAGTTGCGTCTGGCTTGTCATTAACTCCCAGACTATTTGAAGAAGAGCAGAGAGGAAGGGTGTGGAAATAAAAACGTGATTCTGTTCGGCCACTGGGAGTCGAGTGAGATGCTGACAGGCACCGTCTCCCCCACCCCTCCTTCCCTGCAGTTTGGTGCACGCAGTCAAGTCGCTTCTCCTTGCCTTCTCCCGGCCTCTTGCCTCCCCTCCACTAATCACAGAGTAAAAAATGCAGACATGAAAAGCGGCTTCTTTGCAACACGCCTCAGCTGCCCCAGGACTTTTTTTTAGACTTCTTTTTAAATTACCCCAGAGGTGGTTCTTGTAGATGACTATTGCTTTGAGTTTCACTCCAGGCTCCGTGAAAAATGTGGAAGGAAAGCAATTGCTCATAGGCTGGGGAGCAGTGACAGCATCTCAGTGGCTGCAGGCTTTGCCGTCTGCGCTGGGGAGGAGCCGCTGATGGCTTTGTGCAACTTGGCTGCCTCATGTAACTAAATGAGTTTGCAGGGTTATTTCCAAAGAAGGGAGGTGCCTGGAACACGGATCTGACAGTGTCCATGGGATCTGCCCAGGACACATGCTACCTGGAGCAGTCTTCAAATGGAGCGGCCCGCTTGCCACAGTGCCAGATCCTGAAGGGTGCATGCGGTTCCCCTGCCCAACTCCACGAGGCTCCCCCTGGGTCCCCTGGGCGGCATTCTGCCATCTCAGGCGTGGTGAGGTGGGAGAAGCTCGGGTCTGGGAATCAGGAGACCTGTACTCTCAGCTCCTGTTTCATCCATCATCTCAGCTCTGTGGCCTTGGGTGTTCGGTTTCTCATTCTGGAAAAAAAAAAAATGGTGTGACAGCCGCCTGGCAGGCTGGTGGGGATGTTCCCATGGGTCCGCAAGGGAGCGCGCAGAAGTTCTCAGCAAACCTAAGCCTGAAACAAATGCCCGCTGCCGCAGGGAGGCTGGACCAGCTTAGTGAATCTGGGACTTGGGGAGGCTGGCTTTGCACAGCCAACAGCACATGGGTGACTTCAGGGAACAGTGTTCTGGCCATGGGCACCTGGCTTCCAAGAATCTCAAGAAGACGTTTCAGCATGGCAGCTTGTATTAGAGCTGGTTGTTTGAATTTATGAACTTACCGATGATAAGCCACGTGACGGAGAAGAGGGGACGGGAAAGCCATCCCACGGAGCCAGGCCACGTCAGGGAGAATCTGAAGCTGGGCATGTGGACAGGATATCGATCCCATAGCCCGACTCTAACTGAGACCAAGGCCCTTCCGTAAAAGGCCACCCATACTGACCGTGGCTCGCAGCATGCAGTCTGCCCGGCACCTGCCACCCGGGGAGGCTTCTCAGACCACCTCCTCTGAGCCAGCATCCCCCTCCGCTAGTCCCGGGCTGCTGTTTCCTTAGGTGCCCTTGGCCTTACCTGCTTGGTGGACAGTGTTTGTCTCCTTGAATGTAGGGACGCTGTCTCATCCAACTCCACAGAGAACGACATTCCCAAGCGTCTAGAATAATGCTGGCCCGTAGCAGGCCCCACCCAATGCCTGTGAAAGGTGGGATCAGACCAGCTGGTACTGCAGGCATCCCCTCCAAACCCCAACCAGCATCTCCCCCGCCCTCAGCAGAGAGTCTAGCAGGTGTTCCTTTGAGGGAACCATTTCACTCCCATTCCTGAGCCTCGACGCCCCAGGGCCTACGTGGGGTTCCACTCTGTTGTTCACAAGTCACTTTGGCATTTGCCGCCATGCAGGGTGGTCCTTTTAGATCTCTGAAACTCCACCACAGGCATAGTGGAAGGCTGACACGCTCGTTACCTTAAGACATGTTCTTCCGCAGCTTTCCACCACCCCAAAACTCTTAATATCCCCAAAAGCTTAAAAAAGTACAACATTCAACTCTTTACTTCAAAAGACGTAAGGGCTAAATGCCACATGGTATCCTGGTTTGGATCCTGGAACAGAAAATGGTCATTAATGAAAAAACTGGTGAATTCCAAACAAGCTTTGGTTTCATAAAGAAATGGTAACAGCACCAGAGAGCTGGGGGCACAGGCACCAGAGCCGAGAAGGCTGATGCGAGGGGGAGCCGCGTGGAGGGCCTGCCTGAGTCCTCCGTGTCCCTGGTACAACTCTTCTGGACGTCTAAAATGGCTTCAAAATGGAAAGATTAAAAACAAGGATGCAGGCTGCCAGCATCCCTGCTGGGAGTTTAAAGGCAAACAGCCTAACAGGATGAAAGCATCCCAGCCCTGGGGGTGTGACTCGGAACCCTCCTCCTCATGTCACAGATGAGGCACGAAGGCCGGGAGCCTGAAGAGGTGCAGGTGCACGAAGCAGAGCACGGTCGCCCTGGCCCCGCGCGTGCTGCCCGTGCCCTTGAGGGACTCCGTCTCATATGCCCCTCGCGGGACCGGGAGGTGGGCATCACTGACTCCCCACTGCATATGTGAGCACTGTGGCTCGTCCCAGTAGGGGATTTACTTCCTTCTGGGTACTTGTCAACCACAATCTTCAAAGTAAATAAGCAATTTCCACAGAGCTAGATACCTTCCTCTGGGCATGCGTGCGCTTCTTTGAGAGATCTTGAAGTAATGGAAAGATAGAACTTTGGAGTCAAATTGAATAATTCTCAAAATGCAGCCTCACTACTACCTTTAGGCGAGTCTTGTCAACTTTCTAAGCTTTGGTGTCTGCCTCTTCAACGAGAACTCTGAGGAACTGTTGTGAGAATTGAATGAGAAAATGTACATGCATTACTGGCTGTGTGACCTTGAGGGAATACCTAACCCTCTAAATCTGAGTCTCTTTATATATCAAGAGTGGTGGTGGTGGGGAATGGATTATCCAACCCCATCTTATAGGATTGTTTTGATGAGTAAAATAAAGCATGCAGATAGAGAGCGCAAGGCCTGGCATGTGATAAGTCCTCTGTAACGGTTTCTCAGCCTTCCTGTTATGACTGCTCTGTGGAGAGCGGAGCAGAGACAAAGGTCATGCGGTGGATAGATTATAAAGCTGGAGTTGAAATACAAACTGCTAGATTACAAAGCCCCCATTGTGTACTGCTTTGTTTTGGGGACATGTAATTCATTTATGATCTATGAATACTGAGTGTGCATTATGAGTGTCTTGAATGTCGCAGACGGGCTGGCGGGCCTGGGGACGCACGCGTCTGTGTGTTTGTGGAGCTGGGACGAAAGCAGCCAACGCAAGCAGTCCCTCCGTTTGACTGAGATGATGCATTTCTTTTACCTGGTTCTACATTCAACCCCAGGCCACCTCCAGTCTGTTAAGGTGGATTTTCTGGAAGTTTGGTTTGAGATGAGCAGAGACCAGAAAGAGACAAACTGCACCGAATTCACCAACAGAAGACATGTCCACGCCTTCCCATCCCGGCCTCCCCCGTTCAGCCCGGCCAACAGCCCTGGGCCCCCTGAAGGGCCCAGAAAACAGCAGAAGCCTGGCTGGAGGACAGGCCAGGTGCAGAAGGACAGTCTCAGAGGACATCCTGGGGGCTCACGGATGGGCACTCACAAAATCTGAGTTGAACCCTGGCCCTTCCAGTTCCTAGCCTGGCCAAGAGTTTTGGAGACACTGTTCCATTCCATCCTGCGGGGCCTTAGATGAGGCCACACACAGCACGTTGAGGTCATGGCTCACGTCTGCTGGCCCCTCAGCCGGGGCTCCTCCCCTCCGCCCTGTTGCTACTGCATGTGCACTAGGCCCCCTTGTCCACAGTGCGTGTGCTCCAAGACCCCTGGCAGATGCCTGAAACCACCGACAGTATAGACCCCTATAGATCATTACTTTCGTTCTATGCATACACACCTATGATAAAGTTAATACACAGATTAGGCACTGTAATAGATTAACAACTAATAAAATAGAACAGGAATAATATACTAAGTTACGGGAATGTGGTCTCTCAAAATATTGTATGTCCTCCCCTGTTCTTATGATGATGTGGGTGACAGGATGCCTGCGGGATGGGATGGAGGATGCAGGCACTGGGACGAGGCCTCGGGCACCACCGGCCTGACCGTGTGCCAGGAGGACCATCTGCTTCCAGGCTGCGGCTGACCTGGGTAACTGACCCGTGGAAGCGGAACTGTACAGGAGAAGGTGTCCGTCTCTGCTTTCAGGGAGATGGCCCTGGGGTCAGGCCCTTGCAGGACGGCCATGTTCCCAGAAAGTCCATGAGAACTGCTGTCAGAGGAAGGGGTCCCAGCTGCCAACTGCCTGTGCTTTTCCTTTGAGAAAGTTCTCAGTTCCAGGTGCCAAAAGGCCAAGGACATGAGACAAAACTGAGCCTCCAGCCTCTGAGGGGTGGCGAGAGGGACATCTCACAGCGGGTGGGGGCAGTCTGGGCCTGAGCCAGTCGGACCCGCCTCTTGTCATGGGGCAGGGCCATCTGTCGTGCATCCATCTATTCCCCTGTTAAACACCCCAGGCCAGGCATGTGCGGAGTACAAAGTGAAAGTCAATTATCTGCTCGCTCAAGGACTTGCTGCTTCTGGGGCGGCAGCCAGCCTGAAGTACCGGGGTCCCCAGCACCCTGTACCAGCTACAAGGCGGCCAACCTCTGGGAGCTTGGTTTTGGGGAGCAGCTCAGGGAAGGTGTGCGTGTACAGGCTCCCCTGAAGGGAGGCCGGGGAACCCAGGGCAGTGTTCACAGAGCCGACCCACAACCGCCATGTGACTGAATGGAAGCATGACACCACGATGAAGGTGGACTCCGCGCCAAGACACATCCCGGGGGCTGCATGTGTCCTGCCTTACCTGGTCTCCACCGAAACTTTACTGAGTGCACAGTGCTACAATGCCCATTTTACAGAGGAGGAAACTGGGGCTGTCGGGGGGAATGGAGCCGCCCGCAGCAATACAACACAGGGCTGGAGCTCCAGGCCAGCTGCCTCGCCCGCGCTCTCAGCCACTCTGCCGCATGGCCCCCATGCGCGTGAGAAGGCACCCCTACAGAGATGTGACTCAGGACAAAACGAAGTCCTCGTGTCATCCACATGCACCACCAGACCCTCCTGCAGGCTCATCCACTGGAATGAGAAGGCAGCGGACAGGCTCTGGGCAGGGGTCCCGTCCCGTCACCTTCTCCGACTGCCGCCACATGTTCTTGGGCCCCGGCCTGTAGTGCCCACATACCCTTCCCAGGGCAGTGTCATCAGCCTGGCTGACAGCCCAGGGATTCATGGAGACAGGTGCCTTCAGCACCGGTGCCCAGGAAACTCTCAGCATCTATTTTTCCTTCAGGGACCTGACTGCCATGGGAGTGCCACCCCCGTATGAGTACACAGGACAACCCCCACAGTAGGACACAGCCCCTGGGAAGCCGTAGCCCAGCCCAGCTCAGAAAGGGCCGTGGGACGACAGCAGGGTTTCAGCCAGGTTTAAAGGATAGATCACAGGGCGCACACGAGCTTTGTTCACAACTCCTAGAACTTCTGTCGAAGTGGCCTCTCTCTCACCTTGCAGAACTAGGATAGAAAGATGGCCTGGGAGATCAGCCCCAAAGCTACCAGTGCACTTCCCAGACCCTAGTACCCATTCCATGCCTGTGGCTCCCTGAAATGCGCCCTGTGATCGCAAAGCATCCCCACTCCTGGTGACACAGAGCAGCGGCCAAGCAAAGGAGGCTCCTGGAAGGACACAGGCCTGAATTTCTGTCCTGACTTGCATTATAGCTGCAATAACTGAGCCTCTCAGCCCGTCAGAACTTCTTACAAGTCCTGGGAACAGGGAACTAGGTTAACCTGATGGGTGACCCGGTGCCAAGCCTCTCAGCCCCGCTCCCAACACAGAGGTACAGTGAAGGGTGCAGGACAGCAGAGGACAAATCTGTGGAGTGGATGGGTGAATAAATAAATGCACATTTGAATATATATATGCATGAATGAATGAATGAATTATAAGTGAATGAAAAGGACAGAAGCTTTCTAACCAGGGATATGAAATATATTTACTCTCTAGTTCCATCAGACCCGCAAAACCATGTCCAGCAATTATAAAGAGTAAAGTGAAAGCCCACATCGACGGTCAGCAAGGTCCCACCCACGAGCACAGGGCAGTTACTCCTACTTGATCTATTGTGTTTTCTGCAAACTTGTCTTTACTTGGAAAACAGGGTTTTATTCCAGCAGCTGTCAGGCCGTGTCACACAGAGAACTGCCCACTCTGCTCTGCAAAGAGGGATCATGGTCAGTGGTCAGATGTTAAGACCAGGAGCCAGGTGAAGACGCCCAGTGGAAGGGCTAGGGAGACAGCTCGCCCCGCACGGGGAGAAGCTCCCTGCGGCCAGGTGGGGGTCAGCGTCCTAGTCATCTGGCAAGGCATGGCACATCTATCACTCGGTGGGACCTGGGGAAGAGTGGGAGAAAGCTGTGCTGCAGACAGGACGCAGGTGGAAATAACTCTGCTGCTCTAAGCCAGCCTTTGTTAGGAGGGTGCAGTGAAGATGAGAGGGGCCAATGCCCACCCAGCAGCCTCCCAGGAAGAATGAAAGGGAAATACACGGGGTGCAGGGAGGGTCAGAGGGCCAGAGAGGAGGGGCTACCTACTTTGCAGACACAGAACTGGGCAGTGAGGAAAGGAAAGGCACGCTTAGCCTTGGAAAGAGCCTCGAGGAGTTTGGCTGGCCTGTTGCAGCTCTGTAAGGAGCAACTCCCCAGGCCGGAGTGGCCCTGGGCCCTGGGGAAACCTTCTGAGCAGAACACTGCCGGCCATGGAGTTGACAGCCCAGTGGGCAGTAGACAGATGCCTGCACGAGTTGTGAGAACTGGAGCTCTGGTGCCTGGGACAAACCCGGCTCCTCTCTGCTCCATCCGCCAGGTGGGGCGGAGCACCCTAGGCTCGACTTCCAGGGTTCACCTCCTCAGCAGAAGAAATGCGAATTTGAAGTTCATCAGTTTGTTGTATTTCTTTTTATTTTAAATTCAAGGAAAACAAATCATAGTATCTTTTATTTTAGATGGTATGAATAACATAGTCTAGCACGTGTGATATCCGGACACCTCCATATCCATCCATTCACACGTTATTCCATATGACTGTACATCATAGAGGTCTATTGAGAGCAGCGTTCTCCAAATTTCCTTCAGTTGAAAGATGCTGAAACACTTGAATTTTAATGGTCAGCATATGTCATGTCTACCAATATAATGAAGTATTATTTGCAAAAAAAAATGGAATAAATTGTTAGAAATCTTTGTCAGTGGAAAACGGCCCAACTCGGCAACTGTGGGAGCTGGGGTCTGGGAAAGGGACCTGTTGGTGTGTCACCGTCCTCATTCACGTGGCATTTTCCCTTCTCTCCAGGTACCAGACGTGCTCCAACAATGGACTGGTGGCGGGGTTCCAGAGCCGCTACTTCGAGTCTGTGCTGGATCGGGAGTGGCAGTTTTTCTGCTGTCGCTATAGCAAACGATGTCCATATTCCTGCTGGTGAGCCAGGCTCAGCCCCCGCCGCCCTTGAGGCTGGAGGGGAGCTTGGGGGGCACTGGGGTCCCCACTTCTGCTTTAGATAAGCCTGACTGTCAGCAGCAAGCTCAGAATGCAGCCGCTAGCACATAGACGGGGTGAATGAAGGAATAGGCCCGAATAATATTCACACTGGGAAGGACCTTCCAGGTCATGAAACCAATGTCCCTACACCCCTCTTTTGTCAGCAAAGGAAACAAACGGAATGACAGAGTGGTGGGACTTGTCCAGAGTTGCCCAGCCATTTCATGGGGTGTCACCTCTGGAGCTGAGGTCTGCTAGCTCCTGTTCCAGGACTCTTTCCCTTCTATCAGATGACCTTTCATCACATCCCAGGCTTCTGGGCCTGTTTGGGAACCCGTCTTTCCCTACAGATCTTCTTTGGAAGAAACCAACCTTGTCACAGGCCATGGGGGCAGACAGTATATAATTACAGTCTGAGGAACTAGGCTAGTGTTTTCTAGATCACTGTCATTCTAGCCTGTGCAGTTTTGTTCCTTTCCTGCACCCCGCCCCCCTGGTTGAGGCAGATATCCCCTGACTCAGCCCTCAACTTGACCAGGAGAATGTGTATATGTTTTTTCACCCTGACAGCTTACACTGGGCGTTGACAGCACAACTTGGCCCCAGTTCACCTGTTTGCAGAAAAGCCAGGCATTTCTGCTTTGGACAAAGGGACTGAAGTGTCCACATTGAAGGCTGGCTCACTCAAGTGATTTATCTCTGCACGGTGCGAGGCTTGAAGGGCAAACTTACGGGCTGCGCTTACTCTCTGCAAGCAGACAGTCCCCCTGCACTGACGCCCAAGCGAGGCGCTCTGTCTGCAGGGGCAGGGAGCTGCAGAAGCTTCACCTCACCCTGTTTATGGCAGCAATGAGCAGTGAATTCAGAGCTCCAAGTCTGCCAGTGTCAGTCGCTGTGTGATGGAGCAGGGGCCTCTCCCAGCTCTCCAGAACTGCCTCCATACAGCAGTTCTTTCCCCACCACAGCAGAAGCAGGCATGGTGAGGCTATAGAGCATAGCTGGGACCCTTTCTGAATCAAAGCCCTGAAGATGTCCAGTGGTGGGGCAGAGTGCAAGGTCACTGGTAGGGACCCCAGGAAGTGGGAGCTCGAGCCTCTGGGATGCACCTGCCTCCTCCCGCCTCCTCCCACTGTACCTGGGCCATTTCTGGAAAGCCACCAGTTCTTATGGAGCCCCAACTCCACTGCTCAAAATGATGACCACCTTTTCTGGGCCTCTGAGAGTTTTAAGCATCTGATGAAAGCCATAGACCTTGTCTTCAGGAAAAAGAAAGGGCGCTTCAGTGCGTGTGTGCAAAAGCTCATAGAGGGTGTCAGGAGCCCTCAGACCCCGGGAAGTCCGGGCCTGGGCAGGTGCGGGACCAAAGTGCAAACCCCAGGATTAAAAGATCTTTGAGACTGTTTTGAGCCCTAAAAACTTCTCAGCTCCACAAGGGCTTTTGCAAAAGGCAATCCAGGTGCCTGGAACCATTTTCAAAGACAGGACGATGGTTCTGCAGGAGTGGCCCCAGTGAAGGGCAACGGTAGGTGGGACCCTGCCAGCTGAGGCCTGAGAAGCTTGGTGCCCCAGTCTCCCCTCCCCCTCTGCTCCCAGAAGGCCATTCTCACAATGACATCTGCCTCCCTTTCCTGAGAGGCATTAAAAAGCAGTTAAAATGGGAATAGACTATCTGAAAGATCAAAGGACAAACCAGCAGTTAATCCATTACCACACGAGCAAGACTTCCCATAGTCAGGCTCCAAGGAACAGGTCAGGGTTGGGGTGCACTGCAGGGCCAGGGAGGAGCGTGCGCAAAGGAGGGGGTGAGTGGGCAGGGGCCCAGGCCCTGCATGAGCTGCAGATGGGGTGCGGGGCTCCGCCTGCCCTCCATGCCGGCTGCCCTGCCCATGTGATGAAACGTCACTGCGTATGAGCTGTGCCCTCCCGCCGGACTGGGGGCATCGGGGATGCAGGGACACCCGTGCTCTTTGCATCCCTAGTGGGCAGCATGGTGCTTAGAAGGTAGCATCTGCTTAATACTTAGGGAATGAATGTTTGAATAAATACTTCAAGAGGGCAGAGTAAGGGGGAGGACCCAGAAAACACAAGTTACTTATTTACTCTAGAAGGTTTCTTTCCATCCGCCCGCCCTGCCCCTGTGCCCCGGAACATATCCACTGCACAGGTGGAGGCCTGAGTCCCTGCAACAATGTCCCTTGCTTCCTGGGCACTCAGGCGTGCTGTGAATGACAAGTGCCTGCAGCCTGCTCCCTAGTTTGTGAGGCCTCAGTGAATAAACACGCCTGGAGCTGCTGTCACACAGGCCTGGCCCATCCTGACGTGGGACCCAGGCCCCTGACCAACTCACAGCTACCAGGCTTTCAAGGGCAGCTGGCCCAAGGTCATGGCAGTTAGAGGAACTGGTCAGGCCAAGGGACAAGAGTCCGCCACCTGGACAGGGTGCTGGGGGTGGACGGGCTCGGCCCTGCCCTCAGAGGAGAGGCACAGCCCAGCCCTTCCGTCCCACAGTGAGGCCACATTTCTGCCAGATGATGGGACAGCTGCCAGGCTAGCACCTGCCATCATAGGCTGGCCACCTGGCTCCTGGCCAGACAGAACCACAGGGGGTGGACTCGGGGCCCGGAGCTCTGGGCGCAAAGGCAGGCAGGATACAGAGTCCCAGGGGCTTCAGGGAAGTTGTCACACAGCAGAGGTGGGGGAGGGATGGAGGTCGGGGCTGGGGACAAGGAGGAAAACATTAGATCTTCCCAGCATCCCCGTGGTCGGTGGCTTCCGTGACTTGTGTCACTTCCCTGAACGCAGCTACTTGAAGGAAGCTCCCCAGGCCTTCATGCCTGAAAATCCCACTGATTCTCTCATGCTGGCCCAGAGTTCAGTGGCTCCCTGGGGGCTGGCTCCAGGCTCCTCCTACCCCTCACGAGTGTCAGGCGTCCTCCTCACGTGCTTCAGAAATGACTTTCATTTCCCTTAGATGCAGCCTACTGATTGCTCTGATGCCAAACATTTAATGAACTTGGCATTATATACGTAGGAACGAAATCCTGAGGTTCAAGACAGGCAGAGGGGTGAGCAACGTTTCTGAAGTTGCCTGAGACATGCAGGTCCTCGGAGCAAAATTTACACTGGCCTTGGTCTGCACTGGTCTGCCCATCCCCACCCCCACCACCACATCCCCGCCCTCTGCACCCCACGCCACCACCCAGAAGTGTCACTGATGGTCGGTAGAACCACAGGGTGGGGGACGGAAGGGAATTACTCAAGAAGACATACAACTGAACTCTGAGGCCCGTCCCACGAAGGAAGGCTTGTGTGTATCATTTGGCTGTACTTATTCCCGACTGCATGTTGGTGGAGCTGAGGGCTGCCCGGTTTCACAGGAAATAATACTTTTTAAAGGGAAACGTGGAGAAGCAGCAGAGCGAGAGGGGCAGCCTGCACCCGGTATGCGGCGTATGACTCACCGGCCCGCTGGCGTGTCTAGACATTTCAGTGGCATCTTTAAACTGCCTGAGTCATCCCATTATATTCTATGTCTTCCTAAATTGAATGAAGCCTCCAGGGCATAAATTAGGTCTTATTTCTTCAGCACCTCAGCTTTTTGCCTGGCCCTTAATAAATTTCTCGAATAAATAAGGGCATGTTGCACGCCCCTAGGAACAGGCAGAAGGGTGAAACTCTGACACAGACACATAATGCTTCATGGTTGAAAAGGACTTCTCTCCTGCACATTACCTATTTGATCCTTGCAGCAGCCCTTCAGCGTGAGAACTGCTTTCCCGCGTGGTCCTTGCTGTGTGAAAGCTGCTCATAGCTTCCTTTTGGAGGCCTTCCCTTACATTACTTGAACTAGTTTGAATTTCTTCCCAGGGCCCTGGACATGTGTGGGTGGGGGCATTTTTCTCTTCCCGCTTTGAAAGGCCTTCTGCAAGCACTGAGCCCGACACTGTCCTGAACCAGCTGGGTGAGCGTCTGCAAGCACTTAAGGACTCAGGCATAACACCCCTCTATGTAGGAGAAACAGATCACCCAACAGCCCCCAGTGACTGTGGGACTTCCTGGTCCAGTGGGGCTGTAGCACTGCCCCTAGCCAGTCTGGGTCATTCCTTGTTAACTCTTAGAGCATCGCTGAACCCTGTCAGGGAAGCGAATTCCTGATAGATGCAGACGTCCTGTCACTTCCCGCTGGTAGGATATGTGCATACATTTTACACTCGCTTACTTATATATGACAATTGAAGTCTTAGCCCAGTCATCTGCAAACCACAGAGGTGTCACAGAAGCAGCCATGACCCTTCAGAGACTGTTGGTAACAGCCCCCCGGTCTCTGGACAGCTCCAGCTGCGACATGCCACGCCCTGGACCATCCCCGCCGGCCAGTCCCCCGCCAGCCTGCTCAGGTTGCCCAGGCGTCCACTCTGGGTTCCAGGAAAGGACTGTTCTGAATTGAGCATCTATTTTCTTTTCTAAATGGCTCTTCTCCAGCTCTGTGACCTTTTTAGGTTCATTGGATAATATGTTTTGACCTAAAAAATAATGTCCTTCCTCAGAGTCAGCATGGATGACCTTCCAGTTTTCCTCCAACCCCGAGACTCTCTGATTCCCAAACACTGAATTCTCACTGCCCAGCTCCCCCTTCCTTATGCTCAAGTTGCAAGCCAGATGATGGTTTTTCTTCATTCCTAGATAGTTCTAATGAACAACAAATCAGTAACCAGAATGTTCTCCCCTCCCTCTGCACCCCAAGCTAATCTTTAACTCCTTCTCCCATTGTCCAGGCTTTAATACAGGGTGACTTGTGTTTGCATGACCTGACCGTTCCCCATGAAATGATGGCAGGGCAAGGATGGCCTCACAGGCACCTCGGCCGAGTCATTGGTCACCCCCAGCCCTGCTCAGATGCCCGCTGCCACACTGCTCCCAGAGGCCCGGCCAGAAGGGCAGCTTCTACGCTGTTCTTCCGAGCAAGGTGGAAACTGTTGCTATAGAGACAGAGACACCCACGCTTTGAGAAAACAGGACCCACTGCTTGCACTGAGACGCTTCTGTGCCCTGTAAACAATCGTAGCCTCATGTTGCATGAGGCACAGAGCACTCGTTTTGGGGGACGCACCTCTGAGCTGGCACAGAATCCATACCTCTCATCAGACAGAGTGGCTGTTGTAATTAATGATTGTGCCATAGTTATAGTTTAGAAATGAAAAGTATTTGCTGCTACATATCGCTGATGTCTCCCTCCCTGGGCTCAAACTTCAAGACCAGAAATTTCAGAGATGTGGCTGATTAGCAGTATTGGCTGACCCGAGGTCCGGCCCTACGGCCACGCAGAGCAAAGGAAACCTTGCAGTTACAGGCCACATCTGCTGCTGCCTTCGCTCTAGTCTGTTCCCCTTTGCTGGAGCCGGGAGACAATCATTCATCCCTCCATTCATTCATTCATTTGATCAGCCGGTAAATGTGAGTGGATGTGAAATAAGTTCCACTCATAGACTTTGACTCAGTTCCTAACAATGCTGATGATGGCAACTTGCATTCACTGAGCACCCACCAGGTGTGCCCATTCACTTCTCACACACAGCCGTGGCGATGCCATTACACAGACAAGGGAGCTGAGGTGCAGAAGCTGTGATTTGTTCAAAGCTCCGACTAAATCCAAACAGGTCCCTGTGCCTCCAAACCCTGTGCTGTCTGCACAGTTCTGAGCTCTCAGTCAGGAGCAGGAAACGAGACCCAGCCAGGTGAAGTCCTGGGCCAGACGCAGCAGGCCTCCAGGTGATATTCAGCAGGCATTCAGTAGCGAAAACAGAGAGGAAGTCTTATTTTAGGTGGAGGTGGAGTTGTCCCTGCCCATGTGCAAGACAAGGGTGACTGTGATGTAACTGGCTGATAAAAGCTGACATGAGTCAAAACACGTGTGGTTTCTGACCAGCCCTGGGCCTGGACGGGGAGCTAGCCACCCAGTTCCGAGGGCGCAGTTTGGAAAATACTTAGGGACTTTCCTCTTCTAATTTGAGCCACAGGTATCCCTGGAACTAAGGCCCCATGTTGTGATGCATATTTGAACAATTTGAAACGCAAATCTCCAAAATGCTGCAAGAGGACAGGCATGGACATGCGACGTCCTGCATCACCCCCAGCGTCTGGGTCTCCCCACAGGAAGGGCCTCTAGGACTGCAGAGGCCCTGCTCATTTGGTCCCATTCAGCCGGTTTCCTTGCTCTTTCTTGGAGGGTGCTTTTCATTTATGCATAAGTGCATTTGGGTTTTACTTTTCTCATCTTTGCAAAAATAATTCAAACAGGCTCTAACACGGCACCCGTGGGGGTGCCAAGTGTTGGCCAATGAGCCCGGCCTGAAGTTTCCCCATTCCTTGTGGCTCACCTGCTCTGGCATTCTGCAGCAGGATGATCACACACAGATTCTGCTTATTTAGGAAACTTCTCAGTGATTACCCATCGGGAAGAGACATCCTCTTTTTAGGGGGATTCAGAATGTGGCCCCCTGTAACACATCAGCTCTCCATGCCCACTCTGAACCAGCTCACAAAGGTGTATGTGCGGCCGTGTACCACTGACTCCTCCGGGAGCTCTCTGAATTGGTCAGTGTTTCAATCAAATGCTAACTCTGTGGTGCTGACAGGTAACAGGGCACTACAATGGGATATTTAAAATAAGGCACTAATCAGGAAGTGGAGAGGATAGGAGGAAACCAATTAGAGACTGGGTTTACCCAAAGGAGCACCTCTGAAATGTCTGAGCACACGTGGAGCCCCAAAGAATACATAGGGAAACATCCCCAGTTTATCCTTGTTTTGAAAAATGCTGAAGTATGGCTTACTCAGCTACCCCACTCTGGGAGTTTGCTTGTAAATACCGGGGTTTTCTTCCAGTTTTTATGGTGGGGAGTCTGTGTGAGTGTCTGTTGTGTCCTCCCAAGTGGGATAAGGTTGGGATGTGACATTAGTTGACCTGGGGCTGCTGTGGGGCATATGGCTGAAAAGGGGAACCTTCACGATGCCTCCAGATAATCCAGTTCCCCTAAATGGCCTCAGATTGGGCGCAGGAAAAACAGAACCTGTTGCTGGGAAGGTTGGCTTTAGGTTCAACTGCTCAGTTATCGACGATAGAGGTGGAGTTGGATAAACTCATACTGGGTCACCTTCTGTTAAGGAATTGATTCAGAATCCTTTCCTTTAACTATTAAAAACCAAATCTGTCCTCATCCAGACCTCTAACAATACGTGAAATTGGTCTCTTTATCTAACTAAATTGTTTCTCTACTCCCTTGTTAAAATGAGTGTGATAACACATATCTGGGCTAAGCTCGTGACGTGTCCTATTCACACAACTAGTCAGGGCCTCTATCAGCCGCCGCTCAGCCTGTGGTAATGTATTAGGCAGCAGTCGTATATCGATTCTAGTTGGATTTGATGCTAATTTCAGTGCTCTAAGAATCTGAGATGAGGAAATCCTATATCAACTTTAAAAATCCCTTCAGTTTCAATGGGTTTTCTTCATCTTGTAACTAACATATTATTTAATTTCTATCTCATTCAACCTCTTCTAACCCATGAAGTTATACAAATTCCACATTATCAAGTTCTCACTTAGCTTTGGAACAACTCTGTCTTCACGTTATTGCAGATGACAGAGAAAGTATTGTGAGGTGACAGATGGTTTACCCAATGGTCACCTGTCCAAAAGTGATCAGGAGGAACGCACACACATAGACACACACACACACATGCTCGAGTAGTTCTCTGAAAGAGGTATAAGGCTCCCCACAGAAGAGCTCCAAGACAGCCATTTCAGGGAACTGAGCAGAGGCACCCTTCCGACCTGCCCTTCCCATCAGCTTGCCGAGCTGAAGGCCTGTGAGACTGTGGTGACTGGTCCAGGAATGAATGGCAACGAGCCACATGAAGTGTGCTTTGCCAGACAGCTGCCTGAAGTGACCTGGTGATGCACAAGGAGGCCGGACCCACACTCACCTCTCCCCGCTCGCCCTCAGGAAGTGGCATCACAACTTATAAGACCCTGACCTTCTGCTTCCTTGTAGCTCCTTAATTTCCTGACAAGTCCCTCTAGCCTTGCCTTGGTATCTAGTTCTGAACGTTTAAATCCTCTTTTCCTCTCTGAGAAACTATTACAGGGGCTTCCCTTTGTTAGGACATTTTGTGTGTGAGTGATGTCATCAAGAACTAAATGGAGACACGTCTATCTGGTTCTAAACGTCAGAATCCTAGACGGTGCTGAAACAGTCGTCCCCTCTGCAGATGGCATTCCACAGGTTCACTTCCCTCTCCCTCTGTATTTTTAGTTTTGTAAAATAGGGGTAACTTCCATCAATACCCAAACTCCTTCCCCAGGCCCTTCAATGGGGGGTTCTGAAGATAGTGTAAATTCAATCTCATGGTTTTATAACAAAAACAAAACTGAACAAAAACAACCAAGAGTCAAGTTAAAAAAAAAAAAACTGGCTGGGGCCAAGATGGAAATGCATCCATGTGCAGGCACCAGACCTCCTTGAGGGCATTCTAGTAATTCACTGGGAGCAGCTCCCACAGTGAGGCTTCCCAGACGCGCTGCCCAGCTGAGCAGGGGGCCTGTGTCAGGTCCCCACCAAACACGAAGCAATAGAGAAAGCTGGGTAAAGAAAGCAATCATTGCACAACTTTTTTTTTTCTCCCTTTGAAGCTTCATGATTTTTCTTTAAATGCAAGACTCTTTCCCATTTTATTTCAAGTGCATTTAACTCAAAATAATCTGAGAGAAGATCAGATCAGTAGAAACTTGAAAAATAAAAATGTAGCCTTATGATTTGCCAGTAGTTCTGTCCGTTGGTGTTAGCCTTATGCAGCATTGCCTTGTGTAGATTCTGCCTCAACCATATAAAAATGTTTGCAGTTAGCTTTTATGCTTTGTATCCAAACCTGCTTCAAAAGGGCTGGAAAATACTTTGTGTTCCCTGAAGTAAGGAAAATACCTCCTAGCCCATCTCTTTTAATTCTAATTTGTGTTAGTCACATTCTCAACACCTTCTTTTTCCTTGGGGTAAACTTTTGCACTTGTTAGAATCCTCAGGGATCACAATCCAGTGGGATCAAGGGAGGCCCTATTAGGTCCGCTTACCAGTCATTGAACATTTTTATTGCAAAGAAGAGGTCCCCGTGCTGAATCTGTTTATGAGTACGAAATAGATTTCTAAATGAGCAGAGCCTTATTTCCTTCATGAACACATGAAGCAGAAACACATAACCTGGAGTTGGGCTTGGCATCCTCGTAGAGCGTAGTTATGCCTTGAGAAGGGAACAATCAGAGAGCAAGTTCACAATGTGAGAAAGGAAGGACTGTGAGCCACAGACAGGAGTTTATGACTCTGGCCGATCCAGGTTACCTTAGGCCAACCACTGATCTTGCTGCATCTAAGCCCTGAGATCCTCCTGGGAGACCTTCCAGTTTACATATCAGCTTTTTGAAGTTTCCGTGGCAATCCTTGCAACATTAAGTCTACACAGTGGAAGATCTTTCTATCGTTAACATACAATGACCTGGGAACCCAAATCAGATGAAACTACTGACTCTCACTGAATGGTTTTTCCCAAGCAACCCTGACGGGGGGGTGGGGGGGGTGGGGGGGGGGTGCAGATGAAGACTTTGGGGGAACCATTTCCTACGGAAAGGACTCTTCTGGTCCTGAAGATCCCCAGTGGTGAAGCCCTCATGACAACCAGGAGATTCTAGATTTATTCCTGGGTGGACTCTGACCAACCTACTCAAGGAGAGGCCTTTCTCAGAGGAGAAAGAAGAGAAGGAGAAGGGGGACGGAAAACACCAAAATTGCTCCTAATGACTCAGCTCCTACCACGTGCCAGCATAGACCTCATATTTGTGTCCATCCCAGTCACAAACCCGTAAGGTCATTTTTACCCTTCTGTAGACCAGGAACCTAGATTAAATGACTCTCCCAGAGGCCATTTGTTTATTCAGCAAATTCCTGCTATGTACCAGACACTGGTTTAGATGTCCCAGAAACGATGTGGACAAGGTAACAACTCCTTTTCTGGGGCTTACATTTTATTTTAATACTTTTCAAACACTTTCTGGGTCATGACCCACAGTGAAAAATGCATATTAAACTATCACACAGTGCATACACCGTGTAAAGACACGCGTGCATCTGAAACAGAGTTTTTACACACGTACACAAGAATTTTAGTGTATGCAGTGCTTCCTCTGGTATATTCTATTCTATCTCTTCTTCTTTCTAAAGCTCACTTAGCAAGAACCAGTTAAATTGATTTCATGATCCAGTAATGATTCACAGTCCAGTTTGGAAACCTGGTTCTAAGGGACTTGAAGGGAATGGGCTAATATTGATAATAATCAGTGTTTTTTTCCTCAAGGCCTGGGGAGTTAGCTACATCTTTTTCAGTACGCAGTTTAATCGCAAGGCAAAGGCAGTGAGCAGTGAGGACACAGCTCGCCAAGCAGCCTGGACAGTTTGGTGGAGAGCGTCTGGCCCTGGGTTGGTCTCCACTGTGTTCTAACTCCGTGTCTGTTTGTGCCCGGCAATAACAGTGTACCTCATCTTTTTCCTCCAACCCTTTATTCCTCCCACGTAGGCTGACAACAGAATATCCAGGCCACTATGGTGAAGAAATGGACATGATTTCCTACAACTACGACTACTACATCCGGGGAGCCACAACCACTTTCTCTGCGGTGGAGAGGTGAGCCTCCCACGGGCAGGGCGTTGCGGGAGCCAGGGGCTAGCGGCCTGCAGGGGTCGTGTCTGCAGAGATCCTTACCTGGGGGTTTCCCTATTTTAGTTTCCCACTCGGTCTGGGATGAACTGCGAGACTGACGGGATGGCGGGAGCAGTGAGTTGAGCTGCTCTCCTAGGCGCGTTTTCAGGGAGCATCCCGTCCTCGGAGAGGAGGATGTGTCTCAGCCTGCTCCGGGCCAGGAGCCCCTCAACCTGGTGCCCAGGGCACACTAAGCATTTCCCTTCCTTCGATCTCAAGAGCACTTTACTCACTGACCATCAGGAGGAGAGGGCGAAAATGGCTGACGGAGTCCCCACCACCTGGGCCCTCTCCAGTGCCACTGGCCATCCCAGAGATGAAGGGGAGGGTCGCATAAGCTAGGGGAAACGCGCACCAACCTTCTCATCCCCTCACACACCCAGCTCCCCGGGCCCCGCAGACACGTCAGAGCAAGACAATGAGAAGATAGGAACCCTCCCCACTAACAGGGAGGGAGGTGTGGGTACATTCAGGCTCTCAAAGGTTGATTTGACCTATTTTTAGTCAGCTAATAACCAATAAGGTGTTGCAAACAGAACAGAACCTACATTGACTATCAAATACTGGGCTATGATGAATTCGAGCATCACTGCACTTCCATGTATTTTTATGTTTCAAATGAAATGACATCGAGCCTGACTGAAGATATCGCATATGGCCCAGAATTTTAAAGAGCAAAAACCAAAGGAAATAATAAGTAACTCTGAAAAGGCACAATATGTGTTCAGGTTCTGTGAACAAACCCCTTGTGATTACTCATAGGAGAATCACTCAGTGCTCATATCAATCATTTTTATTTTAGATACATTTTTTTAAAGGAAATTTATGGTTTTATTTTTTTTTACATTTTAGATACATTTTTAACTAGCTTAGTTACCTATTTTCTAGAAACAGGAAATTAAAAGATGACAGTACTCAGAATGCAACTTGCTTCACCAGTGAGAATAGCTTAACAATGCAACACATGCTAAATATAGATTTAAGGGAAAGAAAGAGCAAAGAACTCAAAGGCCATGGAAGCCCAGTGACGTGTCACGGGCAGCAGGACACCAAAGGGGCGGCAACGGGCAGCAGCGTCACAGGGCGCTCAGGACCCTCACAAGGTCTCCAAGTCACTCAGGGAATTGGTTCTGCGTTCCCTGTTTGAGAAGGCAGGAAAGGATCCAGTAAGGAAAGAACACCTTCCCAAATGGTGGCAAAATAAATGGATTTGGCAGGTTGACCTGTCCTGTTCCTGTGGGCCGAGACATTTTCAGTTATGTGAATGGACCCAGAACTTTGGAAAACTGAGATACTATGTCCCGCCCTGGTTCACAGGCTTATGATCATGGCATTGCAGCCGTCACTAGTGATCTGTGGCTTAAAGCTCACAGTGAGGGTTCCTTCAGCTCTGCTGGAAGATGCTGAGATCACTGCCTTGGAAACACGGGTCCAGGTAGAGCTTTCCCTCCGTGTACAAATCTCTGTGGTTTCCTCCTGGAATGGAGTTGCTCAATCTGTGCTCTGCTGGCTCCTGGGGCAGGAGGCTGTCCATGCATTCTAGAAGTTAACAGCATTCCTGGCCCCTACCTGGCAGGCGCTGCCTTCCCCCCACCGCCCCACACAATTGTGATAACTAAACACCCTGGGGGGCAAAATTGCTACTACTGGGGGAACCCCCGTCCTGGAGGGAAGCCAGAGACCAGCCCAGTGAGTCTCCTGGTTCGGTTCTTGGTCCTCAGTCCTCATACAATCAAATCTAAATTTTGCTCAGCATCATGAATAGCCTCTTAAAAGACAGCGTGAAGGCCTGGCTTAACTGCAGTAGTGAGATTCATCTGATAAACACACATGCCACCAAACTGCTGGTCTCCAAAGTGAGCCAGTGTCTCTGTTGACAACTGCAGGAATAAATATTAATAAAGAGTTGTGACCCAGGTTCTGAAAGACTTGTCCTGGGAGACCTATTCCCAGTATTCTGAACTGGAGCAAGCTGGAGCAGCAGACTTAGAGTCACCAAGTCTGCCCTAGGCTGCTTGAGCGAGCTCTTCCAGACCTGAGAGCGGTCAGCCTCGCCTCCTAGATCAGAGGCTAGAAGGCGACCTTATCAGGGCTGGTGAGTGAAAGGGGAAAGTCCTCGCAGGCTGAAAAGGGAGAAGGATAATTCTAAGGCTGAATGACCCACGTGCTTTGGAAGCATTTGCACAATCATGTAAGGAATGACATTTTTGCCCTTTGTCTGGACTTTGCAAAGGAGGTCACAGCCATGTCCCCCGAGGGGGTTTTGTGTATCTACTGATGGAGACATTGTGGCGTAGGAGAAAGAGCAAGACTTGAATTCAACGAACTTGGAATCTGAAATTGTCACCTAATTATCTTAAAGAATGTCTCTTATTTCCCTGAGTCTGCTTTTCACCTAAACTGACAGATCCGTGTGAGGATTGAATGAGAACCCACAGAAGGCCTGTGGTTCAGCCTGACCGTGGGCGGTGCTCAGCCAATAGTACCAGCCTTGCTGTGTCCGTTGCTAGTGACGCTAATGACATGAGAACAGAGAAGCGCCTTACTGCAGGGCAGGCACCCCGTACATTTTTATTAAATGGGCAGACAAGGAGCAGAGGCTTGCCCTTAGCAAAGAACATTCCTTGAAATGTATCTGCGCTACATTTTTCAAAATTGAGCAATTCCATGTCCTCTCACACCCATGCCTGACCTCTTAAACAAATATGCAATTAGATTTCTGTTGTGCAAGATAGGCAGGCATTTTATTTTTCACTGTGTGGGGTTTTAGATCCCTCTCCCCTGACTTCATTTCTCTGTAAGGGTGCTAGTAATAGGAAACCCGTAGCATACAGCAGGAGGCCTAGCACGTCGTAAGAACAAATGCATGTCATGTGGAGGAGGAGTTGCTTTACAACAAAATGAAGACAATGTTAAATCAATGCTTGAATCCCAAGTGGGTGGCCCCTGTGACCTTGAGGTGCGCTTGGGCCAGAGCCGTGGTGAGCAGACCCCACGGATGACCAGGCCTCGTCAGCCTCGTCAGTCACTGTGGAGGTGCAGCCTGCCGGGGCTCACAGGTGGCTCCCCGCTGGTTTCCTGAGACCCACGTGACGTGGGGTGTCCCTCCGGCTCCTAAACGTTCCAGGCGGTGACTCGGCCCCCCGCGCCTCCCTGCCCCAGCCTGGCTCTGACTCTCCCCACAGGGACCGCCAGTGGAAGTTCATTATGTGCCGGATGACAGACTACGACTGCGACTTTGTGAGTGTGTAGGTCTGCTGCAGGCCCGCCTGGCCCAGAACCTCGGCTCCCTGGGCGCTCGGTAGCCGCAATGCCAGCTCTCTAGGCCCCTCCGACTAGTGTCACGCCTCTAATAAAATCCACAATAAACCACGCTTGTCACTCTCAACACGTGCATGGCCATCTGGAGGGAAACGCCGCTGTTCCAGGGGGCTCAGCCGGAAGGGAGGCTTGCTGGAGCACCTGGCCGGCTGGCGGTGCTCGTCTCCAAACACGAGAGAAGGCTGCTGGCGGGTCTGCAGCCACGTGGGGTAGGGTGAAACCCAGGGGGCCCTCAGGCCTGGGGACCTGCTTCCCCTCCACCCTCCACAGAAGCTGTGCTTGGCTGGAACTTCAGTGCCAAGCTCTGCGCCCCAGGAGTGCGGGGCCTGGAAGCTGGGAGAGTGGCGGGCTTGGGGCACCGCCTAAGGCAGGACTGGGAGACTCTCCTGAATTGGAAGAGGATCCTAAGGAGAACAGGCAGGTGCCAGAGCAGCCGCTGAGAGTAAGTCTTCAGTAAGACAAAACGAGGAAGAAGAGGGAGGTCAGAGAAGGGGACTCACTTCAGGAGCCCAGGGCAGGTGCTTGGGGAAATGGCACCAGGGGTGTGGCCGGGGCTCTGGGAGGCCGGCCTGGGCCCTAGAGCCCCGGGCTCCTGGCGGGCTCACTGGGACCGGGCCTGATTTTCTACATGGGAAAGGCTACTTTTTGGGGGGGTGTCCAGTTCCACACCATGTGTAGTTTAGGGGTGTCTTCTGTAAGGTGGCCCCATCTTCCCTCCTCCTGTGGTGTCTCTGTCCCCAGCCCTTTGTCCTCACTCTCCTCATCATGGAAGGAATGAAGACACCGCTCAGCACTGTGCCGTGGATGTTAAGGGTTCACTTTTGCTCCCTCCGCCTCCCCTTCCTGATTGTCCGTCCGTCCGTTCAGAAAACAGCTTATAGTGCCTGCACTGCGCGGGGCGCCAGGAACACGGCCATGGCCGTGACCGCGTGTGATGGGGGCGTCCAATCAGTAAAACACAAAGTACCAAGTGTGCTAAGGTTGGGCAAAGGGTGGAACGCATTTCTTTGCCTTTGAATCCAGCCTGGTGGTGCTCAGGCCCTTCAGCCCCTCCTAGCCCCGGCGCGTCACACGTGCATCTTCAACCGCAGGGAGCCCTTGTCTCCTTTACGCACACAGTTCCGCCGCGTTTTCAGACTGGCGCTGCCCTGCCTGCTCTCTCCCTGCAGACCCAGGAGAGCAGGCAGCCAGCCACAGGGCCCTCCACCTTGCTGTGCGTCCCGTGCGGCCACGGCGACTCTCAGCGGGCAGTGCTCGGCAAGGCCCACTCCTGTGAAGGGGCAGGCAGCGCTGAGGACGGCCTTCTTTGCCTCCTTTGTCCTCTGAGGCCCTTTTTGATGCTACAGTTTTGTTTTATTTCCTCCATTTCATTGTTGCCATCTATATGGCAATTTTAATTTCCAACAGGCTTCCCTGTGTTATTTTTCACAAAGGGACTATTAATATTTTAGCAATTGCAGTGTTGGCTCAGAGTGGAGCCAGGAAGAGGCCTTCGTTGGTGTGTGGGGCTCAGCGGGGAGACAAACCCGCCAAGGGGCTGGCCAGGCAGCCACGGCGAGAACAGGGAAGGCAGCGGGGTGGGGAGGGCCGCCCGGAGGCCTGCAGGCAGCACAAGGCCGGAGCAGAGCCGCAACGCCACCCAGGGAATGCCTGTGCCAAGTGGAATAAATGGAAGGTTTTTACCAGCAGAAAGACTGTTCTTTGGGTACAGGTGAAGGACAGCAACAGTTAAAGGCACTGTCACCTTGGTTCCTATCTGAATACTTGACTTTCTAATACTTTCTATTGGGTGCCAGTCAGCAAGGACTCAGTGTGGGCTAATCCCACTTCTGACCGCGAGCGCTCGTGGCTCCAGCCCTTCCGCCGACCTGCTCCACGGCCCTGGCCGAGGCCCCCATCCTGTGAGGGAATCATCTGGCCATCAGGGCGGTGTCCGTGGTCAGGAGTCCGTGCACGCCATCATCCACCCCCAGCTGTTCACAGTGGGCTTTTCTAAGGTGCTTTCTTCCAGAGAAGCGCGGGGGAGAGCCTGGAGCCCAGGCCCTAGCCCGGCCCCACCGGGGCGGCTGCAGCAGACGGGTCTGCAGGCCTCTGCCTCCTCATCTGCCGGTGGGGACGGGAATCCCTGTGCCGACAAGTTCATGTAGAATGGGGAGAAGGCGGGCAGGCTTCCCACCTCCTGGGGCCTGCAGCCCACTAGGGAGACGTGAGAAAATAACGACTAAAGACGCTCGTGCAGGAATGTGTTCTGAGGAGGCCGAGTCCGTGCATGGTCCCGAAGGGAAGGCAGGGCTTCCGGGAGGGTGAGAGCGTGCGGGCTCTGGGCTCCGCCTGTCGGCACAAACCCTGGTTCCATCTCCTCCCAGGCACGGCCTTTCCTGAGACTCTGCTTCCTGACCTGTGAAGATAGCAATAGTCCCTGAGTCACGGGGTGGTCGTAAGGATTAAGTGAGGCCTCGTGATGTCTTGCACATGATAATCACCCAATAAATGTAGTAAGAGGAATGGAAATATTATTAGCATATATTAGAAATAATGATCCTCTGGTCAGCTGCATGTCAGTACAGGTCAGTCATAGGAAAAGCCCATAAAAGAGGTGGGACTTAACGCTTCGCTCTCGTTCATTCATTTTTCCAATGACTGAAACAATAAATTATTAAGTGCTTATTATACGCCAACCACAGTTCCTGTGTTCCAGAGGACTGTGAGCTGAAGGAGTCAGACAAGCAGATAAGCCATCAGCGTCCCAGCGGATAAGTCAGGGACAGGTGGCCTCTCCACAGAGAGTGGGGGGTGGGGGGCAGGAAGCAGAGGGTGGCATTTCAGACAATGCGAACAATACATGGGAGGCATAAGGGGATGGAGGGGCTTAGGAAAGTTGCCCCAGGAACCAGGAGTGTCACCAAGAGGGTGTGGGTGGCCTGGCGTGCATCCCCATGTCCTGGGGAGAGCCTGGTGGCTCACATCACCACCACGACTATTTGAACACGCTAACTGCAATTTACCCTCATCTACTCCGAACTCGGATTTCAGCTGAGGCCTCCCAGAGATCTAGGGGAGGGGGATTTCATCAGCCCCGCCCTCCCTGACTCCCACGCCCCCCAGCACCTCCCCACAGGACCAGGACCCAGGACGGCCTCTCTCCACCCTGGATCTTCATCCACACAGACTGGCTTTATGATCAACCTCTTTGACCCAGACATGAAACGCAACATTTATTTTTAGTTCCTTCAGAACAATGTATTCTCAGAACAGCATCTGTGAATCCACAAACACAAAAATAAGGAACTAAATAAAACTTTAAAGCCTAGGCGCTTCCCCTGCCGTGGGTCGTTCTTACCCACCTGCGGTCAGCGTCCCCCTGCCTCCAGCTCCCCGGCTCCTTGGTCTTCGGGGCTCCCAGACTGTTCTCCCCTGATAATGGGGGAAACATCGCTCCGGGGAGCCCGCACCCCAGCGGCCAGCCAACCCAGGCCATACGGTCAGAGCATCCGCTCTCCTTACAAAGTGTCAGTTGATTTTAATTAAACCACTTCTGTTTAGTCTGTGAAACTAAATCACTCTGTTAAGACATGGTACCTGAGCGTGGTTTCCATTCTGGGGTCCAGGGTCAGGGAAGGCAGCAAAGCCCTTTGCAAAGTGGTGCCTGGACCTGCATGGGTGTGTCGTCCCTTACCTGTGAACTTGATGAATTTCTTTTACCCACCTATTCCTCTGCAGAGCAAGAACAAGAAAACACACCTACATCAAAATTCATTTTAAGTAATAATATATTCACACATAGCTCAGATTTTCATGAGACTTGTAATTTTTCACAGAATTGAATATGCATTAGCTCCTGACAACTGAAAACCAACCAAAACTCCTATGTACTTCAAAACCTGTTTATTAGATTGTGCACTGGAAATCCACGGCCATATGACAGGCTTCTCCTCTTCCCGGTGGGCCCCGGAGGAGCCCAGCTATCCATGTGAATGCATGTCCACGTCAGCGAAAGATGCTGAATAGAAATGTTCACATGTGCAAATTATAATATTCTCTGCATAGTAGTGTTACTTTTCTTTCTTTGTTCTTCTTGATCCCTTTATGCCTTTCCCAACTTTAAAAAACAGTTATCATTGATGGTGTTTATAATCAAAAAAGAAAAGTAATTTTAATCTGATGAAACAAAAACAGTTACCAGCTGTCAAGCAGGTCAGCCCTAGGACCACATTCTGGCTGAAAGGTGAGCATATGGTGCTTCAAGGAAAGGGGGAGATTATAAACCAGACCCTTTCATCTCATAAGCTGCCTAGGGATCATAATTTAATATAAAGAATCACCTGCTCTTCCTAGCATCTCTCACCATCCCCAGAGGCAGTGGAACAGATGTTGACTCTGTCATACGGCCAATGAGAAACAAGCACTTAAAACTCCTCCACCAATAGAGTGTGTCCTGTGCGTCCTTCAGGGCTGAGGGTGGACTCAGCCTCCTCAGGAAACGTGCTGTCCCTTCTGAGGCGGGTTCGGGTCCCCCAGGACCCTGTGCCTTTGTTCCCACTGCCCTGGGGGCCGAGGTCTGTCTCTCTTATTCTTGGTGGGTTTCTAGCGCCTAGCAAGGCTTTACACGTCATGGGCCTCCGAAACAGATGTTCCCAAGTTAATCTGGATTCCTGGCTAGTTTTTGGTTTTTGTTAGGCAGACCTTTGAAAGCGCTAAAGAATCCACAATTGAGCACTTTGAAAATAATGGGGCCCCACCAGGGTCTTGGGGATACTGTGACCGTGTGGAAGGCATGGGTGCCATCCCTGTGGTCTGTCGCCAGCATCATTAGGTGATCACAAACTCCATCCCTGAAAGAGCTACTCAGTAAGGATGGGGCTGTTGGAAAACCCCAGTCAGTCTCAGTGCCACATGTTCGGAAAGTGTACGTCACCATACCAGGCACCTGAATGCCACACTGCAGTTAACATCCAAGCAACCGGCCTGGACAAGACGCTCGGTGGGTGTGAGACAGAACCCCATGAACCAGCCCCTGAAGAGGCCAGGGGACTGAGAGCAGAGGGCTCAGTGGGGTAAAATGGGTGAATTCTGGACGAATTTCATGCTGTTTTTAAGTCACATAGAGCATATGAGTTCTGGGGTGGGGGACAGGGAGTGTGTTTGATGTATCCCTTGCATAACAAATATCTGATGAATAAATGAAAGATCTCCAAGACAAACCCCACCCAGCTTATGACTTAACAGACGTCGGCTTTATGACCCTTGCTTTCTCTCCTTACTCCCACTGAGAGTTTACTTGTAGGATTAGCTGGTGATTAGCTGGACTGAAGCGGTGAAGCCAGCTTCCCAGAATAAGGGTGTCCTGTTTATACAGTTGCCTGGCAGGCGCACACAGACCACGCCGGTATCTGGCGTCTCCCCTGGTGACTGGTGGGTTTCAGCTAACCTGAGGGTCTCCGTGGGCCTCTTTTGTTGGGAGACCCAAAGGTGACCTCATTACCCCTTGCCACTCAGAAAGATGTTCTCGGAAACCAAACATGCTCTGAGTCATACCCGCCTGTCCTCTACCGAGATGACATGACGTCATGCCGATTGGTTCTGCCCACTGGCTTCCAGGAGGAAGGAATTGAAAATTTCTCACAGCCTAAAACAGCACAGCTCAAGTTGGAGAAGGACTTCACAGAAATTCAAAGCAGGCTCTTAGCTCTCCATGCATAGGTGAGCCTTGGGGAAATTGGTGAGCCTCTGCAGAAGGGTAGAAAAAATGGAAATTGGTGGACAGGTGGATTATTGTGGCAGAGGGTCCAGACTCAGCCCTTCCCAGAATGGCACCCTTCCTTGTCCTAAACCCATAATCTCACGTGCCTATGCTTTGCACACATGATGCTGACTGCTAATCCAGAAAGGCTAATGACTAACAGGCAGGTGGCACACACAGGAGCCCTCATGCTACTGCAGAGTCGGAGGGTCACAGTGGGCACATGGAACAGAAGACACGGGGCCGGGTACACACAGACCACGCGTCATGCAGTCTTGGAGACTGTCCAAGTCAACCTGTGGATGTGAGGCAGCTCCTTTGCACTGACGGGGGCCTTGGGGGTCATGAGTCTGCTTCCCGTGTCTTAGCAAGAGGAGGCTGGCGCCCGCTGAGGAAATGATGCTCACGGCACCCCCCGGGTAAGAGGCAGAGCGGGTCTAGAACTCAGGACCCTGGGAGCTTGGCTTAGCGACGTCCTCTCCCAGGTGGCTGCCCAGAGGTTTAGGGAGGTGAAGCCTGTGCGCTCGGTCCTCCCAGCTTTCCCATTGAGCACTGGCGGCTATTCTACACAGGCTCCCTTCCTGCATTTTATAGGGAACTCAAAGTTCCGAAACAGTAGGCACGTGGCCCGGGTTACACAGCTGGTGGAAGGGGACTTTGAAGCCACGTCTGGCTGTCCTCAGAGCCCGCCTTCTCTGTGCTCTGTCAACCTGGAGTCAAGGGTTTCCTTTAAGAATAGGAAGAGACGAAGGTTTGGCACTCTGCTTTCTATAGTTCCACAACCAAACATTGCACTAAAGAAATGACTCACGGGTTTATTCCCATATTTCACATTTTGCCCTTGGAGGGAGGGACAGATTGTGAAGTGGGCTGAGAATGCTGTTAGAGATCTAAACAGCCAGAAGAGGGTCTGAAACCATCATGCCGCTGCTTTACATTTTCATACTACGGAAGCCCTTACCCATTGCAACAAAATCCTGAACATGGTCACCATCTCCTGCAGTTACAGTGACTCTCGCCCACTTTCCACTGGGATCCCTATGTAGCAAACCCTCAGTTCCACAGCTTAGTCTCACCCAAGTGAGCAGATGCTCTAACAATAGGGACAAGGGCTGCCTTTCCGTGGTTGCGTCCCCACCATTGATTTGGCTCTCCGCACAGTCACCGCCTGGTGTCTCGACTCCACATCCCCAAACATGTGCACAGCTGGGCTCCTAGGGCCTCTGTCCCATAGCTCAGGAGCCATGATCACATTCCCCCATCCTCTCATAGACTCCTGCCTTGTCTCAGGCCTCAAGGGTATCTTGGTTTTCCCTACGGTCCCCTGGGGCAGGGCTGTGTGTTCACACTTGCTCCCAGTACCATGGAACCACTGGTTATAATTTTCACCTCCTAAGCAATTCTGGGATCGACTACCTTTATTTATTCTCCAGCCACCATCTTTATTCAGACCCTGCTCACTGCTTCCCAGTTTCCTTAGCTACAGCCTTTTCTTCAGGAAATCCATCCATCCATGGAGAGAAGACTTTTTCCAAACATAATTCCAGTATGTTGTATCTCTACTTAAAAATTCTTTCATGATCCCTAAGCACCTTCCAAGCAAATCGTAATCACCTTCAGCGACGTAGTACCCTTCACACTCCGCCACCACACAGAACTCTGCGTTTCCCTGAATAGACCCTGTCCCCTGTGTCTCTGTGCCTTTCCACACTCTGCCTCCACACCTGAACTTCCCTCCCCGGGCGCAGTGCCGTGTGCCCTGGCTGCCAGGCGGGTTAGAAGCCCCTCACCGGTCGGACACCTCATCACACCTACTCCTTGCCATGCTTGTCATTTTTCTGTTTTCACAGAGACTAAGTGTTCTCTTTGTCCCTTTGTACCCAATGCCAAGCAGTGTTTAATAGTAATAATAAATAGGTATTCATTAACTATTAACTATAGAAATATTTAAAGAATCAAAGAAGTACATCAGACACCTGATTCTACAGTTCTGTGAAAAATAACTGCAAGCAGAACATATCAGCTCCTTCCCAAACTACTGCGTCAGCTTTCCAGGTCTCCATTCTTACTTGTCTCCCCTTTTAAAATCACACTATGCTACCTTTGATCAAGCGTAAAGACTCTTTCGACCACGTCACCTGGAGGTCATTCTACCACCTCTCTCCAGTCCCCTTCAGCACCTCCGCTGCCGGAGTGACCCAACAGGGACCTTTCACCCCAGCGCTGACACCCCAGAATGCAGGGCTTTGGGTTCCTCTTCTTGCTAAAGCATTGATGCCCTCCAAGCAGGGAGTGTCCCCTGCTTCCTGTCTCCCCATTCTCTGCCTTCCCTGATCCCTCCAGACTGGGTGAGGAGGGCTTCAGGGGGTCGCACAGTGCTGGGTGCAGTTGTCAGGATGACGTATGGTTACTCTTCAAAACGATGCTCCCCTTGCCAGACAGGTCATTCCTTGAGAACAAGGACTGTGTCCTATTCACCTCTGAATCTGCTAGCTCACAGTCTGTGACCTGGAGCACGTGCTCCTCCACAGCTACTGAATTAATAGTATCTGACGATAAACACAGCAGTGAGGTGGCAGGAAAAGTACTGCAGAGAAAAGCAAACTTTGGACAAAAATCAGGCCTTCCAGCAGGCTTTAAATTTAATGTATCTCAGAATGTTTGGGGACTTAATATTTCTCATTAAAGGTTTTCACCTGAGGGCAATAGTTCATGAATACTCAGGTACAAACTGAGGTCTGATTATATCATACAAGATAAGTAGAGAATAAAAATGCAGGTAGCCTTCATAAAATGCAGTGAATTTCAAAAAGCAAAATGGCTTTAATATGTATTTTCATAACTAATGATACAATACTAGCATCGTTACATTTACTGATAGTATACACAGCGGCCGACTGCATCCCATGACATGTTCTGTCTCCCTGTGTGCCATCACATGCTGCCCCTCGCCATCGGGCCAGGCTTCAGTCAGTCTGTCAACAGGTATTTATTAAGGGCTCCGTGTGGGGACAGCACTACACGGATGCAACGGGGTGTGATGAAATAACAGATTTCTGATCCTTGAGCAGCTCAGTTTACTTGGGTAGAGCAGAGAACACCCAAGGGCAATAAAAGATAATCTATGACCCCAAAACTCAGAAGCTAACCACTGCAGCTCTGATGAGAGAAGGCAGTCGCTGAGGCCTCATGGAGGAAGTGGAAAGGATTTGGATGGCTGGACATAGAAGGGTCTCCCAGGATGTGAACGTCAACGTATCCTTCCTGTGCTTGCCTCTTCATTGATGTGCCAAATATGCACTGATAGCACGAGTCCAGTGCAAATGCATCTCTGTCTCCAAGGGCCATTGGTCCCAGTCACATGGGTTGTATTCATGATTATTACCGATGGCCACAGACATAGGAACAACCATATGGTTTCACAAATGAGCACGTGGACATCCAGAGACATGACTGGCCCGAGTTTAAGCAGCTGTGCGTGGCAGCATCAGGACTTGAGCTCAAGTCTTCTGACCCCAAATCTCAAGCTCTTCCCAGTATCATTCAAGAGGCAAGGGTCAGATTTTGCCAGAAAGTATCCTTAATCCTCCCAAATTCCTTCCAGCACAAGATTTTATAGATGAGATCTGTTAAAGCAGATCTGGTTCCACATACTGGATGAGGAAATCTTCAAGGTGTCTTCTAACCTGAAAAGTACATAATCCTCTCTAGACTGAATTTATGGACACCATTAATTCTGCTGTAATTCAGCCATTATGACCGAATCGTTCCAACAAGCAACTCATCAGGGCAGAGAAGGAACAAACAATAAATCTGACTCATTTAACCAGATGATTCAAGCAGAACTGTTGGGAGTGGAACAGAGCGGTAGTCTTGCCAGTCTTAATATCGTCTCATTCCTCCAGTATGATGACATAAAATATTCTGGACTCCTGTTGATAAACAGCACCATGACTGCATTAAAACTGTATTTGGACTGTTAAAGGTTCTCATACATTTCATTTTGGCTACTCACATATATTCATATTAAATCTTCTGGCTTCCTTCATCTCTCCATACTCTTTTACAATACTTTATTGTCTTTTTGTTAAATGTTTATTAAATTGTTCAATGTGTTGTTATCACTATGATTAGAGCATAGCACACTTATGGAAAGTCACAGCCTCCTCTACTTTTCTGTGACACTCCCAGGGTCTGAAACTGCTGATCCGAGTCACCATGAGGAGATTCTTTGGAGCTTCTGATTTCTTTTCCCCTGGGTGGGAAGACAGGGCCACATGCTTGAGGCAAATGTCCAGCTTGCCTCCAAATCCTGTGCGGCCGCTCTTTCTCCCCGGGGTGAACCCCTGAGAATTGATTGGAAGTCAAAAGAAGGCTCCCGCAGGATTTGAGAGTGAGCCCAAGCTCTGCCGCTGGCTTTCCCAAAGTCCCGACATTCATGAGAACAGGTTTGAAGGATCACAACAGAAGAGAGAGAGCACCTAAGTGTGGCCCGGGGTCTTAGCCTCTTTGTCCTCAGCACCTATGGGCTGGGCGGCAGCCGCTGGGTGACCCGCCCGGCATCTGGCAGCTGGCTTCAACCTGCCGACTTCCAAGTCTGGGCACCTGATGTAATCACTAAATTCCAAGACAAACATCCTCCATGAAGGACAACAGTTTATCTTAGAATATGAACAGTCTGCCCCAACGAGGACCACAAATCTCACGTAATCTAGTTCAGATAAGAAAAGCAGGAAAGGAATTCCTTTACAATGAGGCTTGTTGCTTCTCAGGCCCAGTGGGACACCACGTCCTGGGATCAGATGTGCACAGATACACAGGAGGTGCTAGCGGCTGGGCTCATCAGCTGGGGGGAACGTGGCAGCAGAGCCCCAGGGGGAGTGTGTGGGATAAGGTCAGGCTCCCCATCTGCCTTTCAGTATTCATGCTGCACACGTTTGGGCAAGAAGCTCACTTCTCCGGGGCTGAGTCTTGCTGTGCATGATGAAGGTACCTACAGTAAACCCTCCCTTCCTCACTGAGTTCCCGGCAGCCCTGGGGAGGAAGGATGTTCTTCTGCCCTTCAAGGTTCGTCCAGCTGGTCTAGGAAGGAAATTTACACGAGACAGATTAACAGGAGAAAAAAAATCAGATTTTCATCATGTGGGCACAGAGGCCCAAAAATGAAATGAAGACCCTAAGAAATGACCAAAGCAGGCAGTTTTTATACATTCTCAGTCAAAGAGACAGTAAGTCTGTGTGGAATTCACTGGACAAAGAAAAGTTATGTTTAGGAGCAACAGTTAGTAAGGGACCCCAAACAGCAGTTGGACTGGGGTAGGAAATTGGGAAATTAGTAAAAGTAGCCAAAATTTCTGCCATCTCCTGGGCTCTGCACCCCCTGCCCCTGTGACAAGGACACCTGTCTGCCTCCAGGCGCAGGGAGGGCACCTTCCCAGGGGAGACTTATCCCCCGGGCTCAGGGGGGACAGAGGAGCGTCAGAGGGCCCCTCCTGCACTGGCTGTTTCTCCAATTGCTTCAATTCAAAGCAATCAGTATGCCCAAGTGGCACATTTTGGGGCAGCCAGCCCTTGGTCCCTACATGAGGGTTGACCTAGATATGATAAAACGTATATAAATGCCATCTTCTCATTCATTACTAGTAGTCTTATGATTAATTCCACATTCTTACCTGCTATTTGGGGTGGCTCGAGTTAATCTTTCTTTGGAGAGTCCCTAATGCCTTCAGCTTTGAAATAAGAAAGAGTCTGTAAGCAACTATTCACTAAACACTAGATGTGAATCCCACATTCTGCCAACAGCTACAAGATGACAATATATAGAGGAAAACATAAATGGCACTCCTGACCTTAAAGGCTTCAAAGCTAGTCATGAGAAGATATGGAAACAAGAGAAACAAAGCCTGAAAAAATGAGGGCAATATTTAGATTTAAGGCCAATTAGGTGAGCCCTGCAGGACGGATTCCTATCCAACAGGGGGGAGGTTGACAGGCTGAGCACGGACCCATGAAGGAGGGACGCGACGGGGTGAAGACTGGGTGTCTGAGAGAGTAAACTGCAGGAAAGCTTGTCCCTTAATGGAGCCACTCCTGATCTGAGACCAGTGTTAAAAGACAACCAGAGGCATATCGAAAAATGTTAAGTTTATTTGAGCCAAAATTGTCTCAAATCAGGCAGCATCCTATCTAGCAGATAGATGCTTGGAGGAGCTGTACAAAGTGACAGCCTTTTACAGGCAGACGGGGGCAGGAACGAGGAAGTCATGGAAGACAAGAGGCAGGCTGGTCGCTTTCCCGCAGGGGGTGGCCTGGGTCTGCGGGCAGATGACCTCACCAGCGCTGATCGCTGATCAGGAGGTTCCTGATGAACTGGTGTAAGGTTCCGCCCCCGGGAGGGCCGACACTGCAACTGAGTCTTGATTTGGTGATGGGGCTTCGCTGAAATGACTCCGTGTGGGGCCTGTTGTCTTGTTTTTACACTAGAAAAGAGACAACAAATTAACTGAAGGGAAACAAAAAGATGGAATTCCAAACTTTAGTCTCAGCAGAAGGATTCCCGTATTTCTAGGAAAAGGTGGCATTGTCGGCACCCGCATTAGGAAACATTCAGCGAAGTGATGATGAGGCTAAAGAGAAAATTCTAAGCGCTTTGACTGCAGACATGGTCACGAGGAGTCCCTGGAGTAGAAACAAGGAAACCTTCATGCACGTAATTCCTGGAAAAATATTCTACCAGAGGGCGATTGGTCATGTCTCCAAGTATCCACATCTCTTAAAAAGCAGTGAGCACTTTTTGAGTCTGCAGCATAGGAAGATGACCCATTAAAGCCTTCTCATGCAGTGTCTGACTGAATACAGTTACCCAGTGCGCTCTGTTCGTATATCTCCACTTCACAGATGATAAACCTCAACTGTTTGAGCTGCCGATTAACTCGCCCACATAAGCGGCAGAGCTGGGACTCCAAGAGGCATGTTTTCAATCAAGCACCTTAATAAATATTGCTTTTTCTTTTTTTATGAGTTACTTTTTCATTCAGGTGTTGACGGTTTGCAAGCCCTTTATGGGAGAAACAGCTAAAATCAGATATCTATTCTGAGATTCTATTTTCTCTGTGAAGTGGGATGTAACCTTTATTACTCGATTTCAGTGGTGGACCCGGTAGCAGTAACCACTTCAGTTGCAGAATGTGGAATGCCCTCTGTGGGAGCTTGGTTTGAACATTGCTGCCAAGCGAATTAAAAACTTTGAGAAAGGCAGAAGCAAGATGCCAGGCACAAGAGCATTCCTGGCAAGGGACTCACTGGCTTTCTCCAACATTTTTGTGATGCCAAGGGTCAGGGTCCCCAACAGCACCAAGAAAAGAACTCTCAGCCTTTGTGAGATCCAGTCACCATGGAAGACAACTAGGGAAAAGACAGCTGTAATTGCCCCAACATTTTTTAAACGGTGCCCTGAGTTCCAGCTGGCAGCTCTGGATTTTCTGCCTCTGTTCCCACTGCCAAACTGAAAATCTTCCAACGTCAGAGAAAGCATCCTCTGCCCAAAAGCTGTGTGCAGGCTGCATTCTCCTGAGCAGCCCGTCTGTGGGGGGGACGAGGGGCTCACGCTCTAAGGTTTGCTATGCAACGTCTCCCTTTCCACTTGACCCAGACTTCATTTCTCATCCCTGGCAGTACTTCTGTGTTCCAGAAATGTGCTCAGAGGTCGTGGTGCAGTTCAGCGTGGCCAAAATATCATTCAGGAAATAGAAGTGTTTTCTGTTGTTTTGATGGCTTGGTTTTGTTTTCACAAAAGCATTCCAAGTTTTGCAGAAACTTTTTTGATTTTGTTATAAATGAACAACATAGAAAAAGGGGGAAATTCAGACAGCAGGTCATTAAGACAGAGCCTTCTTCCCCTGAGACAAGATGAGTGGAGATAGTGAATTTTTAAATCCTGAAAGACAATGAGCATCTCAGAAGTTCCTCATCGAGGCCTTCTGTTTGTTTTCTGCAATGGAAGTGCAGTGTCTCAGCCAAGGGCCGCCCTCGAAAAATTTAGCCCCCACTCAACTGGATTAAAAGATTCAAGAGCTCCATATGCCTCCTTAGATTTACATGTGCAGGAAGGGGGTCCGAGCAGTGAAGAAGGGTGTGGAGTGACCTCGAGTGAACATAAGCAAAAATAGAGGAAGAAGATTAAAGGAGACAGAAAAATGCATGTAACTGGAGTGTAGGTAGTCCGCGCCTCAAATCCTCAAAGCCGACCAGCCCGTCACGTAACACACTCTGCCCCAACTCTGCCCTGAGTGGAGAGGACTGGGGACTCACCAATGAACTGAGTGAAGTTCACTTCTGGAATTGAGGGGTGAGGACCAGCTGCCGTAGGCAGACCCTGAAGAAACAAAGGGGTTCCTTAAAAGGCGTGGAAGTGAAGAACCAAGGTGATCCCTAGAGATGGAGGCAGAGCCTCTCCCAATCGGTGACACCTCCTGGGGGAAGTTGGTTTCCCAGAGTCTCCTGCCTCCCTTGTTGGCCTTGCTTGGAACGTTTCATGGCCAGCCTGGCTCAGAAGCACAGGCTTCTCCTTTGTGTCCAGATGGGTGGAATGGGCCAGTGAGCTGATGTCCCATGGCAATGCACAGCTCTGCCCAGCATCCAATCGCCAAGAGTAACCCCCTTCCTTGTCTGGATCGTCCGACCACCTCAGTCCTGCCTTCTGGCCGGAAATTCACTGTCACACCTTCACTTTGCCTCTGCACTTGCCTGGGACTGCCCGGGGCTCAGCCCTGGAAGCACCCTGTCTGAGGGATCTCCGTCCTGGTATGCAGAGTGCTTGATGGTACAGAAGGCTGGGGGGAAAGTACAAAATGGGGGCTGAAAGCAGAGGTGTTTTTGGTGTCAAATGACTGAAACATGGATCATCTGCCTCCTGCATGGCTAGTCTGCCTTCCCGTGAGCTCTGCCCCAGCCTGTAGGGCCATGACAAGATGCCACGGAACGGGCAGCTCGTGGAGCAGAGCTCTGCCCCTCACAGCCCTGGAGGCTGGAAGTCCCAGATCAAGGTGCCAGCAGATGTGGTGTCTGCTGAGAGCCCTCTTCCTGGTCCTCTGTCTTCACTTGGCAGAAGAGGCCAGGGCTCCATAGAGCGGGTTCTGTGCAAAGTTAGGGGAGGCCACACGGGCTGAGCCAGCCAACTTCCCCGACAGACAGCAACAGAACCCCCTGGGTGAGCTCTGCCGGTCAGTGCCGACCTTCGCCTGCCTTCGGCCCATCTCTTCAGCGCTCTGGAGTCAACTTAACTTAGGGTGCCACGTCAAGCTGACTGAGCGCACATGAAAATAATTTATGCAACTAGAGTATCAGTGTATTCATTTTAAATAAAACAACTAAGTGAACTAATGCTCGCCTGTCTCTGACCTCTCCTTCTTTCCCGTAGACAGTGTCACCGAAAGCCTAATTCTGAGAGGTTGCTTGGTGTCCATAAAGTAAGAAAAGAGGGGAAACAGAATCAAGTGTCAAAGGATGTCGGGCTTTGCTAACCGATGCTTCCCTTTCTGCAGCAGGATTTACCTGTCGGGAGAACTAAACGCTTGTATCTGTCTATCTAAACCCCTTTTCCCCAGCGAGGGCTTGAATGACTGTAGCCAGCGTCTCAATCTACGACGGGTCCCACGGTACCAAGGCAGGTGACCTTCCTCTACAATCTCACTGACACACTCTTCACATATATTAACTGTTTCAGTCCAGTTGTGATCACGGATCATGTTGGCCTGGGACCCAGTCGTGCAGGTGTGGAGCTGCCACCCTACGGACCCTTCTGAACACACACTTCACAGCCCCCCCCGAGTCTGGGGACATCACAGGACTAGTCTGACCAACAGGTACCAAGCGGGCCAGCTAGACAGGGGCCCGTAAGCACCAGCAGTGACCTCTCCTGCCCTCTCCTTACCTGCCAAACACCCGACAGCAGGCCCGCCCCGGACCGAGTCCGCATTAGGGCCCAAGCTGGGCTCCTGCAGACAACAGGTGAAGCACACGTTTCATGAATAAAAAACAAACCTTGACGTCTGAACCATGGAGGTCTTGGAGTTGCTTCCACTGCAGGAAAATCTCATCATCCTATCTAGGAAACTGGCATTTATGTATTTGATCTGTGATAGGGGGTCATCTCTGATGGCAATTTTATTTCCCTTTTGTAAAATTTCTGGCAAGCACCTCACTTGTCATCTCCACGCATCACCTTTGAAGTCATAACTGAGTAAGTCGTACGAATGTCGTGTTCATGAAGCTCACGAATGTTTACCTGTCTGACCATGCTCGGGACTATATCCTGAACTGACACAGAAAACCATGACTTCAGATGTGTCTATCCAGCTGCGGCTGCTGAATACTTCGGAATTTCCCAGCAGAGCTTCCTTTACCGTGTTCTCTATCAGATGACCAAGAAGTGACTACCCAGTTATTATTTTACTGGTCGGTTTTTTGCTTAGAGAATCTATAAAGCCATTAGTTACTTCCTCCTATCATACCTGCCACAGCCCACGTTCCCCCCAGCCGCTAGACGTGAGCATCACCCTTGACCCTGGAACACGAGGAAAGGGGCCCCAGATCCTGATCCTATCGAGGGTCAGTGTCCTGGGAAGGGGAACTCCGTGTGCATGCAGATACTTAAGAAAAGAGATGTGGATCCCTCCATCCCTTCCCCTTCCTCTGACGGCAGCTTCAGCATCAATGTCTTTTTCTCTTCTGTCCTTTTGCACAAGAAGAGGGAATGGGGATGACAGCTTGAAAGGAACTTCCCAGATCACAGACTGATTCGCTGTAGCTGCTTCAGGGGGCCGTTCTGCCCCTTTTTTCTGAGAAAACTTCAGCTCAGCAGCTGTACAGAGCAGGATATGCAGGCATTTGGCATAGAGCACTTAAGACCCGTGAGTAATACAGAGATGCTGTTTCTCACTTTCTCATGTCCTCTCCTAAGTCAGAATGTAACCCAGGTATACTTCAGTGTGCACCTTTCAGTGTGATTGTATCCAAGGTCATAATTATGTAAGGGAAACTGGTCTCCTTGTAGCTTCTTGCCTTCCTTTGGTAAGTTCCTTTAAGGTGACTTACTTAGATGCTCCAGAAATGAAGGCTATAAACAGCAGTCAGAATTGGGGATGGCTGGACGCAAGGCCTTGGGACCATCGCCACAGGTCACCACATCCTTCCTCCCCGGGTCTGGTCAGCACCTGGCGGGGGTCGACAGCTGGCACTATGCTGTAGCCTTTAAGAGACGAGTCAAGGGCTCTTTTATCCAATTCCCAGGGATTTACATACCAAACATTACTCTTTAATGACCGTAATACAAATTTAGGCTGAGAGTGGGCCAACGGTGCAGAGAATCTTGAATTCCAAGGGAACTTAAAAACCGTCTGGACTAGTCTCTCAGCCAGCGAGAAACCTGCTTCATTAATGCCCCTGTTAAGTAATGCATCCAAGCACCTGTACCTCATAAGCCATGGCTAATAGCTGTGATGGCTGTCATTTATGGAGTCATTGTAACTTAGACAAGTGCCCTCACTGAAACCCCATGAGCAATGCAGCTCAGTGGCTCCATTTTGCCGTGAAGTGAGGGCCTTGAAGATTGGAAGAACTAAAGAATCTCCCTGAGATCTCAGATCGCTTGAAGCCAGCTCTGGCGTCGTCTGACTTTCATGATCATTACCTCCGACTTGCATTGCTCCTAACAGGCTCCTAACAAGACTTTAATAGCATAGAAACAATGGAATATGTAAAAAAGCTAGAGAGAGGCATAACATCACAAAAGATGAGGAAACAAAGCTACCCCATCACATCAAAGTCAGATAAAACAGCAGCTGGAAAATACAACACGCACAAGATCTTTAGCCTGGAGTTTGACACTGGGGACGGGGGCAGGGTGGGTACCTGACTGAAGCATGGATGGATTTTTGTAACTCATATGCCTGTGTATTTCCCATTGGCCTCATTTCCTGACCTGGTACTATTCCCATTCATTACTGTGAGCTCAGTGTCTGCCAGGTACCCGAGAGAGACAGACACCAAAGCGTTGGGAGCTGATGTGACTCAGACGGTGTTTAGTTCTCTGCTGTTCTCGGGTTATTTGAATTTTTTAAATCAGCATTCCATTTGCTTCAAGGGCCCCTATGTTGAAGCTTTATTCTGAGTAAATATTACCTTCACTTACATTTTCAAATGATTTTTATTATATTTTAATCTCCTAACTGCCAAAATTGCTATGTTGGAGATAGATATTTTTAAAAATTCAGATTTGGGCCTTTCTTGTTCACAAAGGAACAGGTTAGGAACATGCATAGAAAAGATGAGAGGCTGAAACTTCTCCATCCAAGCCCTTGTCTTAGCCACTCCAGGAGCCGGGAGTCCTTCAAAACCTTTACTCTGTCCCTTCAAAGCAGTTGTTATCCTTTTAACTGCAAAGAGTTGAACAGACTCTAAAGGTTGTTATACATCTCTTTCAAATGTACGTATCAAGGTAAAATAAGGAACAGCAAATAGCTCTGCCCCGGAAGACCATCCAGAATCGGACAGTAAGGCTCAAAGCAAATGTTGTTCTGACGTGGAGTGGGTCTCGCCACTCCAGTTTCAGGGAAGGAAACATGGCAGGTTTTCCCTGCAATGCACTATATATGTGCCCTATGAATAGGGAACCAGAATGGGTAAATGATTAATGAAGCACGGCCATGGTTTTCATGGTGTTAGCATCTGTTTGCACAGAAGAACTGGATAAATGCACACGCTCGGGACAAAGTTCAGCCAAAGCTTCTGGAGTCACTATTAGGCTGTGAGTCACTCAGTTTGTCTCTAAGCAATGGTCTTGATGTTGCAGGCTGCTACAATAGCTTATACACCCAGAGAGAAGGGTGGAAAATTACTCCCTGGCTGGGACATAAAATTCTTAGGACCAGGACTCAGTGTGGTAATTGATGCCTTTTGAGACCCATAGTGTCCTAAGAAATGAGTAAATGCCTCTCCAACATTTTTCCACTGATAGATCATGTGTATAAAAGACCTTCGAAAACACTGTCAGTTCATCTAGAAAACATCTGGCCTTATCCTCATGAATTACTTGTTCTGTCATCCTCATGTGTTAAAGCAAATGTTTACTCTTCCTACATGAGTCCAAAATAAGTGGTTGATTTGACCTATGCAACCGACTAGCAAATCTAGTTAGGAAACAATACTACTACTAATAAAGACATTCGTGTAAGTAGTGAAGATACCTGTGCAGGTGTCACCCCTTCCAAGCTTGCCTCAGTCTCATCACTAGACAGGATGACCTCACAGGAGCACGGCGGTGTCACACTCCACGGGCGCCCAGTGAAGCTGCATCTGCAACCACGGCTGATGGGTCCAAGGTGGGAAAAGTGCCCCACGCAGGTGAATCTGTTTCTTTGGATTTCCATGTGTACTTGGGACAAAGTTCACCCATTCCAGGGACCCAAACTGTAATGTATAAAACTAAAAAACACCTGTCCATAGCCATATTTTCTCAATGGGGGTGAGAAGAGAAAAAGCTGATCTATGGGAAAAAGCAGAAGTGAAAGAGAATCCTGAGTATATCCTAGTTTCCACCTTCAGTTGCTCCTGAGGGTCTGAGGCACCCGAGCCCTCTAATAGTTTTGGTCACTCAGCTTTCCTTTATAACCTGTTCAGTGACCCCTCCTGCCTTCAATAAAGTCTCCTGTTAATTTAAGATACCTGCCATTTGGTTCTTCCAGCCCAGTAACAGTTTCAATTTTCGTATCAGCTAGTTAAGCACAGATTTTGTTGAGGCAACAAAGAAACTTCAAGGGGATTTTAAATACAAAGTTGCATTTTTTTGCTCCTACTAAATGTCTCGGGTGCACTGGCTGAGGTGGGGGGCTTTGCTTCTTTGGCAATCCAAAAAAATCTTAATGCATAAGATAATGGCTATTGCATATCATATACATTTTCAACCTTAGTATCCACTGTGTTGTCTGTTAAGCACTTTCGCATCAAAACTCAAAAATTAATCAAGCAATTTATTTTCACTTGTAACCATATCCTTAGCTTCATTCAAACAAACAGAAAAGAGCTCACAGCTGAAACTATCCTATTTTTTATATTAGCTAACTGGAACACTGGGTGTAATGTGCGTACACGTCAGTATTAGTCAGCAAAGCTGGCCTAACTACTGAGGACCTGTACATTTGCAGATCACAAAGAAGTGACGTCTCCTTGCTTCAATACATATTCTATTTGATCAACATAATATCAGCTCCAATTCTGGAAACACTGAAATTTGGACATGGTGGTGATTAAAGATCTTTCCCAAATATTTCCAGCTCTCCACCTTCTAGTTATGGGGTGAAATTGTACCCCCAGGCTCCTGTGTGCTACCAGCAGATATTTTCAATTAAACAAAATAGTTCAGAGAAAAGAAACTGGAGATGTGGTTTTCCCACTAAAGCCCTATTGACTGAGAAACTTACAAATAATTTGAAAGAAGGCATGAGATAAAAAATGCAGCCAATATAAGGGAAGGACTGTAGGCTGGCTTATAGAGTCAAATAGGATCAAACATAAGAATCACAGTGTTTTTAATCCCAGTTATATTGCCAAAGAGACTGTGAACTTGGACTAAAAATGTTTATGGCTATTCAAAACTCAAAACGACACTTGGATTCCCACCAGTCTATGGAGAGGAAGCTGGCTGAGAAAGCTGTTCTGGTTCCAAGAGCTTGTTCTGAAATATTTCAGATACATCTAAGCTGGATTATGGAAAAAGAAGACTCTCCAAGGGGGATGGATGTGAGGGAGGCCCATGGAGACCCGGCAAGCGGACTGCTCCGAGAGGGTGGGTTAACCCAGAAGCACTCCCCACGCCTGGCGGAGACGGTCACCACGACACCTGCCCAGTGTGAGCTCAGAGCTGCTCCAGACCAGAGACGGAGGCTCACATGCTCTTCTCACTTCCAGCTAAAGCGTGTGTCTCAGTTGCTCCACTCGGATATACTGGGCAAGGGGATGGGAGGAGGGAGTGGGTTGAATGGGGGTCCCCAAAAGTCACAACCACATTCTAATCAGAAGCTGTGAACATGGCCTTATTTGGAAAACAGGGTCTTCTCAGATGTAATTATGGATCACTGACAGAGACAGGAAAAAATGAAAGAAGGTTGTAATCCTTCCAAAATCCTCCAGTCAGGAAATTGGCTGATAGAGCAACTCAGCCGCAGACATGAGCTACTCTTCCAGAAAAGGAAGGAAGGGTGACCCCAAGGGCAGAGCCATCACGGGCCCAGAGGCAGGAGCCCGGAGCCACCGAGCATTCCTGTGAAGCCCGAGGGACTTCATCCTGCTGGATTAAAAGCCTGCTTGGGGCCAGCGACCTCTGCATTCTTCCCAGCCCCCTGTAGGAGCGAGGATGCCTGTCCTATGCCTGCTGTGTGTCTGGGAGCAGTAACAGCGACCACTAACCTCTGAGGAGGGGGCTGCTCCCTCACGTGGACCCCAGGACAAGGAGGCTCATGCAGGGGAGAACCCCAGCCCTGCCTCCAGGATGGCCCGACAAATCTCCCCAGCGTAAGACAAGAGGACTTGTGTTGCCCTGATGCACATATCTGGCCCTCCTGACCAGCAATCTTAAAGATTCAAAAATTCAGATGAGCACCTACTCTATGCCAGCTCCAAGATGGATAGAAAGACAAACCAAAGCCATTTAATCTTTTCAAGGAATATACAGCTTGGTAAATGTAGAGACATATAGCACAGTGGGATCCATAGTTGTGATATGCAAATTTGTGCATCAGAGTTACCGTGGAGCGTGTGCCTCCCACCGCAGGCCCGCTGAGTCAGAGTCACCAGAGCGGAGCGGGTACAGCTGGGGACCCGGGCGGTTGAGTGAACTCCATGAGTGCTGCTGGTACAGCGAGGGTTGAGGCTTGCTGACCAAGACCGGTTGTTATCACACGCTTGTAGTCATAGGACACCTCCACAGCAAAGATAGATGTGCCCTGGTGAACGGGACGGGAGGTCATAGCCCCAGCCTCCTGTCTCTCCCACACCTAAGGTGAGCCCTGAGATAAGGAATCCCCAAAGGCCATACAGATTATAGCTTTAAAATAGTGACTAACAGACAGAATATGACAAACACATTTAGGGAACGATGTGGTGTTTGGGGGGATTAAGAAGAAGGCATGAGCGCACAGGTCTAAATCAAAGAAAGCTTCCCTGAGGAAGAGGCATTTAGGACAAACTGAAAGACTGGTAGGGCTTCAGCAGGTAATGATAGCAGGGTGGTGACCAGGTAGGGGGTAGAAGTCAGCCTCCTCCTTATGACTGTCCATGGACGAGTCCCAGAACTTCACAAGCCATTAGACTCAGGCCCCAGGGGAGCACACCCCTGTTTTGTTCTGTTGTATTTCCAGCACCTGTAACCCCAGAGAGGGTGTTCAATAGACACTCAGTAAGTAACATGAACACTGCCGAAGCGCCAGCCGCCTTTAGGGGTGCGTCCTTCACCCAAGCTCTCCTTCGGGCTTACCTTGCGATTTGGGGTGGACCGTTCATGTATCTGTGCACGACCCAACTTAAAATGCAAAACCAGAAGCACCCTTTGGAGTTCTTCCATCTTCAATGGGTAGCCACCAATCCTGTCTTTCTTTAAAATTTTGATGTTTGGTTCATCATGGATTTTTAACATTAACTTTGATTTTTTTTTAATTGAAATATTATCTTAATGACTGAATATTTGGTACTCCCTTAAATTGTGCGCTCCAGGCAAGAGTCTCACCTTCCCCTCTTCCCAGCCCTGGAATGATGACCATTTACAGATATTTGCATTTTGTTATTATCAAACATCCAATATCCCATGAAGCTTGGAACCATGTAGGCTAATATGAGAGTAAGAAGACGGTTCATCACTTGTGTTCCCAGATAAACAACTTCTGAGTTCTCCCACGCCAGAGGGAGAGTAGGTGGCTCCCAGCAATTCCTCCTGCCCGAGGCTCTCAAGTCCCATGAGACTCAATGTAGACTCCTTGAAATGTTATAGGTCGCACCGTACACTAGTTTTCTCATGATTTAAGATGCATAGGAATTCCTAGGAAGATTGCAATGCCAAATAGAATACACACTGCTACCGCCACCCCACTCACCCAGCCCGCTCCCCTTAATAATCCCATGTGTCCGGGACACAGTGTGGGCACCTGCAAACACCCAAGGTTTTCTGAGGCAGGTACCGACCTCTTAGGCTCCGAGGGGAGTCGCACGGTCTTTTCTACTTCATCTTCACCATTTGTCAACCCTAGTGGAAAACTATTGGCAGCCATAATACTAAAAGTGGTTGGTGGCTTTTTACCACAGATAAACCCCCCCAGACCAGTGACTTAACACAACATGACTTCATTCCTGTTGTCAGGAAGGGATTGGAAGTGAGCCTACACAGACATCCAGGCAGGCCTGGTGCGCAGGGAGCCTCTGCTGCCTTCCAACTGTGGGCCTGCAGTGGCCTGGGGGGGACCCTGTGGGAAACGGTCCGTCAGCACAGAGTCGGAAGGGTTACATGGGCCAGGCCCGCAAACCACATGAATCGTGTCCATCTGTATTCCACGTGGCCACAGCCTGATGTAAGTGGCTGGAAATACAGTCCCTGGTTGGGTAGATGCTTCCCCCAAAATCTCTTTACTATGGAAATACAGTCCCTAGTTGGGTAGATGCTTCCCCAAAAATCTCTTTACTATGGAAAAGAGAGTCAAACCATTGGTTGAGAGATGGTTCCTGCCTCGGCCACAGACATCGGAAGGAGAATGAGGCGCAGGCGAGGGCCTTGAGCGAAGGTGGGACCCAGAGCGAAGAGCTGATCCCAGGGACCATACGCACCACCCATCCCCGCAGTGGGGACCGGCTTATGGCCACAGGGTAAGTCCAAGTCCAGAAGATGAGCTTGCTTTCAGCCACACTGAGCTTTGGAATTGACACGAGTCATAGCATCTCAAATCTCATAGGAAAAGGGGACTCATTCAGGTGGCTAGAGTACCAATATTATTATTTCATGGATAGGCATTTGAGGGCTGTGGGGGGCTGTGAAAATGAGCCCCCAAAAGATCCTATATCCTAGTTTTTGGGGCTCATGAGTGTCACCTTATATGGCCAAAAAAAAAATAGTCTTTGCCGGTGTGCCGAAGAGAAGAACATTGAGACGGGAAGATGGTCCTGGTCACCCAGGTGGCCCAGTGCAAGCCCACGGATCCTTACAGGAGAGGCGGAGGGAGATTTTCCACACAGACATGCAGCAGAGAAGACGACATGAAGACGGCAGAGAGAGGTGAGGATGCCCGCCTTCAAGTGTGAGTGCCAAGTCACAAGGCGGGGAGCCACAGCCCTGGAATAACTACCATTTACAGATATTCCTGCTGCGGAGGCAAAGAGGGCTCCTTCCAGCACCTCTGAAGGGAGCACGGCTCTGCCAGCATGGTGCTTCTGCACGGCAGGACCCATCTCAGGGTTCTGGCCTCAAGAACTGGGAGAGAAAGTTTCTGTCAAAGCTCCTGAGTTGTGTAGATCTGTTGCAGCAACCCCAGGAAGGTAATACAGGGTGCAAGGGGGGTAAGTGACTTGGCTCAGGGCTTGGAGCTGAGGAAGAGGGGCCGAAGCTAAACAGCCTCAGCCTGGCAATGCTTTTCCCCATGGCAGCCTTCAGACGGGTGGAATTCCTCCAGGAACCTGATGGGGACAGGGAGCCAAGATGCACATATCAGCAATTCTGTTCCATCCAGCACTTCCCAGCTCTCCGGCATCAACATTTGGTGGCTTTCAAGGCCCAATTTCACAGCAGAGAGCAGGGGCCCTGGGGTACTGGGCTGGCATCCACTTCCCCAGCCAGGAACAGGCGTCAGCCCAGCGTGGGAGCACCGCTGGCCAAGACCGCGTGATGAGCTGCTCAGGGCTTTTCTTTCCTCCCTGCGTGCAGGTGGATCAGCATAGTTTTCAACAGAAGAAAGAGTCAGGAGTTGGAAAAGCAAAATCTATAGAGATTAATGGCCCTTTTAGGCTGGGACCTAATTAATTGACTAAAATGGTGAATGTGGCTGAGAGCTGTGGTTTGGCAGGCTCACGGAGCTCACACAAGGCAGGGTGACCTTCAAGCCACTGACCCCTCAGCCGAGGAAGGCATGTTGTCCTTGCTGTTTGCAGCTCACCAGGACAGTAGGATACATTCCATCCCAAAGCTCAGAACCCACGAGGAGCCCCGATAGGAATTCTCTGCCTCTTATGCCCAGTGTAGTCTGAAGAAATGGGGACCTCAGCCTGGTTCAGGAGTAGCATGGTGCATATCCATGAGGGACCTGCCAGAGTCTCCATGCCCCCAAACTGCTACGCAACCCCTCTATGCAGGACTCGTCATACCCAGGAACTCTGAAGCTGTAAGAGGCCTGCATGAGAGCCAGGGGACCTGGACTAAGTACCAACTCTCCTAAAATCACTTTGACAATTCGCTCCACACCTTTGAACATCAACTTTCTTACCTGTAAGTGGCAAAATCAGGGAACACTTGTGCACTGGGGGTAGAAACATACATTGGTTCAGCGTCTGTGGAAAACAGCATGGAGGTTCCTCAAAAAATTAAAAATAGCTCTATCATATGATCCACAATCCCGCTTCTGGGCATACACCCAAAAGAAATGAAAACAGGATATTGAAAAGATAACCTGCTCCCAAAATCATTGCAATGTTATTCACAAGAGCCAAGATCTGGAAACAGCCTAAGTGTCCATCAGTGGATGAGTGGATGGAGATGGGACATATATGCAGACACATGCATGTATATTACACACACAACCTAATATCATTCAACTTGAGAAAGAGGGAATTCCTGCCTTTTGTGACAACATGGATGGACCCTGAGGGTCTTATGCTAAATGAGAAAAGCCAGACAGAGAAAAACAGGGTACCACTTACATATAGAATCTTAAAAAAAATTGAAACTCAAAGAAACAGAGAGTGAGAAAGCGGTTGCCAGGGTCTCAGGGGAAATAGGTGGAAAGGTACAAACTTTCGCCTATCAGACGAATAAGGTCTGTGATCTAAGCAAAACATCACGGCTATAGTTGATTACAAGGTACAGACTTTCAGCTATCAGCTATGAGGTCTGTGGATCTAAATAAAACATCATGGCTATAGTTGACTACACTGTGTTGTATATTTGAAAATTGCCAAGGGAGTAGAATTTAAATATTCTCACCAAAAAGAAAAAAAAGATCTATAAGTGAGGTAATGGACACATTAATTTAACTGCAGGGAGGGAATCTTTTCACAATGCACATGTGTGTGTGTATAATATAATATACATATATATTCACCACAATGTACACTTAAAAACATCTTACAATTGTATTTGTCAATTAAACCTCACTAAAGCTGAAATTTGAAAAGGGAAGAAATGCAGGGAAGAAAAAAAAAGGAATTCCTCCTGGCTGGCCGTAACATCTGGGGCTCTCCATCCAGGAAATTAACATAACCAGGAGGGGTACACGGAGCCAAATGCACACATTGACGCCCTGCCTACACCCCCAGGCAGAAAGGAGGCCAGGGAGTGGCACCCGTGCTCCCTGCAGGTATTGGGAAGCTGCATTCTGCATCTCACAGATGCATCTCTGCCTATCACTTTTCCAGCAGAGCGTGACTGCCCTGTGAACCATCCAGCTACAGATTTTAGAAGTATTAGTCGGCTCAGCTGGGAGAGAGAAGACACGTCAGTATTAAGTGAAAGCTGGAGGGTCTATACAGATATAAAGAATTACCATCAGGAAAGCCTTGCTTTCCTACAAAGATGAAGTTCTAAGTTCTATACTCCCCTCCTTAGATAGTATGGGGACATCTAGGCAAATGCAGAAGTAGGAGGCGGAAAGCCGGGCTGGCTGGGGTCGCCACATGTACCCTATGAGGTGAGGATTGGGGTTTTCTGGGGACAGTGAGCGCTGGGTGCTTGAAGAGAGTCATAACGGGTCAAAAAGTGGTTAGGAGAACAACTCAGAGCAACATCAAAAAATGAGTGTGTTCATTTTTCCCAAGAATTTCTAGATAAGATGGAGGACTGGGTCCCATAAAAGAATTTCAGGATAAGACGGAGGGCTCTGTAGAAGTTGAATATTGAATTTGCAGGACACAGATCAATAAGGTGACAAACTTTTCTCCATCAAAGGAAGATGGTCTAGCAACCACATTTAGGAATATAGAATACGGGTCATGCGGGCACTTCAGGAATGGAGTTTTGCCGTGTGATTGGAGGAAAAGACAATAATACCACCAGTCCTGGAGTCCTGCACTTCGTCTACACCAGACAGCGATTTAGTTCAGGCAGGTCCAGAATATGCGAGCTTCGGCGTTCATAGAATGGGAATATCAGTGTCGGTGACAGGGTATTTTTTCTTCACTGTTACTGCTGTCCGGATGCACAAAAGGAGCTAAACCCTTAAATACGGGGTTTGTCGTGGAGAGCTGCTTGCAGAGGTTCATGGCATTTTGATTCCCCCCCTCAGGCCACCCTGCCCTCCATGTCCCATCTCTGTGAACAGGGTCACCACACACCTGCTCGCTCAGGCCCACCCCTGAGCGTCGGAGCCCCCTCCTCCACGGTCCTCTCGGGCCCCACGTCCAGCCCAGCAGCCAGTCCTACTACCTCCACATCTGAAATGGTTTCCAAATCCAGCTGCATCCAAATCTCCCATCCGGGGCTCCACAAACCCTGTAAGTTTTCCTGTAAAGGCCAGACTGGGCGCCAACCCCGTCCTGGCAAAAGCCGTGGGCATGTCTCCTCTTTTACATTTGTGCGCCCTCTCGAGGGTGTCTCCCCCATCCTGATCCTACCCTCCCCAGACCCTCCGCCCTCCGGCCCCTGCCCGCCAGCTCCCTCTCCCAGGCACCCCTTCCTGCTGACCAGGGGCTGCTCAGTGAAGGGAAGGATTCTGTCCCATCGGCTGGTGTGTCTGTAACCCTTATCACAATCCCAGAAGACAGGAGGCAGTCAGAAAATATTTGTTGAATGAAAGGAAGAGTAAACAAATGCAAGAATGATCAATATTAAAATGGCTTGAGGATGGAGTCCAATGCCAAAGGCCTGTCTCTGTCCTCTCAGCCTTCTGCATCGTCAGTAAATATTTGAAAACCTTTTTAAAGCTTTGCAGGGATACATTGGACACTGAGAAGTTTCCATCAGGAAACAAATATCCATGCCCATGATGGAGCCATCTAACTGGTGTTCCCCTCTGCGTGTGTGTCACCATTGTGCTCTCTTCACTCAGTCCAGGGTGAGTCTGACATGGACAAAGTCAAATATTGACGCAAATGGAAGTAGGGGTTCTTTGTGGGTCCTGCAGACTTCCAAGGATTATTCAAAATCAGCAGAAATGGTTGGTGCCAGGACAGAGTCAGAAGCCCTGGGCTAAGCCCTGGTCTGCCGCGTCCTGGATGTGGGTTGGCGACACACTACTGCCTCCCCCAACTGTTTTTGTCATTGACAACCCAGGAAAAAGGTAAGATGGCGCATAAATACATCATGGGGACTGACTTGGTTCTGCAGGTAAAGGGCTCTGGAAGCTGAAAAATGCTGTCAAATCTTAATTATTAAAAATACTTTTCCTTTGCCTAAGTGGCCTGTGCTGTGCAGACCCCATGGAAGACATGGAAGACATGACTTATCCTGGCTTCTGAACAGAGTGTGGTCATTGTGGATTTTAATGTGTTGCTGATCTGGGACACATGTGCATTTTAACAGGATCCTCCAGTCAGCCAGGGGGCCACCGAAAGGCCCCGCACAATGATGGGGCTTGCAGGGACCACCCAAGGGGGACAGTGGGGGGATTTTATCAGGAGCACGGGTTCTGGAGTTAGGCCTGGCTCTCGGTCCTGCTTCTGCCACCAGTTCGTTGAATGACCTTGAAGAAATGACCTAACTCGGAGTCTTGGGTGACTCACCCTCACTGCTCCAGGGACTTGCTGAGAAGACGAAATGAGGGGACATGTGGAAACACACCTGGCCCCATGCCCCGCTCGCGGGGGGATCAGAGCCGCCTGGTCTCTCCGCCGTCACTTGTAGTGGGCGCTGCGGCAACCCCTCTGTTCAGAAGGAATAGAGTCCCTTCAAGAACCCTTGAGTCCAAATAGGACAAGAGAGGGTTTGGAGGGAAACACTGGAGCCGCAGGTGGTTGTCTGGGAACATGCAGCTTCCAGTCAGGGGGCTCCCAGGTGAGGGTCTGATGTCTGAGAAGCAGAGATGACCGTAACAGCCTCTCCCACCTCCCCTCGGCCGTCGTTTTCACAAGCGACCTCTCCACCTTAAAACCAGAACAGGTTGGGAAAGCCCCCACCTAGCCTCAAAATCCAATGTCTACTGACTTACACCTGTCTCTGGAGCCAGAGAGCAGGTTTCCAAAATCCAGGCCCCGTTCCAACATGAACTCCACCTAAATATGTGGGAGAGGGAAGTCCCAAGTGAGACGTACACTGCGCATGGTGAGTTTTAGACTGTTTCACACCTGGTATTCCAGATTTGTCCAAAGGATCACTTTAGTTCATCCAGAGGCTGCTGATGAGTGGTAGAATTAATTTCTAGTTGGCAGAACTCTCTCTCATTGTTTCTCTGTGCTCTTTCTTCCAAAAGAGGTTTAATTGTTCCTTTTGATGAATTTCTAAAACTATATATACTTGGTAGAATGAAAACCAGGCAGGTGTGCCTTATAAGGAGATACTAAATGAGCTGCATCCTAAAATAACAGTCTTTTTTCCAAAGACAGGGTATGGCTGCCTCAGTAAACCTCATCTGAATCTGTAATGGCGAAAAGAAAGCAACGAAATGCGGAGTGACCTCAGAGGCCTGCGAGGCACGTGCCTGGGCGTGAGTCACACCGCGGGGGTGCCCTTGCTTGGTCTCACTGACCGGGGGACCTGGAGTCTGCTCCCTAAGCTGCAGGGACAAGGGCTGCCGGCCCGGGGTGGGAGGTGAGGAACATCTGGTCTGAGCCCAGGGAACAGTGTTCTCTAGGGCTTCCCTTTGGGTGCCCCAGACCAGACAGGTCACAGGTGGTCCAGCCATGAGCAAAACGGCTCCTGAAAGGGCACTGGGTGTTTAGGGCCGGCAGCCTCACGTAGAGTCCCTGTAACAGGTGGCTCCCCGAAACACCTCCTCCAGGAGAGCGCCTCAGGTTGTAGAGCTAAGAACAGATGCTTGCTGTATGGCCCATCCCCGTGGCGGCCTCAGATCTGCTTGGGAAGGGGGACTGATGATGGGTTCTGAAGGGTCTGAGTATTTAAGGGCCTTGATGAGGAACTGATGAAAGTATTGCCTCGGAGGAATGGTCTTGCCTTTGCCACCTGCAGCCCTGTTTCCATGAGGAAGGCAGACCCTGAAACCGGAGGGCACAAACCTGATTTCAGCAGTATCTGTGACATTGTAAGATGTCAAGCCAGAGCCCCCTGACCTCTGGGCTCCAGGCTGGCAGCCTCAGCGTCAGGACGCCGCCGTCTCCCCATTAGGGTCAGAGGTGGCTGAGACAGCCTATAGTTATCTTCAAGGCACTGGTCTCAGAGCCATGCACACAGACATCGAAATCTTGTTTCCTCTTAAATCTTTGAAATGCCGCTTCAGACATGATTCAAAGGTGGAAGTACACAGGCGAGAGGGAACAATGAACTTACTTATTTTATTCATGTGCTTAGATTAGGTAAAGATTCATACGCATAACAAAATTCAGACAATGCAAAAATCTTTCTCCCTCATACCCGTCTCCCAATGCCCATGTCGTCTCCTCTGAGAAAACCAACTTAATAGTTTCTTTTTCTCTTGCCTTCTTCAAGAGAGAGCTTTTGCATACAAAACCATCCTTTAAAAATGAAAATGGTGGAATAGTATATATACAGTTTCTGCATTTTTTTTTCATTTACTAATCCATCTGGGAGATCATTTTATATCATTAGGAGACGTGCTTTCCTCTTTGTAATGGATGGGGTGTTGCAGGTGTACCTGTGATAGGGATGCAGCAAGCTTATTGAACTAATCCAGCATCCATGAAGATGAACATTAAGTTGCTTCTAGTATTTCACTGTCACAAGCTATGCTACCACTTGTGTGTTGGAGCAGGTATAATTCTGAGCGCAGATGAATGTGGTCAGGATCTCAGCTCTGAAAGCAGTGGTCCTTTGCCTGTCTCCACAGCGTGAACCAGAGGGCATCAGAAGCACAGAAGATTAAATGTTCCTACACCCCCACGCACACACATACTAATAAAAAGGGGGTGATGGCATGCCTGTGGCCTCGATGGCTGTCAGGGTTTCAGGCGTGTGTACTTACCTTGAAATTCATTTTTCACTATGTACAGCTTTTGACATGTCAGTCATACCTCCATAAAGTGGTTTCTTAAAAAAGTGCAAAAGATACTCTGACCACAGGCATGCGCTCCACCACTGGCATAATAAATCACTTGTGAGAATCCCGCCCATCCCGTATGGGTGCTCCTTTGCAATGAACTTGCCATTCCCCCCTCAGGAGGGATGGTGCATTTCTCTGTGCCTTCCATCTGACCTTGCTTTGTGATCGTTTTCTGCAATAGCATGCAGCCACTGTGACATTGTGACTTCCAGAGCCTTGCCATGGGGACATGGTGCGGGTCCTGGCCCACTGACAGAGGTGCTCCCTCAGGGCCGGCTGAGGCGCTCACCGCGCGGCACTTGCTCCTAGAACCGTCCCTCCCTGGGCCTCCCTGTGGCCGGCCAGCCCCTGTGCTGACTGTGACTGCAATGTGCACCTCAGCTAGGCCATCGGAGCCTTTGAAGAAGAAAATGCAATACTCACAAGTTCTGGAGGGTACCGGCATGCCCCAGGGTCACACAGCCAGGTCACAGTACAGAGAGGGAGTGTGGACCTGCACCTGTCAGCAAATCTAAAAAAGAAGAGCAGGAATTAGGGCACAGGAAGGGAAAAGCAGGGTCACGCGACCCCGCAGGTACCTAGGTCACCCTGCTTTTTTAAGGGCACCTTCGTGAGTGGGGGCAGCTGGCCCCTCAACCAGTCCCCAGCTAGTAGCTACCTCCTGCCACTGGCAGCATTCAGGAAGAGTGTCTTTCAAGTGGCTGCTTGTCGACCCAAAGCACACTGCAGGCTTTTACACCACAGACACCCGGCAGCCACCCTGCCACTGCTCCTCCTGCCCCCATAAATCACTGCCCAACACCGTGAAGAAGCCCAGCGAGGTCTGCTGGGGCAGGGGCACAAGCAGGGGGCCGTGAAGCCAGCATTACCCCAAGTGGGATAGTCGGGCAGCCACCCGACCGCTGCTGCCCAAGGCCGACTCCAGCCCGGATTCTCCCTGCAGAATAATAACAAGCAAATGGCTCTATTCAAGGCTCTAAGTTTGGGTGTGTTAAGCAGCAGGGACAACTGATGCAAGGGGCTGCAGATTTGGTGCAAAGCTCCATCTCGGAGGGCTTCAAGTCCTGGGCTCTGGACTCCCCGAGAAGAGCCGTTTGGACTGCAATTCACTTCACTTCTATTTGGTTTGGTTCCAGTTCTACAAAATAGGGGTGAGAGAATGATGATGATGGTAATATATAATATCAAACAATACTGCCTACCTTTAGGCTAATTGTCATTGTTTCCAGTCCTTTGCTTTTACAGCCGTGTTGCCATGGACACGCTTCTATGCATCCTCTGGGGGGCGCATGCGGGACGCTCACTGGGGTGTCTGTCCTGGCTCAGAGCTGCTGGGTGACAGGAGGTGAGTGGTCTGCTTTCTAAGGGTTTCACCCCAGTGGCGGTACCAGGGCCCAGTCCTGCACCCCTGTTTCATCTGCACTGCATTTGATTCTATCAGACTTAAGAAGGTTTATGTATTTGTGTTTGCGCCTTAGAAAAATTCTGGCTCAAGGTCTTGGTGAAAGTAAGGTACAGCTTTTGAAAAAGAAACATCTGGCAGTTTTGGCTTTGTTGATCCACATGAGGGGAAACCTAAAGGACTTCCTCAGCCCTCCCCAGCCCCTAACTCCCCCGTCACCCTCCCTGACTGTCCACCCACCAGGGCGCACCATTTGCACCCCTTACTCCCTGACCACTCTCCTCCTACTTCCTTCTCCGCTGAGCTTGGGTGTCTCTGCTGCCCTTGCAGGCTGCTGGGTTTGAGTCCCGAGACATCCACTCACTGTGTAGCTGTGGACAAATTCCCTAATCTTTCTGTGCCTCGATTTCCTCAGCTCTGAAATTGGCATAATAACATCTACTTCACCTGGCACAGTGAGGGGTCAGTGAAAAGCCCCCAGAAACAGGTCTGCTATGCGTTGTGTACTCACTAAACGTCAGCTACCATTATCCCCTTCCCGCTCAAGTTGGGCTTCCTGGGAAGCAAAGTCTGAGAGCTGCATGCAGGAAGCTTATTGGGAGCATCCCGTGCATGGACGCCTCTGAGAGGCTGTGGGAAGCAGGGATGAGCGACATGATGCAGCAACAGCGAAGGTCTCAGCCCACCCTCCAGGCACCCTGGAGCGGGGTGGGCTTTCACGGCTGCTCCAAAGTGGGGCTAGAGGCCAAGTCTTTGCCCACTCACATCCACCAGTGATGGGGCGCCCGCTGACCTGGGAAGGTGCAGCTGGGCAAGGCAGATCTCAGAGACAGGCTCACCTAAGGGTGTCCAGCTACTCATAACCCCAACAGATGGGGAAACAAGGGCTTCAACCTACAGGGGATGGAGAGGGGTTAATTTGGGGGTCCACTGCTACATTCACTTTATTTTCTTCTATGTTTTCTTCCATGGAAACCACTCAGATTTTTTCTTGCTTTTAAGTCATATTTGGCGTTTTCCTACTTGGTCACAGGTTGCCATTTGGTATCAAAAACACCTGATTGATACAGTCATTTAAGGGCCAAAAGTGTGCAATATTTCTAGCAAAGGAAAGTTACTTAATATTGCTGAGGCTCAGTTTTCTCCATCGGTAAAATGGCTAAAACTTACCTGTCTTAAAGGATTCAGTGGAAAAGATGTACCCAAAGAAGGTCCAGAAAAGAAATGCCCACTCTCAGTGCAAGGAGCTGAGACACCGCAGCGCGTGCACCATATACACTGCGCTGAACACCATGCCGTCACACACAGAGAACAGAATTTAACCACCTAGGAATGTTAAGGCCACCATAACCGCCTGCATGTATGGCGGATGCACAGGCCACTCAATGCTGAGAACTTCCAACAACAGACTCATTCAGTTGCCCTCGTTTGTGAACGGAAAATTCATCTGAACCATTTCTCTTAAGAAAAAATTGTTCAGATAAAAATGTCAGGTTGCTAGTAACAGCCGAAATCTGATTAAATATTGAGTGCCTATGATCCAGTTTGGAGTGTTTGCTCACCTTGACTGCTTTCTAAAAGCTGATCGATAAAAACAGACTTTGAGTTTTAATGTGTGATCACAGGCGTTCACTGATCTACACTATACTGAACACCTAGCCTGAAAAATAGCACAAGGCAAAGATTAAGGCCTCCTTCCACAAGGAAATGGTGAGGACATTTTATAGCTGCCTATACTTAAGGGAGTAGAGGGACAAAGGAAGATGGGGCAGTGGGCCTTTCTAAGGCTTCCTTTCTGCAAACGCATTTATGAATGGCTACAAACGACCATGGAACATTTTTCAGCCTTCATCTACCATTTCCCCGACATTAACGTAGTTTCTCTGCATAATTTCTCCCTGTATTTTGTCTCTTAAATAGAGAAGAAAAAAATCAGTCAACTCATTTTTCAGCACAAGAAATGAACTGAGAAGAGTTCTCTACTCAAACACCTAGAAGACCCCTTTATTGACGCTGGGAGGTTAGACCTTCCTGTCGGACCACCACCCACAGTCCTTGCTTCTCGTAATCTTAGCTTTCGGTTCTCCTACTTTTCCTTGTCTAGATACAACTAAGGAAAATGCAATGGCTGCAGTCAAGTTTCCCAAGTACAGACTACTTTAAAAAGTAGTAAGATCATCATTGAATTGCCAAATTCCAGCAATACAACACCTGGAAACCCATTTCAAGAACGCTACCCAGTTATTTTCTGTCTCTTGCTCCTGGCCCACGTGACCAGCGATCTACCTGGACAGCTTCTCCTTGGCCAGGACTGATGTTCAAGCTACCTTAAAATGGAACCTGCCATAGCTTCAAACTACAGTCCCCTGCTCGGCCTCTGTCTTTGCTCCAAGAAACAAGCCTATTTAACAACTGGCAGTGAGGGCCAACATTCTCCAGGGACAAAGTGACGCCAACGTCCCTGGGATAGTTCATCTCTGCTCAGCTTTAGGTTTTTCTATGAAGACGCAAGTAAATCTTTTTTAAGAAATTCATTAATCTTGCAAATGTCTTTCACAGTATAATCATAATAACCATTCACTGGACACTCATGTGCCAGGTCCTATCCTACAAGATTGCCCAACGTGGCCTAACTAGTAAGTGGCGGAGCCGGGATTTGAACATAGATTTCTCTGACTCTGAAGCCACGCTCTTAACCACCATGTGCTTTTCCCATTTATTTGCTAATAAGTAGTACATGAGATAACGTGTATGAGGGGCCAGCACAATGCACAGCCCATAAATAGTTTTGCCATTTTTTGCTTACCTGCATCACACAATAAATATAATATATGTGACCCAGGTGTAAGAAGAGAAACATAAGCCCCAAACAATGTATGAGGAAATAAAAATAAGGTGGTTATTTGGCATTACTCGTGAGCTTATTTTTTCCATCTTTATGCTAAGAATGTATTTAGCTCACCTTGATGCCATGCCTCATTTATATTCTCCACAGAACCTGGTTGGTACACATTATGTGCAGTAAATATCTTTCGAATGTGAAAATTGATTTCATTAACATGAATTGATTAATCAATTAATCATGAATTGAATAATGAATTAATTAACAATGCATAACAAATAAACAGCTGTAATTGCATTGTCAAAACTCATAGAATGTTATGCCGAAAAACAATGTATTTTAATGTATATAAATTTACCTCAATAAACTCAAAAAAATCGAAGAGGTCTGAACAAGAATATTCACTGTGCAACAGAGCAGGACTCCAGAGGTAGGTCAGTCGGGGTCAGTTGACTTAACTGCCCACAGACAGTATTAAGGATCCTGGTTCATTCTTTCTGCCATTCTGGGTGGTTCCTTTTGCCCCCAAGTAGTTTTCATGGTTACAAGATTCTACATTCTTTCCACGTGTGACATCCCCTAGACTGAAAACATCCAGAGGAGAAGAAACCATCTCCTCTATGTATCTTTTCTCAACCAAGGTCACGTTTCCTGGTAGCCCTGCAGACTTCCCTTGTGTGTCAATGGCTGATTTGTCTCTTGTCCATATCCAGACCAAAGGTCCCAAGAGCATAGGACGCAGTGAGTGGCTCAGAGCCTCCGTGTCGCCCTCTGCCCAGCCCGGGGCGGGGAGGGAGCCCTGGGGACCAATCCTCCCTGCTCTCCGAAGAGGGCTGCATATCCCAGCCAATGACGTCCGTCAGGAAGTAAGATCAGGAGGAGGGAAAGGATGTGAAACTGGCAGCTGACAGCAATACCACGTGGAATGGCCTTCCTGAGTGTTGAAAAATTAAATTTTCACTTACGAGGAGACCAGAGTCAGTCTCAAGAGAATTTAAGTGCAGGTGAATTTCTCATATTCCTCCTCCTCACAGCTGACCCTCTGCTCCTCACAGACAATACTCCCCTGCCAGCCCTGAAGCCCCAAAGCCCAGGACGCAAGAGGCACTTCATCCAGACGCACCCCGTCCCGCCAGCGCCAGGCCTCCTGCTACCTTACGGCCACTGCTTCTCTTTGGTCCAACGTTACCTGGACTCCCCCCTCGTTTCAGGATTCTGTCCTTAGCAATCTTATAGCTTGTTTTTTTTTCTCACTTCCTTTCAAATTGTTTTCAAGAATTCTGGACATGCTATGTGGCCAAATAAGTGTTCATTTTTGCAAGTTCCTATGGAGTAAAAATGGCCTCAGGTCAGAATATATCTCCCCTCTGAGAAAGGCGTGTGTGACCCTGCAGCCAACTGGGGAGGGAGAATGTTTGCCCGGAGCCCCCAGCACACACACACCTCCATCAATGTCCCCCGCCTGTGCTCTGTACAGTCGTCTTCTGTATCGAGAGTGGGTGAGTATTTATGACATTTACAGCAGCTAGAAAGCTGTGGGCAGAGGGAAGCGAAGCATGTCATCTCCTTAAGCGATCCTGTGAGAGTTGCAGAATGGCTCAGCCGCCCTACACAACGCCGTGTGACATAGTGGCGCCCACCCGGAAGGCACCACTGGGCTGACGCAGCCCGTCCTGCACCATCACAGGAAAACACCATCCTGGGCACCATCTCCGGCCTTCCAACACCAGAAGCTTTTTCCTGGCCTTCCTTCTCCTTTGCAAATTGACTCAGAATCTGGGAATACAATGATCTTAAAATGAAAGAAATGAACCCCAGACATTTCCCAAGTGGGAGGTCAAACTGACAAATGCCTGCTGTCTCCTCCCAACTCTGAGACGCCATTGCCCTCCCTGGCAGATGGCAGGCTGTTCACGGAGTAGACTCTGGCCTTAGCTCATGCATGACCGGTAAAAACTTTAGCACCTCTGTCATTAGGGGTCAGACAACTGCTAAATATGGGACATAGGGGAGAAGGCGTGTATGTCACTCTGGAAAACCTCAGACAGCCCAGAACCAGTGATCCCCAACTGTTTATGCTAAGAAAAGTGTCAGCAAGGTCGTGTGTGTGTGTATATGCATGTGTGTGTGTATGTGGGCGTATGCGCACATGCAGCCCCCTACACATGGGTGTATCAGAGAGAAGATGGAGAGGGGGAGATGGAGAGGACATGCTGTCTGTTCTGTGTTCTATTTTATGGCACTCAGAGAAAGCACAAGCAACATGAAGCTGAATTTCCTGTTCCAGAAACCTCTCTCATCACAAACTGTTAGCAATGGGACAGCTGTCAGAATTACGTGATGGTGCCATCTAGCTCTCACTACCAGAGCTGGCACCCTGCTCCCAGCCTGGAGAGAGGGTCTGGTTTGTCACTGTGCAGCGAGCCTCAGCTGATGGCCATTATATGGCGATGAAAGTTAGCAAAGGCCCTAAGAGGAGTTTGTGCTTAATAGTCACTTATATTTAAGTTACGGTGTCCACATTCCAAACCAGTTTTCCATTAATTATCAAGACTTGGATCTTCCTTGTTAAATGTAGGTCAAATGCTGCCCTGGGTTGGTTTGTTCACAGAGCCCCCCCAGACTTCACACTGACTGCCTCTTTGGAATGCTGTGGGCAGGCGGTTACAGGATATAGATCTTAAGCCAAGAGATCACTGGTTTGCAAGTTCCCAGGGCATTCGGGAAAATCTCGTTATAACAGGGACGAGTGGTAATTCACCTGCTTCAAGCAGCAGAGTGTTCACACAGCATCTGTGAGGGGGAGTGTGGAGGATGGTCGTGTGAAATAAAATAGCGAACAAGTGTGATGCCTGCAGATCAGAGACCCTTGCTGGGGACACAATCTAAGGTCTAAGACCCAGGTTTGATGGTGCTTCCAGATGACAAATTCTTTGCTGAAGTCACCAACTGCGGGGAACTAGTGCTGGTTGGCGGGGAGGACAGTGCAGGTCCGAGGGGCAAAAACCCCAGAGGTGGATTTCTTCCACCCGGTAACCAGTATCACGGCAGGAAGAACAGGGTCTTGGGCTTTACAGACTGGGACTCCACTGTTCAAACAGGAGCTTCCCAGATGGGGACATCAACCTCCCTGCACCTTTCAGCGGAGATAATGTCTGTAAAATACCTAAAACTATTTTTCAAATAAGTGAACTTTATTATTCTAGGCAAATACTATTAAAACATCAAAGAGGAATATAGCTGTGTGCTGGCATCATTATGTGTCATTAGGCAGGACATACTCAGATCCCTGGTAATCCGGGTATGATTTCAGTCAGTGATTTATGAGGGGCAAAAGGCTCCCTATCATATTACCTTTCCTCTGCGTCATCTGGCTTCTGAAAATAGGGACAGTGCATCTCTTAGCAGAAATAGATGTCTGAACAAGCTGCTAAGCTGTTTGAGTGTCAAAGTCGAAGTACGAGGTAAGTTACCCTGAAATAGAGCTGTTGCAGAGAGGAGTCAAGAAGTGTGACTGTCCTCAGCCACAGAGATGGTGCTCGTGGGCAGCATTCCTTCTGGCTTCCAGGGAGGCAGTTTGGGAGGGAGATACAGAGCAGATCGACCGCCTCAAGAAGCCCTGCTTCCCCGCAAGATTCCCCATTTCCTAAGTGTGTGGTTAGAAACAAATCCACTTTCTTGGAAGCTTAATTACCTTATTTGTAAAATAGGAATTTGATGTTTACTACTTCTCAAGGATGACTGTAAAACCAAACGGGATAATAGATGAGTCTTTTACAAATCACAAAGTTGCAGGAAAATGTTGTTCCCCATCTCAGCGGTCAGTCCTCTGCCATGCAGTGATGGCTCAGGCCAGAATCCAACAGCTTCTCTGAGTCTTGTCTCTTTCCCCATCACCCATGACCTCTAATCCATCAGCAAGTCCATTCACCTCTCCTCCATAAACATGTCCCGCACCTGATCTCTACAGAGAGATCATCTCTACTGATATGACCACCACACAGGGCACCGGTACCCCTTATTGCAGCTGCTATAATAGCCAGCAGAAATTTGTGCCCACAGGCCGCCTTCAGGGCAACCAGAAGGTACCGTGCCCTGGGAGGAAAGATGCTAGAAGAGTGTGCAGCGCTGCGGGAGGAAGACTTTCCAGAACTGCAGACAGTGAGGTTAGAAGAACACCCCCGAGCTGTGGCACTCTGAGTCTGCAAAGCAATGTGAGCCATCAAAGCTTGTAGAGAGCTTTACCCGGCTCTGCCCTATTTCCTACAGGTAGAAGAAAGCAATTACCCTCCTGTCCTGAGAGACAAATGTAAGGAAAACAAGCCAAAAAGAAGGAAGCTGAAAAAGGAGCCTGTGTCTTTAGCAGATGCCTGACACTCGGAGGGAACTGACCTGAGAGCATCTCGATGCTTCACAACAAAAGCAAGTGGTGGTGGTGGGGGGGGGGGGGCGGGGGTTCTCCAAGAGAAAACAGGTCTCCAACTTGACTCAATCTTCTGAGTGCAGCTAAGAAGCTAAATAAAGTTAAATGACCTTTCTGAGGCTGGCTTTGTGCAAGAAATACTCAAAAACCATGAAACAGCCAATTCTACACAATTGGAGCCACGCTGATGGCTGCCCCACATTTATCACTGTCGTCCTTTTACCTGCTTCTCCAGGCCTCACTTTCGGCATCTCTGTGATTTCTCTACGGAGATTTGATTCTGCAAATCTCACCCCTCTGCTGCCTCAGGGGACCTGTCAGGCTCCTTTGGGACAGCCGAGAACAAAGACATGTGCTTTTGGTCACGGTGTCTTCCGCTGATTGATCCATGACCTGCTACTTTAGTGGATGGGGGAAAAGGTCCTGAATCAAAGACATAGTAATAGAGTAAAATCAAAAGAAAACACCAGAGCAGGACCAATAATAAACAACTACTCATTAGGAGAAAATTGTACAGCAAAGCTTTCCTAGTTGGTGGCTTAGAATTCCAAGCAGATTTTCTCATGATAACCACATTGTGTACAACATGCGATCTCGGTGAAATAATTGAATCTTTCCCCTACTTTGAGTAGAAGAGGCCTTGGGAACCCACTCGAGCACATGATGGTCATTTATAATAATATCTCATGGAAGATGGCCTCTCATTCACCCTGACCCTTTCTCCTGGCTCCCGCAACAGCCGGCCTGGCTGGGTTTTACTTGTTTTGCAAGACAAGCAATGAGTGACTAAATGCCTTCATTCATTCCTCAAATATTTATTAAATACCCACGACCGTCAGAGGCTATGCTCGTGGCTGGGGAGACAGGGAGTCCTTGCCATCCAGGAGCTCACAGCTGAGGGACAGATAAGCAAATAGTTGGAGCATCTGAGCATCACGCGCTGGGGAAGATGGTGGTTGAAGACACGAAGAGTGAGAAGGGGGAGATAAACACAGAAGGAAAGACCCTGTGGGATACCAGCATCCAAAGTGTTGCTGGGGAAACCGGGAAGAAGGTGGGAAAGAGGCGGTAAGAAGGAGGCCTTTTCAAGGAGGGAGTGGTGTCCGCCTTCTCCATTGAGCCACCGTGCCTTCCCTTGGCATGTGTGCGGCCAGCCCAGGCCCCTCCCCTGACTCGGAGCATCCACCTGGCCATTCCATGTGGCCCAGGTGGCGAACGGGCATCTCACACAACTGCCAACAGTAGAGAGAACACGTAGACAAATATTCCTAAGAGCTAGAACAAAAGCCTGAGGCATGGAGGATCTCAGAAAGGCTTTTTGGGAGAGGCAGGTTTTAAGATTTGCCTCCGGGAAGGTGTGAGAGGGGAGAGGAGGCCTCGACTTTGGAGAGAAGAATGGCAGCATTGGAGCCTTGACTGATCTCTCCATTAACCAGAACTTGGCCAGTCAGACGATACACACCTTATTCAGGACAAGACCCTAAGTGGGCCAACATCTGCTCAGCGATCTGGAGCAGTAGTCAGCTAGTCGAAGAGAAAATCTGCCCTTAATCTAGTTGGAATAATGCTTGGTTGAGAGACAGTCTCATCACGCATGGACAGGTCAGCACATGATCGGGACAAGTGCCTTACCATAACAGAAACCGTTTGATTCCTCTTCAAATCACTTATTGTTATTTGTAGGCATAAAATCTTTGTAAAAGCCTTAAGGAGCCCCCATCTCCTGGGCCATCCTCCTATAGGATAGCCTGGAAACCAGCAAAAACATCGCCCAACCAGATGGTTCCTCCTACAGGGGGTTACAATCTGGATTTTTTAATTGAGAAAATCAAGGTGCAGCAGGTGCTGCTGACATTTCACGCACTAAGCAGCCCGCCTCCTTGTCGACGCACCTCACGGGTGGGGAACTGTAAGCGGGGGGTGCCCAACAGGACCTCCTCTTACCAGGTGTTCAGCAAATCCTTTCCAGGGCAGGGGACTCCAGGGCTAACTTTTAACTTGCTTCTTAGGTTTCATATGAATAACATTTTCTGTGATGCCAAATGATGGAACACTGTCATAGAAAAAATTTTACTTGGGGCCAGTGGCTTTCTGATTTAATCTGTTTTCCTGTGGAAGAAAAGGTCTATTCAAGGTACCCACCTATATCTCTGCACCTCTGTGAAGGCTCTGTGAAGCCATTCACCTTTGAGCTGGCCTTAGAAACTTGGCTAACATTGCTTGATTTTTTTCTGGAACATGTGTGAAGATGGTTGTCTGGAGCATCCAGTCTCCCTTCCTGAGTATAATTCAGAAAGCAATGGTTTGCGTGCCAAAGAGTTAGGTTGTCCAAGGTTTCGGACAGGTCTCAGCCATTGACACTAGATTGGCACTATTACCAAGGTCAGATTCCGTCCCTGCTACCATCTATCATTGTCCCCACGGGGTCTCCACTGTTTCCAAAATACACAGGTGTCCAGGTGTGTTTTTCCACCAGTTGTTTTCTCTGCTCAGGGCCCGCTGAGACCTTAGCTAATGCTCTTTCCAATGTGACTTTGTGCCACATTTCCCCCACATCTGGTACATAAGATACTAGGCCTGGTATAAACCATAATTCCATTAGCTACAATGCTTGCTAAGAGCGCTGACAAATGAGGTCGTTGGGTCAAGGGCCTGCTCCAAGTAAGACATAAGCAGAAGACACAAAAAATTAAGTCTCAAGTTGCTTCTGGAGAAAAAACACTTAAGGTTCATGCAAAAACAGAACAGTATGGGCAGAATTGGTGTTCTAAAAACTACTGTCATTTCTTTAGCACATGCCAAAGCCCGCACGCCAAAGTCCCCCCGTGCTTACACCCCGATCTGTTCTCCAGCCCCAGGAACCTAGAGCCAACGTGGCTCTTCCTTGCCCCTGGGCTCAGACCAACAGAGAGGCACTGAGAGCTGTGGGTACCTGAATTTAACCTACTCTGTGCCAGAGAGACACATGGTCTCTGCACTCAAGAAACTGACAATCTAATGAACTAAATCCCATGATCCTACTTAGTAAAAACAGACCCAGACCTATCCACAGCACAGTGTCTCTCTGCACAGTGCAGGCATCATTTGTGTCATGTATCCTGAGGTGCTTGATTAAAACGCAAGCCTTCCCGAGCCCCACATGAAACTTCTGATTCAGATCGTCTGATGGCTGAACCCGGGGAACCCGTGATGTAACAGGCTCCCCGATGCTTCTTATACCCGGCAAGCTTTAAGAGCCACGAATGAGTCAGTCCCCTGAGAGCGAGCGCTGTCGAGAAGTCCCGTGCTGTCCCCGTTTCGGTGAGAAGAGGGGCAGCTGGCCTGGAACGCTCCACTCTCAGTGTCTGAGTCAGTGTCTGGTGAATCTAGGGGAGAAAAAAAGGGAGACTTCAAGGACAGAAGCATGCACCATTCAAGCCCTCCGAATGGCCTTGAAGAGCTCAGGATGGCTCGTGGGCTCCTGGGGCAAGCGTGGCCACATTTGAAAGGGTGCTGGGGAGAAGCAAGCCCTGCGGCCGGGGGACGGCCCGGGCCCTCCTACACCTGCTCCTGCTGCGGCCTCGGTGCGCTCCCCTGACGTCCCCCATCTCCAGGATCAGCCAGGCCTGGGGGAAGAGCACGCGCCCTGCCCTGTGGCCTGGGCCTGCAGGACCTACGCCTGCCCCCATCCTCCGGTCCCCTCCCAGCGGCGACCCCAGGGCCGGCCCCGCAGAATTAGGAGTTCGGCTAACGCGGTTTTCACCTGTTTATGTGTCAGGGCCTTTTACTCCTCTTCCTGGCTGTTGTGGTTTTTCCAATTAAGAGGAAAAGTAATTTGATAAATTATCTCACATAAGGTTTTAGGGATTTGATGTGCTGACTTCTCTCAAGGACATTAAATTTCAAGGAGATTGACTTGAGTAACTACCAAGGCATTTTAGCCCCCAAAATGTCAGGCTGGAAAGGAAATTGGGGTTTTTGGAGGAGGCCTTCCTCCTCATTCTCTTCAAGTCAGGACTGCACAGGGTGCAAGCTCAGGAAACAGGTGGAGACAGACAGACGGGTCTCTGGCCATCTCCTGGCACTTTGAGGAATATTCCAGATCTGGCTTTGGTGTTGAAGTTTCAGACTAACGGGCCTTAGACCTCAGTCTTTCCCATTGCTGCCCCCAATGCTCTCATCCACCAAGGGAGTCATTTCACGTCACACTGGCCCTTCTCGTGTCTCGCCCGCCTCGCCCCCAGCTTCTTGTCTTTAGACTGATGTCTGGAAAGACTTTGGGGTCAGAAGACCTGGGATTGAGTCTGCTCTGCCCTCGGTCTCTGGGTGTTCTCCCATGAATTTCTTTGCACATTGGGCCCAGTAGCTATTGTACTGGAGAAGGACCCACTTTGCTCTGAGGGATGCTGACTGCACGGTGCTGACCGTGGGGCACAGAGACCGGCCGGACATATGGCTCGAGAGTGGCCTCTGCGTGGTGACCACGGGGTTGTCAGGATGATGGTGATCACGGATCCACCAGGGCCTCTCGGGCAGTTTGGGGCACATTCAAAGATGTCAGCACTTGAAAATGGGAGGAAGAAAACAAGAAGACATGGATTGGAGAGACAGCAAGGTGAGACTGAGCTGGCAGAATCTATTTAGGAGGAAACGTGGGAGCAGAAAGAGTAGGAAAGAGCGGCAGAGCCCTGATCACATAAGACCCCAGAGTGGATGGAAATCAATAGGGGACCGCCACTGCCAGAGACAGGAAACCCAGAGCGTCCCCACTCCACGGCGCCCAGTGGCCCCGTTCCTCGCCGGCAGCCTCCGGGGTCTGGCAGTGACGCCCCTCCTTCGTGAGGCTGTCTGTGCACAGCCACTCGTATTTGTCCTGATTCCTTGTGTGTGATGAAAACAAAACCCTGTCAGGAAGACCCAATGGACCTCTTCCTTCCCACCTAAAAAAGGCTAATTCCCAAATGGTGAATGTATTTGAGATCATGATCCTCTCTGGTTTGTCCCAAAACCCTTGGACCATTTACCAACAGTCATCAAAAAAAGATCTAGGCACATTTCCTGAAATTAAAAAAAAATCAATGCATTGACTAAATAAATATCATAGCTAGGAATGAAAAAGTGACATTCATATGGTTCAAAAGACACCAAAAAGATAATATTCATAAACTCTGACTTTTGGACCTGCCTGAGAAAGCTCTAAACCTTCCCCTGTCTCAAAATACTGCATGTGATTACCTAAAACAGGCGCTTCTAAGAGGGGATCCACCGGTCAGCCTTAGGGAACGAACTGCACAAAACTGTACACAGCATTTGGACTACATATGCTTTTTTTGGTTCACGGATTTCATCTAATTCTCAAGAACCGCTGACTTAGATGTTCCTAAACATCTTTTTTTCTGGGACCTCTTTGACTTCTGGATATATTTTACAAATTTAGCCTTTTACTGGCCATCCCCATAGCTTGAGTTTCAATCCTAAATAATGGACTCCTTTCCTACCCTCTCCCCAAGGCCCCTCTTCTTTTCTCCCTTCTGCTTCCCTCCTTTTTTTTATTGCTCTCTTTCCTTCTGCTTCTCTAATTCCCTGTCTGATGTCCCTCTCTCCTACTGTCAGTTTTAGCGTCCAGTGACTCCCATTTCCCATCTCCCAAAGCTAAAGAGAGTGATGCTTCTGTATTTAAAATACTGCATCTAACTCCAAGTCCTCCGCCCCACTGTGTGATTCTGTAGGTCTACCCCCACCCTTCCCTTCCAGCAAGTGCCTGGAGAGTCACACAGTGTGAGTCAGTGTGATATTAATAATGTCCTTCATGGAGGAAGATGACATCATTATCCACCATGAGTGGGACATGTGCCCTTGAGCGACCTTCTCCACGTAGGAACAAGTGGGCATTGACACATCCTGCACCCCAGCTCAGTACCCCTCAGAACAATTTAAGACTTCTCTAAGTTGATTTCTGGAGTACAATAGTCAACCCAGCATAGAAAGAAGCCAATTTACTGTCTCCTGAGGTTTTGATCCAGGGTGGTAACAGTCTTAGGGGCCCATGTCCCCAACTAGAAGCAGTCAGACAGTTTAATTGACATAGGTCTTGTTTATGGTCAGTTAACTTCTGTTATTCTCCTCTAATCTGAAAAAAGTCAGGGTCTAGGTGTTAGAGTCCTCAGTGAATGCCGTTACCAGTTAGTGAGCCCAGAGGTCACCTCATCCCTAATCCTCTCAGCCATCCTGGACACTGAAATCCGCTGAGATTGAGTGACTTGCAAAAACCACAGGGCTTGTATGTGGTGAAACCAGGAACAAACCACCTGTTCTTTCCATTCCATCAGCTGCCACCTGTGCTGGAGCTCCAGTTCTGTTTTCTGGGATGTTATAAGATGACCACGGTTATGGCAGAGAAGGGACTGCGAGGTCCCCTCTGGCTGACCTTCCCTCCACACTCACTTTCCTGCACCAAATCTGAGACTCTTCCAGTCACTGGAGATCTGATGACTAACGCTTTTCCTCAGAGTCTGAAGAGCATATTTTTATGACATGCCACCTGATCCCGGGCATGGAATGGGGACCCATCTTTTGCCTGCCTGTACTGAGCACTTATCTGCTCTACTTACTTTGAACAGCTGGTACAGGAGGCAGCTGAAACGACTGAGCACGCATCCGTCTCCTGTCTGTCACGCCTGGCAGGGATCTGCTCCTCGCTGGGGCCAGCAGTGTCCCCTCTGCGCTCCCAGACCAAGTGAGAACCGGTGCATACCTGTCCTGTTCCGTGCTCTGGTTGCACTACAGATGTGTCCTCTTTCCATACCTTGATTATAAGCAGGACAGACATTGTGTTAGTGACAATCGTGGTCCCTACAATGGCAAGAACAATAATAAAGGATAGCATGGCATAAGCTACTCACCACATAGCCGGCACCGTGCTACACAGCTGTCCAACGGGGCTCCCCAAGGGGTCGGCTGACTCAGAGACTGCTCCCTTAGTGGTGACCCCATGCCGCTCCCAATGTTCTGAAAAGGGAAGTTTGGGAAAGCGAGAAAGGAGTTCCTTCTAAATGTAGGTCAGCTTCCTGGCTTTGAAGATTAGAGAGAACTCTCAGTTAATTCTACTAACATCTTTAGAGACCTACCACATCCTAGCCTTTCTGCTGAATAGTAAGGAGATCCAGAGATGTATAAAAAGTCTTAAATGTAGTTCAAGAGACAGACATGCAAGGAGAAAGGCTGCCAAGATGAGTTTGGGGTCGGGGGGAAGATGTAAAGTGTAATAGGAGACCAGGGGGGAAAAAGATGAAATCTGACCTGGAGAACCTGGAAAGGACCCTCGTGGGGACTGGCGTCAAGTTAGTCCTGAGAAGGTGGCGATTCCTGTTCATGGGGAAGAAGAGGAAGGACTTCTCCACTTAGGGAATTACTAGTTACTAATAATCAGATTCCACTGATGGATACATACTGGGTCCCCGACACTGTTCATGTCACATTATGAATATTGACTCTGATAACCATCCCAAAGGTGGTATCACTTTCTCTACTTCATACATCAGAAAATGTTCTGCAAGTTAAGGCTGGCTGGGGAATCTCTGCCTCAGAGCCCCACGCCTCCCACGTCCGCAGAGCCCCACGCCTCCCACGTCTCCAGAGCCCCATGCCTCCCACATCCCAACATTACCCGCACATCTCATTTGCGATGTGTTATAATGTGGCTATCGTCCTTGTACAATAACCACATCAATCAATATATTAATTCTGTCGTTTATTTAAAGAAGAGTTTCTTCATACTCTGGAAGAAGATAAGCAGCAGCTCAGCCCTCATCAAGGCATAACTATAAAATAATAACAGTGTATCAGTATTTTAATTGTGTTTTCTAGTATGTATTGAACTTTTATGATCTGCCAGATACTGTTTTGAGTGCTGTCCAGGTAGCGAGGCAGGGCTATTTAGGAAGTGATCATGCCCAGCCTACAGAAGGCATCAATACACATCTACATATCTAGTTTACAGGCTAATGGCCCATCTCATTAACTTGATGCAGTTTTTTTCAGAGGACATTTTCCCTGAAGCCTATCCAAGCTTTCTTCCTTCCCCAGCTCCCCACTCCCCCTGACACCCCACTCCCCCTTAATGGAAACTCCAAGTCTGTGCACCTCTAATGCAGTCCACTAGTGACCCTAATAAATGGATTCCAGTGCAGTTCAGGCCAGGCTCTGCTGACCGAGGTTTGCAAGGGTCCCTAGTCCCCTCTGGTGTGAAAGGCAGTGGCACGGGCCACATAGAGTGGCTGCCAGTACAACTTAGAGCGCGTGTGCATGTTTAAGCTTCATGTGCATGAAGTCTCTCTGGAGGTGAACTCCGACTGGCAGGGGGAACAGACGTTCCAATGAAACGCTCTCCCTCCTCCACCCCCAGCTCTCTTCTGGGAGTCATCTCACAGTTTGGAGCCAATGGCCATGAGCTTCAGGAGCTTCGTGTGCTGTGGGGAAAAATGAGAGAGGGGAGAGCTGATGGCGCACCCTTTCATCCCCGAACCCCCAGCCCGACTGAAGAAAACACACAGCCCAGCTACCAGAGCAGGTGCAGGGCACGGCCCCAGCACCCTGCGGTTGGCCTGGCCCCATCCTCCGTCCCCCTCTCTCCTACACCTGCTCCTCCTCTTATGTCTCCAGCCACTCTCCCTCAGTGGATGGCACTGCCCCCTGTTTCCTATAGGAACTGACACAAGTAGAAGTGGTAGCCACATGCTCCCCGCCACCCATCGGCAGCTCTACCTGCCGGAGCTCTGACCTCCTACTGCAGTGTGTAAGCTACCCACGGCCCGGGCTGCTGTTGACCCCACGCTTGAGCTCTAGGTCCCATCCCCTTGCAGCTTCTCAAGGATTCTGCTCCCTCCCATGTTTCACCTCTTTCCTACACAATGAATTTCCTGTCTGCTCACAAACATGCTGTTATCTCAGTTAAGCCCCCCTCGGCCCTCAGCTGCCTCCCACTCCACAACTAGTCGTCAGAGGTCCCCAGGCAGTGCCTTCCCTTCCCTCTTCCCATTCTCTCTGGAACCCACTCCCATCAGGTTTCCCTTCCCAGCATCCTTTAAAAACCACTTTTGTCGAGATCATTAATCCCCTCCCCAAGCCAGCCTCCCCACACACACACAAGCACAGCCACGCCCAGGGGGTAGCGACTGCACACATCCTACTAGACCTCACGGCTGCGTCTGGCCCTAAGGATCACGATTTCCTTCAACTACTCTTTTCTGGAGTGTCATTCTTGCCTACTTCACTGGCTGTTCCTTCTCAGTCTCCCTTGTGGGTTCCTACCTGCATCCCGGCCCTCTAAATGCCCCCGGGGCCAGGCTCAGCCCTCGGCTACCTGTGGCAGGCCACCTGCTCCCTCGGCAATCTCCTCGAGTCCCCTGCATCTACACAACACATCTGGGCTGACGACTCCCCACTTCCTGCCCCTAACTAACCTCTCCTCTGAATACCAACCCTATAAATACAACCGCCAGGTCATCTCTCCACTTGGGTTTGTAATAGGCATTGCAGATTCATCATGCCGAGAACTACTCTGAGTCTCTCCTCCTGTCCGCCAGTCAGCTTGTCCTGTCATCTTTCCCAGTTCAGTTCACGGTAACTCCGTTCTCCCAGGTGCCCAGACCACAATCCTAGAGTAATCTTGACTCCTCTTATCCCTCGTATCAACCAATCATGTCAGTTCCGGCGCAGGCAGAGTCTGACCGCATCTCGCCACCTCGGTTCCATCCACAATCTCTTCCCTGCATTACTGCAAAACGTCTCACTGATCTGCTCTCCCCCATTCTTGTTCGTTTATGGTCTATTCTCTAATCTGCAGAGCAATCTTCTGAAATGTGAGTCAGGTAGTGTCACTACTCTGCTCAAAAACCACCCATCCCCATGTCCCTCGGAGCCCTTGCCATTCGCAGGGGAACGGCGGGATAGTCTGAGCTATTTTTTGTTTTTTTTTTCTGTGTGATGGCCCAACTTGGAAGCATAACATTAACTGGTAGTCTCCCGTTTGTTCAGATCAAAACCCTGGACTCACTCCCGACTCACATTCAACCTCAACTCCAGGAGAGGATCGCAAATCCTGTCAACTCGGCCTTTCAAATGTTCCCAGAATTTGAATTTTCACCATCTTCATGGCTACCATATTAGTTAAAGCCACCAATAGAGCTCATAAGTAGTATTTTAGTAGCATTCTAATTGGTCTCCCCACCTTCACACCTGCACCTTTCAGAGCAAACCCGATAAAGCGTGAGTTGCATTGTGTCTCTCCTCTGCTCCTGACGCCCCAGTGGCTTCCATCCTCAGAGAAGGACCCAAGCTCTTTACTGTAGGGAAGGTGGCCTGAGATCTGGAGCTACAGAGATAGTAATAAGAGTAGTTCGAGGAAGTAGGAGGAACAGAAACCTAAGGGTTGAAGAGTTATGAGAGCTGGTAAAATGGACACAGCCAGTATAAACTACTATTTTAAGAAATGCGGCTGTGAACAGCAGAAGAAATATCAGGGTGGTAGAGGCAGGTGGCTAAGGCTTGAGTGGAATTCTCCCATAAGACAGAGCGATGTGAGCGTACGTTCATGTTAGGGGTAGTTACTAGAAAGGGAGAGGCCGAAGAAACAGTAGCGAGAGACTGTACAGCCCCAGGGGGCATGAGAACTTAGAGGCTCAGATGAAAAAAACAGCTTTAGACAACCGACAGGACATAAACCGTAATGAGACAGGCAAGGAGGAAAGGGCTGCTGTGACACCGGTAAGCTGGTAGGTGGCGGGGGTGGAAGTCAGAGATAATAAAGAGATCCCGTGATTTGAAAGCGTCACTAATATTGATCATACTCATTACTCAGCTAATATACTTTAAAATCACTATAAAATTCTTAGCAAACAAACACCATCATATTAAAACAGAATTTAATTCCGGATGGATTTTGTTATTTTTGGAAATTGTTTTCATTATTATAGCTCTGAAGCACATGTTCCAATGTGATGTCGGATCTCTGTTACAATGAGGCATATCGATGTTTCCAAAATGGTGGTTTGCAAAAAATGGGTTCCAGGAGGTAATTTTATTACAAACATCAATGCCAATTGTTCCCACTGTTATTTTTTAAGGTCAATAAAATAATTGTTTAAACTTTTTTCATCACAAAATGGAAACTTGAGAAGGTCCGAGTCACTAAAAGAGATCATATGTCAGTCAGTGGGGCTCAGACTGGAATACGGATGGCTCAGTTCATCACCTGCTGAGCAAAGCTCCCCACGCAGGAGGCTGTCAGTGGTATATTTCACATTCACGTTTTTTCTTTGTTAGTCATGCATTATTTGACTCACACCCAAGATCGACCATCACGAAGACAGGCAGCTTACATCATGTTACTACTGAAATATAACAGGTTATTAGAGAGCATAAGGAATTATAGAATTCTGCAAGTTTATCCAAGATGCTCTTCACCGAATGCATTTTGAATGCATTTGGTCAAAATTCTACCGTCTTCCCCATCTTGGGCAATGGCACACTGTCCATTCAGTCTTTAGGCCCAGACACCTTTGAATCTTTTCATTATCTTCTCTCTCTCAACCCCCATATCCAGTCAATCGATCATAACTAACCTCCTAAGAGATCTTGCACTAAACCTCCAACCCTCGGGCCATCTCAGTGCAGACCTCGCCACTTGAGGGGATTGCTACAATCCCTCCAAACCCCTGCTTTCTGTGCAGTCTCTTCCCTTAATCATACCCCATCTACTGCTCTGATTCCAATCCTTCGAGAGTTCCCGAGAGCTTCCAGGGTAAATCTGAAACTCCCAAGGAAGATTAAACCACAAGGCCCTGAGTGGTGTAACTACTGTCTGATTCTGGTCTTATTCCCCCGTATTTTCTCCCACCTCCCATCTAGTCTCAAGTCTTCTATCATTCAACAAGGACAACAATGAGTGCGTTTCAGAGCGATGGCATGGCCGAATGTTCTTCCCTGTACTGGAATTCCTTCCACTTTCTGTGTCTAGCTAACTCCTATTTATTCTTCAAAGCAGATGTCTGAATTTGATACATACTTGAAGGTTTTGTTGCAGTAGCAGGAACAGGTTTGTCCTAATATTACCTGCTCTTCTCTCTGATTACCCTTGATTTAGCAGCTTATTTTTTTTTAATGGAGAAACAATTGAATGCTTCGTATAAGAGAAAACTGGGATCCAAAGCATTGGGGAAACCAAAAGGGTGATAAGACTAGTCTTTATGGCTGGTCCACACAGCCGCTTCAGAAGGGAGATGCACTGTGAGCATGGAATATCCTACTCTGATATGAGACAACATGGATTTTTCTACACGTCTGCACTAAGCTATGTGGCTGCGGTATTTTAATAGGGCAGGTTATCAAATTTCTGCTTAAAAAGAAGGTAGATGTAATTGTACACATGTTTTAAAAATAATCATAATACCACAAAATATACAAGAGTCAAACAATAAGGAACATAAAATAATCTTGCTTTGACAATTCAGAAGGCACTAGAGATCTCACAATGTAATCACTAGATTGTAGATGCTCAAAAAATACCTGTTAACAGAATTCTCTGGGTGACAGAATGGCACACGAGTACTGAATCTACACGTCACTAATGTCCTGGGACAATCGTTCTGTCCCATTTCAAAACAGCAATAAAAATACTTTTTCGGACTCTGTGCCTTTACTTGTAACACCACTTAAATTATTTCTATTTCAACCCCAAGTGCCGAGTTTGGGAGTTCAAGGATCGCAAATCTTAACTCTCTGTTTTCTGGCACTGGCCTGTGGAGATGAAATACAAGATGCTCTTTCCCAGATTTTAAGGTCCATTTCCACTGTCGTCTCTTTCACAGGCCTTCGGGGTGGGGGGGGGTGATCCATGCAGCAGCCAGCTCACAGCATCGCAGCGTACTGGACAATCGGCTCTTGAGCACAGGTTCAAGCCAGCCCCCAAGCCCCGGGCTTCCAGGCCACACAGGCACAGAGACCTCTCGCCCCTGCCCGCTGCTCTCATGGCCTCCCAGGCCCCACAGCAGCCTCCACCGCACACTCACCGGCCCGCCTTAGACTCTGGCGGGCCGAACTTCCCTGAGCCCTGTGCTCCTAGAAGACAGCAAAGGTGAAGAAACCTTCCCTTTTGTTCTCAGAAATCCCCCACCCTGTCGGGTTTCCAAAATACTGAAATGCAAAGGACCGCCTGTTCCCCGGTATTCTCAATATTCTGCAGCAGGGCCCTCCCGCGTGACTGCATTTACTCGCCTCCAAACACCAGGCCCGGCCTCGGCCTTCTCCTGAGGGCATTGCTCATGAATGGGTTTGTCTCCCACCACCTTCCCTTGTCAGCATACGGGTATCCTGAAGCCCCCTTCCCACCCCACCCTGGACTCTGAAAGCAGTTCCCGTCCATGTCTTGGGCTGCCCCTCAGGAGCAGGGAGCCCAGCCCCTCCATGCCAGCCCCAGAGGTGGCCAGCTGCCCCCCACTTAGGTACCCCTGCCGCACTGCTTGTTCTGATGAAGGAGAGGCTCCAGGGGAGGAGCCGCAGCTCAGGGCCACAAGCCTTTCCAGGGCCAGGCCCCCTCGCCTGGGGGAGTCCCACTGGCCTGACGTTGGGGTGGCGGTCCTGCTGGGAGAGGGGTCAGCGCCGACCACTTGCCTCCCTTCGCCCTGCCCCATGACCTCACCTGGGCCACAGGCTCGGCCACCAGACAATACCTGCATTTGGGACCTCAGCCCAGAGCAGCCCCTGCTGCCCTACGCCGGCCTTGCCCTGGGCACTTGAGAGAGCACAGGGCCTCAGGCCCCAGGCATCCTGAATAGGAACCTGCATTTTAAGGGCACCTGGGGATTCATGGGCTCACTCTTGCGTGGGGGTAGCAGTGTGAGCGCTCCATGGTGTGAGCGCTCCAAGGTGTGAGCGCGCGGCCGTGTGAGTGCACCGGTGACCCCGCCTGAGGGCTCTCAGGCAAGTTCCCATCAAGAAGTGACAACTAAGCTGAGGCCTGAGGACCCAGGCCAGTCGCCCACAATCTCAGTGAGGCCGACAGAGCAGCAGAACCTGCTGGCCGCTCTCTGAGTCCTCCTTCCTTCCCGCTTCCCGCCTGCTCCCCAGCTCCCCGGAGCTGCACTCCACTCCCTGGCTCATGGCTGGCCCCCCGGGGCACCCCTCACCCCAGCAGGGTGAAGCGAAAGCACCTCTGACCCAGTGAATTCCCCATTCATAGCATGGCTTCCACCCCAGTGTGGAGCAAGCGGGCCTCTCTGAAGGCTTTTTCTCTGTGTGCCGCTTGGATGGAGGGCTGACTGATGGCTTGAGGAACTGGACACTGATCTCTGATTTGCAGGCACAAAATATAGACTGTGTACACGCCGGATGAGCAGAGTTCAGCCGCACTGGCACGGGGTGGCGGGGGCTGCCCGGACCAGGCGGAAACAGCCTGAGCGATAGCTGGCAGCTGCTGCAGCCCCAGCCCAGTCTCGTGCTCCTGTCGGGAAGGAGACGCACGGGGTGCCACCCTGGTCATGGCAGCAGCGGCTCCTTGAGGGTCATTCTTCTGTTCTTAAGAAAAAATGCAGACGGGGGAGGCGCCTGCCTGCCTCCACCTGACGGGCTTTCTCACATTTGGGTCGCACTCGGCACTGTCCTCCTCGGGCTCAGTTCTCATCTCCTGGTGGGTTACTTCTAATTCCATCCCATGCTGCCCCAGATCTCTGTTTACTTAGATGAGAAGGCCCTGAAGGTTAGCATGAGAGCGGATCTCTACGGCTGCCCCAATGCCGTGCTCCGAAGTGCCATTGGGTTAAACATCCCGGTGTCCCGGCACACTTTGCAGGAAACCACTTAGCTGCTCATCTCAGCTCAGGCTCGGGCGGAGGGAGGAAGAAACAGGACCGCTTGGCCCCCCCACTTCCAGCACTCAGCCTGTCCCGCAGAAAGCTGGCCGTCTGTGCGGGTGGCATTGGCCCAGGACAAAGTGGGTCTGCTGGCCCTCCACCCCCCTCCGCACCCCAGGGGCCCCCTGTGGACAGAGAAGCCACATTCCTCTCCTGGCATGAGGT
>JAVSCE010022487.1:0-24428 GCA_032199065.1 Smutsia gigantea | reverse complement strand
TGAGGAATGCAAAGAATGTTGAGGAAAGGAATCGAAAGTTATGGATCGAATGGAATGTTATGGAATAGAATTGAATAGAACGTTTTAAATGGAAAGGAGTGTAGCGTAATGGAATGGAATGTTATGGTATGAAGAGGAATGTTGATTAATAGAACCGAATTTTGAACAATGGTATGGAATGTTAGGTAATAATCGAAATAACATGTTCGAATGGAGTCGAATGTTATGGAATGGAATGCTATGTTGTGGAATAGAATGGAATGCTATGGAATGGAGTGGAATGTTGTGGAAAGCAATAGTGTGTTGGTACAGGAATGGAAGTTAAAGGAATGGAATGGGATTTTGTGGGGTGCAATGGAATCCTATGCAATGGAATGAACGAGAATGTTTGCAATGGTAAGGAATGTTGTGTAATCGGATGTAATGTTATAGTTTGAAGTGGAATGTTGATTAATAGAACCGTATTTTAAAGAAATGTATGGAAAATTGGGTTACGGAACGGGAATAATGTGTTTGGATGGGAACAGATGTTATGAAAGGAATTTAATGTTTTGGAATTGAATGAAATGTTAAGGTATATAATGGAATGCTGTGGAATGCAATGGAATGTAGTGGAAAGGAATAGAGCATTGACGAAAGAATGGAAGTTTAAGGAGTGGAATGGATCATAGTGCATTGCAATGGAATAGTATGCAGTGAAAGAAAAAGAGGATTTCAAATGGAATGGAATGTTATGCAACACAATGGGAATAATGTGTAGGAATGGAATCGAATTTTCTTATATGGAATCGAGTGGAATGCGGTGGAATGCAATGGAATGTTGCACAATGGAATAGAACTTTGGTGAAAGGCATGATATGTTAGGAACGGAATGAAATTTTGTGGTATGGAATGGAATCTCATGCAATGGAATAAAAGAGAATGATTGAAATTAAATGGAATGTTGCGTAATCGAATGGAATGTAATGGGATGAAGTGGAATGCTGATTAACAGAAAAGAATTATAATGAATGGAACGGAATATTAGGTAACAGAACAAGAATAATGTTTTGGTATGGAATTGAATGTTATGGAATGGAATGGAATGTTGTGTAATTGAATGGAAAGCTAAGGACAAGAATGGAATGCTGTGGAATGAAATGGAATGTTGTGGAAAGCAATAGAAACTTGGGGTATTAATGGAGGGTGAAAAAATTGAAAGGAATTTTATGAATTGGAATAGAATTTGACGCAATGGAATGAGATACAATGTTTTCTACTAAATGGGGTGTTGTGTAATCAAATGGAATGTTATGGTATGAAGTGGAAGGTTGATTAATAGAACCGAATTTCAAGAAATGGAATGGAATGTTATGTATCAAAATGGGAATAATATCTTTGAATGGAATAAATGTTATGCAATTGGATTGAATGTTGTGGTATTGAATGGACCCTTAAGGAATGGAATGGAATGCTGTGGAACTCAATGGCACGTTGTGGAAAGGAATAGAAGGTTCGGGAAAGGATTGGGAGGTTAAGAAATGGAATGGAATTTTGTGGACTGTATTGGAATCCTATGCAACAGAATGAAATAGAATAATTGAAATGGAATGAAATGTTGTGTAATCAAATAGAATGTTAGGCTATGAAGGGGAATGTAGATTAATAGAAGCGAATTTTAATGAATGGTATTGAATATTTTGTAGCAGAATTGGAATAAATTGTTGCAATGGAATAGAATGTTATGGAATGAAATGGAATGCTGTGGATTGCAATGGAAAGTAGTGGAAAGGAAGAGAACATTGGGGAAAACACAGGAAGATCAAGGAATAGAATGGAATTTTGTGGATTGGAATGGAATCTTATGCAACAGAATGAAATAGAATGAAATGGAAAGGAATGTTATGTAATAGAATGTAAAGTTATGCTATGAAGGGGAATTTTGATGAATAGAATCGAATTTTAATGAAAGGTGTGGACGTTTTGTAGCAGAACGGCAATAACGTGTTTGGAATGAATTGTATGGAATGAAATGGAATGGAATGTTGTGAAAGTGAAAGGAATGTTGTTAAAGGAATGGAAGCTTAAGGAATGGCATGGAATTTTTCGGATTGGAATGGTATCTTATGCAACAGAATGAAATAGAATGAATTGGAAAGGAATGTTGGGTAATCGAAAGGAATGTTTTGCTATGAAGTTTAATGTTCATTAAGAGGACAAAATTTTAATGAATGGAATGGAATATTATGCAACAGAATTTAAATAATGTGTTGGAATCGAGTTGTATGTTATGGAATGGAATGGAATGTATTGTAATGCAATGGAAAGTTGTGGAATGGAACGGAGTGTTGTGGAATGCAATGGAATGTTAGGGAAAGGAATGAAATGATAAGCAATGGAATACAATTTTGTTGATTGGAATGGAATCTTATGGAGTAGAATGAAATAGACTGAATGAAATTGAATAGAACGTTGTGTTTTTGAATCGAATGTTATGGTATGAAGGGGAATGTTGATCAATAGAACAGAATTTTAATGAATGGTATTGATGGTTTTCTAAATGAATAGGAATAATGTGTTGCAATGGAATGGAATGTTATGGAATGGAACAGAACGTGGTGGAATTGAATGGAATATTATGGAACGGAATACAATGCTGTGCATTGCAATGGAATATTGTGGAAAAGAATAGAATGTAGGGGAAAGGAATGGAAGGTTAAGGAATAAAATGGAATTTTGTGGATTGGAATGCAATCTTATGCAACAGAATGAAATAGAATGAATTGGAAAGGAATGTTTCGTAACGAAAGGAATGTTATGCTATGAAGTGGAATGTTCATTAAGAGGACAAAATATTAATGAATGAAATGGTATGTTATACAACAGAACGTGAAAAATGTGATGGAATGGAGTCGTAGGTTTTGGAATGGAATGGAATGTTTGGAATGCAATTTAAAGTGATGGAATGGAACCGAATGTTGTGGAATGCAAGGAATGTTGGGGAATGGAAAGAAATGTTTAGCAATGGAATTGAATTTTGTGAATTGGAATGGAATCTTACGCAGTAGAGGGAAATAGACTGAATGAAATTGAATAGAACGTTGTGTGTTTGAATGGAATGTTATGGTATGAAGCGGAATGTTGATAAGTAGAACAGAATTTTAATGAATGTTATTGACTGTTTTCTAACTGATTTGAAATAATGTGTTGCAATGGAATGGAGTGTTATGGAATGGAACAGAATGTGGTGAAATTGAATGGAATATTATGGAGTGGAATACAATGCTGTGCATTGAAATGGAATGTTGTGGAAAGGAATAAAATGTAGGGGAAAGGAATGGAAGTTTAAGGAATAGAATGGAAATTTGTGGATTGGCATGAAATCTTATGTAATGGAATGAAATAAAATAATCGAAATGGAATGGTATGTTCTGTAATCAAGTGGAATGTTATGTTATGAAGGGGATTGCTGATTAGTCAAAAAGAATTTTAATGAATGGAATGGAATGTTTGGTTACAGTACGGGAATAATGTGTTTGGCTGGAAACAAATGTTACGGAATGGAATTGAATGTTGTGAAATTAAATGGAATGTTAAGGAATGTAATGGAATGCTTTGGAGTGCAATGGAATGTAGTGGAAAGGAATAGAGCATTGGAGAAAGGAATGGAAGTTAAGGATTGGAATGGAACTTTGTGGATTGGACTGGAATCTTATGCAACAGGATGAAATAAAATGTTTGAATTGGAAAGAATGTTGTGTAATCGAAAGGAATTTAGGCTTTGAGGTGGAATGTTGATTAATAGAACCAAATTTAAGGAACGGAATGGAATGTTATGCAACACAATGTTAATAATGTGTTGGAATGGAATCGAATGATATGGAATGGAATGGAATGGAATGCTGTGGAATGCAATGGAATGTTGCAGAATAGAATAGAATGTTGGGGAAAGGAATGATATGTTAAGGAATGGAATAGAATTCTGTGGACTCGAATGGAATCTTACACAATAGATTGAAATAGAATGTTTGTAATGGAATGGAATGTTGTGTAGTCGAATGGAATGTAATGGGATGAAGTGGAATGTTGACTAACAGAAAAGAATTATAATGAATAGAACGGAATGTTAGGTAACAGAATGAGAATAATGTTTTGGTATGGAATTGAATGTTATGGAATGGAAGGAATGTTCTGGAATTGAATGGAATTCTATGGACAAGAATGGAATGCTGTGGAATGCAATGGAATGTTGTGAAAAGCAATAGAAACTTGAGGAATTAATGGAGGGTGAAAAAATTGAAAGGAATTTTCTGAATTGGAATGGAATCTTATGCAATGGAATGAGATACAATGTTTTCAATTAAATGGGATGTTGTGTAATCAAATGGAATGTTATGGTATGAAGTGGAATGTTGATTAATAGAACCGAATTTCAAGGAATGTAATGGAATGTTATGTAACAGAATGGGAATAATGTGATTGAATTGAATCGGTGTTACGCAAGTGGATTGAATATTTTGGAATTGAATGGAACCTTAAGAATGGAATGGAATGCTGTGGAATTCAATGGCATGTTGTGGAAAGGAATAGAACGCAAGGGAAAGGAATGGGGGTTTAAGGAATGGAATGGAATTTTGTGGACTGGAATGGAATCTTATGCAAAAGAATGAAATAAAATAATTGAAATGGAATGGAATATTTTGTAATCAAATAGAATGTTAGCTATGAAGGGGAATGTAGATTAATAGAAACGAATTTTAATGAATGGTATTGAATGTTTTGTAACAGAAATGGAATAACGTGTTGGAATGGAATGGAATGTTATGTTATGCAATGGAATGGAATGCTGTGGATTGCATTGGAAAGTGGTGGAAAGGAAGAGAACATTGGGGAAGAATTGGAAGGTCAAGTAATAGAATGGAATTTTGTGGATTGAAATGGAATCTTATGCAACAGAATGAAATAGAATGAATTGGAAAGGAATGCTGTGTAAAAGAATGGAAGGTTATGCTATGAAGGGGAATTTTGATGAATAGAATCGAATTTGAATGAATGGTATTGATGTTTTGTAGCAGAACGGCAATAATGTGTTTGGAATGAATTGTATGGAATGAAATGGAATGTAATGTTGTGAAATTGAAAGGAATTTTGGGAAAGGAATGGAAGTTTAAGGAATGGAATGGAATTTTTCGGATTGGAATGGTATCTTATGCAGCAGAATGAAATAGAATGAATTGGAAAGGAATGTTGGGTAATCGAAAGGAATGTTTTGCTATGAAGTTTAATGTTCATTAAGAGGACAAAATTTTAGTGAATGGAATGGAATTTTATGCAACAGAATTTGAATAATGTGCTGGAATCGAGTTGTATGTTATGGAATGGAATGGAATGTATTGTAATGCAATGGAAAGTTATGGAATGGAACGGAGTGTTGTGGAATGCAATGGAATGTTAGGGAAACGAATGAAATGATAAGCAATGGAATAGAATTTTGTGGATTGGAATGGAATTTTAGGGAGTAGAATGAAATAGCCTGAATGAAATTGAATAGAACGTTGTGTATTCGAATCGAATGTTATGTTATGAAGGGGAATGTTGATCAATAGAACAGAATTTTAATGAATGGTATTGATGGTTTTCTAAATGAATAGGAATAATGTGTTGCAATGGAATGGAATGTTATGGAATGGAACAGAACTTGGTGAAATTGAATGGAATATTATGGAATGGAATACAATGCTGTGCATTGCAATGAAATGTTGTGGAAAGGAATAGAATGTAGGGTAAGGAATGGTAGGTTAAGGAATAGAATGGAATTTTATGGATTGGAATTCAATCTTATGTAATAGAATGAAATAAAATAATCGAAAAGTAATGGAATGTTGTGTAATCAAATGGAATGTTATGGTATCAAGGGGATTGTTTAGTCGAAAAGAACTTTAATGAATATAATGTAATGTTAGGTTACAGAAGAGGAATAATGTGTTTGGCTGGAAACAAATGTTACGGAAAGGAATTGAATGTTGTTGAATTGAGTGGAATGTTAAGGAATGTAATGGAATTCTGTGGAATGCAATGGAATGTAGTGGAAAGGAATAGAGCATTGGGGAAAGGAATGGAAGTTTAAGGAGTGGAATGGAACTTTGTGAATTGCAATGGAATAGCATGCAGTAGAAAGAAAAAGAGTGTTTCAAATGGAATGGAATTTTGAGTAATCGTACAGAATGTTATGGTATGAAGGGGAATGTAGAATAATACAACAGAATTTTAATTAATGGAATGGAATGTTATGAAATAGAAGGGGAATAATGTGTTGGAAATGAATCAAATATTATGGAATGGAATGGAATGTTGTGGAACTGAATGGAATGTTCTGGAATTGGAGGGAATGAGTTGGAGTGAAATGGAATGTTTTGGAAAGGATTAGAATGTAGGGGAAATTAATGAAAGGTTAAGGAGAAGAATGGAATTTTGTGGATTGCAATGCAATCTTATGAAATAGAGTGAAAAAAATAAATGAAATGGAATGCAGTATTCTGTAATCAAATCGAATGTTGTGATACGAAGGGGATTGTTGATTAGTACAAAAGAATTTTAATGAATGGGATGGAATGTTAGGTTACAGAACGGGAATAATGTGTTTGGCTGGAAACAAATGTTATGGAATGGAATAGAATGTTGTGGAATAATGGAATGTTAAGGAAAGTAATGGAGTACAAGGGAATGTAGTGGAAAGGAACAGAGCATTGGGGAAAGGAATGGAAGTTTAAGGAGTGAAATGGATCTTTGTGGATTGCAATGGAATAGTATGCAGTAGAAGGAAAAAGAGTGTTTAAAATGGAATGGAATGTGTGTAATCTAACAGAATGTTATGGTATGAAGGGGAATGTTGAATAATAGAACAGAATTTTAATGAACGGAATGAAATGTTATGTAACAGAAGGGGAATAATGTGTTGGAAATGAGTCAAATATTATGGAATGGAATGGAATGTTGTGAAACTAAATGGTATGTTCTGGAATGGAAGGGAATGTGGTGGAATGCAATGGAATGTTGTGGAAAGGACGAGAATGTTGGGGAAAGGAATGGAAGGTTAAGGAATTGAAAAGAATTTTTTGGATTGGAATGGTTTCTTATGCAACAGAATGAACTAAAATGTTTGAATTGGAAAGGAATGTTGAGTAATCGAATGGAATTTTACGCATTGATGTGGAATGTTGATTAATAGAACCAAATTTAATGAATGGAATGGAATGTTATGCAACTCAATGGGAATAATGTTTTGGAATTGAGTCGAAATTTATGGAATGGAATGGCATATTTTGGAATACAATGGAAAGTTATGGAATGGAACGGAATGTTGTGGAATGCAATGGAATGTTGGGGAAAGGAAAGAAAGGTTAAGGCATGGAATGGAGTATTTTTGGTTGGAATGGAATCTTATGCAGTAGAATGAAATTGAACAGAACGTTGTGTATTCGAATGAAATGTCATGGTATGAAGGGGAATGTTGATCAATAGAACAGAATTTTAATGAATGATATTGATTGTTTTCTAAATGAATATGAATAATGTGTTGCAATGGAATGGAATGTTATGTAATGGAACAGCATGTGGTGGAAGTGAATGGAATATTATGGAATGGAATACAATGCTGTGGATTGCAATGTAATGTTGTGTAAAGGAATAGAATGTAGGGGATAGAAATGGAAGGTTAAGGAATAGAATGGAATTTTGTGGATTGGAATGCAATCTTATGAAATAGAAAGAAATAAAATAATCGAAATGGAATGGAATGTTGTGTAATCAAAAGGAATGCTGTGGTATGAAGCGGTTTGTTGATTAGTAGAAGAGAATTTTAATGAATGGAATGGAATGTTACGTTACAGAACGGGAACAATGTATTTGGCTGGACACAAATGTTACAGAATGGAATTGAATGTTGTGGAATTCAACGGAAGGTGAAAGAATGGAATGGAATGCAATGGAATGTAGTGGAAAGGAATAGACCATTGGGGAAAGGAAAGGAAGTTTAAGGAGTGGAATGCAACTTTGTGGATTGGAATGGAATCTTAAGGAAGGGGATATAATAGAATGTTGAAATGGACTGGAATGTTGTATAATCGAATGGAATGTTATGGTATGAAGTGCAATGTTGATTAAAAGAACGGAATTTTGAAGAATGGTATGGAATGTTTGTAAAAGAATGGGAATAATGTGTTGGAATTGAATCGAATAGAATGGAAAGAAATGTAATGCAGTGGAAAGTTATGGAATAGAATGGAATGCTTTGGAATGCAATGGGATGTTGCGGATAGGAATAGAATGTTATGGAATAAAGTGTTTGAGTGGGATCGAATTTAATGGAATGAGATGGAATGTTTTGGAACGGAATCGAAAGTTATGGAATGGAATCGAATTCTGTGGAATGCAATGGAATGTTGCAGAAAGGAATAGAATGTTATGTAATTAAGTCGAAAGTTATGGAATGGAATGCAATGCTGTGGATTTGAATGGAATGTTGGGGAAAGGTTACAAATGGAATGGAATTTTGTGGATTTGAATGAAATCTTATGCCGTAGAATGAAATAGAAGGTTTAAAATGGAAACAAATGCTGTGAAATGGAATGGAATATAATGGTATGAATTGGAATTTTGATTTATAGAACTGAATATTAAAGAATGGAATGGAATGTTAGGTCAAAGAACGGGAATAATATGTTTGAATGGGATCAAAAGTTATAGAATGGAATGCAATGAGTTCGAATAGAATGCAATGTTATGGAATGGAATAGAATAATGTGGAATGCAATGGAATGTTGTGAAAGGAATACAATACTGGGAAAAGGAATGGAAGGTTAAGGAATGGAAAGGAATTTTGTGGATTGGAAGGCAATCTTATGCAATAGAATGAAATAGAATGTTTCAAATGAAATGGAATGTTATGTAATCGAATGAAATGTTATGGTATGAAGGTGAATGTTGAATAATTGGACCTTATTTTAATGAATGGAATGGAATGTTATGTAACAGAAAGAGAATAATATGATGAATGGAATCAAATGTTATGGAATGTAATGGAATGTTATGGAACTGAATGGAATGTAACGGAATGGAAGGGAATGCGGTGTAAATCAATGGGATGTTGTGGAACGGAATAGAATGTTGGAGAAAGAAATAGAGGTTAAGTTTATAATGAAATTTTGTGGATTAGAATGGAATCTTATGCAAAAGAATGAAATAGAATGAATTGGAAAGGAATGTTGAGTAATCGAATGGAAAGTTCTGCTATGAAGGGGAATTTTGATTAACAGAACCGAATTTGAATGAATGGAATCAAATATTTTGTAACAGAATGGGAATAATGTGTCTGGAATGAATTGTATGTAATGGAATGGAATGGAATGTTGTGGAATTGAATGGAATGTTGGGAAAGGAAAGGAAGTTTAAGGAATGGAATGGAATTCTTTGGATTGGAATGGAATCTTATGCAACAGAATGAAATAGAATGAATTGGAATGAATGTTGCATAATCGAATGGAATGTTATGCTATGAATTGGAATGATCATTAACAGGACAAAATATTAATGAATGGATTGGAATGTTATGCAACAGAGTGGGAATAATGTGTTGGAATGGAATGGAATGTTATGGAATGGAATGGAATATTTTTGAATGCAATGGAGAGCTTTGGAATGGAATGAAATGCTGTGAAATGTAATGGAATGTTATGGAAAGAAATAGACTGTTGGGAAAGGAATGGAAGTTAAAGGAGTGGAATGGAATTTTGTGTGTTGTAATGGAATCTTATGGAATGGAATGAAATAGAATGTTTGAAATGGACTGCAATGTTGTATAATAGAATGGAATATTATGGTATGAAGTGCAACCTTGATTAATATAACAGAATTTTGAAGAATGGAATGGAATGCTTTGTAAAAGAATGGGAAATATTTGTTGGAATGGAATCGAATGGAATGGAAAGGAATGGAACGTTTTGGAATGGAATAGAATGTTGTGGAATTGAATGGAATGTTGGAGAATGGAATGGAATATTGTGGAATGCAATGAAATGCAGTGGAAAAAGTAGAACGTTAGGGAAAGAAATGGGAGGCTAACATGTGGAATGGAATTTCGTGGATTGGAATGGAATCTTATGCACTAGAATGAAATACAGTAATTGAAATACAAAAGAATGTAGTAAATTCGATTGGAATTTTCTGGTATGAAGTAGAATGTTGCTTCATAGAAGTGAATTTTAATGAATGCAGTGGAACATTATGTAACAGATCGAAATAATGTTTTTGAAGGGACTGAAATGTTGTGGAATGGAATGCAGTGCTGTATAATGCAGTGTCATGTGGAATGGAATAGAACGTTGGGGAAAACGAATGGAATTTTAAGGAATGAAATGGAATTTTGGGTTTGATTGGAATAGTTATGGAATGGAACTGAAAGTTGGTGTATTGCATGGAAAGGTAAGGAATTGAATGGAAAGCTACTGAATGCAATGGAATGTTGTGGAAAGGAATAGAACATTTCTGAACAGAATGGAAGGTTAAGGAATAGAATGAAATTTTGTAGATTGGAATGGGATCCTATGCAATAGAATGGAAAAGAGTGTTTGAAATGGATTAGAATGTTGTGTAATTGAATGTAATATTATGGGATAGAGTGGAATGTTGATTAATAGAAAAGAATTTTAATGAATGGAATGGAGTGTTGAGTAGCAGAACGAGAATAATGTGTTGGCATGGAATTGAATGTTATAGAATGGAATGGAATGTAGTGGAATTGAATAGAATATTATGGAAAGGAATGGAATGCTGTGGAAAGTAATAGAACGTTGGGGAAAGGCATGGAGGGGGAAAGAATGGAATGGAATTTGTGGATTGGAATGGATGCTATGCAACAGAATGAAATAGAATGTTTTAAATGGAATGGAATATTTTGTAATGGAATGGAATTTTATGGTATGAAGTGGAATTTTGATTAATAGACCCGAATTGTGAAGAATGGAATGGAATGTTAGGTAATTATCAGAAAAACGTGTTCGAATGGCGTGGAATGTTTTGGAATGGAACGCTACGTTGTGGAATGGAATTTATTGCTTTGGAATGGAATGGAATGTTGAGGGGAAGAATTGAGTGTGGCGACAGGAATGGAAGTTAAAGGAATGGATTGGAATTTGGTGGATTGTTATAGAATCTTATGCAATAGAATGAAATACAGTATTGGAAATACAATAGAATGTTGCATATATGATTCGAATTTTGTGGGATGAAGTAGAATGTTGCTTCATAGAAGTGAATTTTAATGAATGCAATGGTATATTATGTAACACATCAAGAATGTTTTTGAAAGGAATCCAATGTTATGGATCAGAATGGAATGCTGTGGAATGCAGTGTCATGTTGTGAAACGGAACAGAACTTTGGGGAAAGGAATGGAATTTTAAAGAATGCAGTGGAATTTTGTGGGTAGGATGGGAATCTTATGCAATGGAATGAGTTACAATGTTTGCAATTGAATGCGATGATGTGTAATCGAATGAATTCTATGCTATGAAGTGGAAGGTTAATTAATAGAGAAGAATTTTAATGAATGGAATGGAATGTTATGTAACAGAACGGCAATAATGTGTTGGAATGGAATCGAATATTATGGTATGTAAAGGAATGTTGTGGAATTGAATGGAATGTTATGGAATGGAAAGATTTGAAATGCAACGGAAAGTAGTGGAAAGTAATAGAATCGTGGGGAAAGGAATGGAATTGACTGCTGTCGAAGGCAATGGAATGCTGTTAAAAGGAATAGAACGTTGGAGAAATGAATGGAGGTTAAGTATGGAATGAAATTTTGTGGATTAGAATGGAATCTTATGCAACAGAATAAAATAGAATGAATTGGAAAGGAATGTTGTGTAATCGAATGGAAAGTTCTGCTATGAAGGGGAATTTTGATTAACAGAACCGAATTTGAATGAATGGATTCAAATGTTTTGTAACAGAACGGGAATAATGTGTCTGGAATGAATTGTTTGTAATGGAATGGTATGGAATGTTGTGGAATTGAATGGAATGTTGGGACATTAATGGAAGTTTAAGGAATGGAATGGAATTCTTTTGATTGGAATGGAATCTTATGCAACAGAATGAAATAGAATGAATTGGAACGAATGTTGCATAATCGAATGGAACGTTATGCTATGAAGTGAAATGTTCATTAAAAGGACAAAATTTTAATGAATGGATTGGAATGTTATGCAACAGAGTGGGAATAATGTGTTGGAATGGAATGGAATGATATGGAATGGAATGGAATATTTTGGAATGCAATGGAGATCTTTGGAATGGAATGAAACGCTGTGAAATGTAATGGAATGTTATGGAAAGAAATAGACTGTTGGGAAAGGACTGAAAGTTAAAGGAGTGGAATGGAATTTTGTGTGTTGGAATGGAATCTTATGGAATGGAATGAAATAGAATGTTTGAAATGGACTGCAATGTTGTGTAATAGAATGGAATATTATGGTATGAAGTGCAACCTTGATTAATAGAACAGAATTTTGAAGAATGGAATGTAATGCTTTGTAAAAGAATGGGAAATATTTGTTGGAATGGAATCGAATGGAATGGAAAGGAATGGAACGTTTTGGAATGGAATAGAATGTTGTGGAATTGAATGGAATGTTGCAGAATGGAATGGAATATTGTGGAATGCAATGAAATGTAGTGGATAAAGTAGAACATTAGGGAAAGAAATGGGAGGCTAAGGTGTGGAATGGAATTTCGTGGATTGGAATGAAATCTTATGCACTAGAATGAAATACAGTAATTGAAATACAATAGAAAGTAGTAAATTCGATTGGAATTTTGTGGTATGAAGTAGAATGTTGCTTCATAGAAGTGAATTTTAATAAATGCAAAGGAATATTATGTAACAGATCGAAATAATGTTTTTGAAGGGACTCGAATGTTTTGGAATGGAATGCAGTGTTGTATAATGCAGTATCGTGTTGTGGAATGGAATAGAACTATGGGGAAACTAATGGAATTTTAAGGAATGAAATGGAATTTTGGGTTTGATTGGAATATCATGTAATGGAATGAGACACAATGTTTGAGATTGAATGGGATGTTGTGTAACCGAATGAATGCTATGCTATGAAGTGGAATGTTGATTAAAAGAAAAGAATTTCAATGAATGGAATTTAATGTTAGGTAACAGAACGTCAATTAATTGTTGGAATGTGATCGAATGTTAAGGAATGTAATGGAGTGTTGTGGAATTGAATGGAATGTTATGCAATGGATGGAATGATGTTAAATGCAATGGAAAGTAGTGGAAAGGAATAGAATGTTGGGGAAAGGAATGGAATTGAATGCTGTCGAAGGCAAAGGAATGTTGTTAAAAGTAATACAACGTTGGAGAAATGAATGGAAGTTAAGTATGGAATGAAATTTTGTGGATTAGAATGGAATCTTACGCAACAGAATGAAATAGAATGAATTGGAAAGAATGTTGTGTAATCGAATCGAAAGTTATGCTATGAAGGGGAATTTTGATTAATAGAATCGACGTGGAATGAATGGTCTCGAATGTTTTGTAGCAGAATGGGAATAATGTGTTGGGAATGAATTGTATGGAATGGAATGGATTGTTGTGGAATTGAATGGAATGTTGGGAAAGGAAAGGAATGGAATTTTTTGGATTGGAATGGAACTTATGCAAAAGAATGAAATAGAATGAAATGGAAAGGAATGTTGCATAATCGAATGGAATGTTATGCTGTGAAGTGGAATGTTCGTTAAGAGGACAAAATTTTAATGAATGGAATGGAATGTTTGCAACAGAATTGCAATAATGTATTTCAATGAAATCGAATGTTATGGAATGGAATGGAACGCTTTGGAATGCAATGGAATGTTGCAGATAGAATAGAAGGTTGCTGAAAGGAATGAAATATTCAGGAATGCAATTGAATTATTTGAATTGGAATGCAATATCATGCAGTAGAATAAAATAGAATGTTTGAAATGGCATGGAATGTTGTGTAATCAAAGGGACTGTTATGGTATGAAGTGGAATGTAGATTAATAGAACCAAATTAAAATGAATGGAATGGAATATTAGGTTACAGAAAGGGCATAATATGTTTCAATGGAAACAAATGTTATGGAATGGAATTGAATGTTGGGGTATTGCATGGAAAGGTAAGGAATGGAATGGAATGCTATTGAATGCAATGGAATGTTGTGGAAAGGAATAGAACATTTCTGAACAGAATGGAAGGTTAAGGAATAGAATGGAATTTTGTAGATTGGAATGGAATCCTATGCAACAGAATGGAAAAGAGTGTTTGAAATCGAATGGAATGTTGTGTAATTGAATGTAATATTATGGGATAGAGTGGAATGTTGATTAATAGAAGAGAATTTTAATGAATGTAATGGAATGTTGAGTAACAGAAGGAGAATAATGTGTGGGCATGGAATTGAATGTTATGGAATGGAATGGAATGTAGTGGAATTGAATAGAATATTATGGAAAGGAATGGAATACTGTGAAATGTAAGGGAATGTTGTGGAAAGTAATAGAACGTTGGGGAAAGGCATGGAGGGGGAAAGAATGGAATGGAATTTTGTTGATTGGAATGGATGCTATGCAACAGAATGAAATAGAATGTTTTAAATGGAATGGAATCTTTTTAACGGAATGGAATGTTATGGTATGAAGTGGAATGTTGATTAATAGACCCGAATTGTGAAGAATGGAATGGAATGTTAGGTAATTATCAGAAAAACGTGTTCGAATGGAGTGGAATGTTTTGGAATGGAACGCTACGTTGTGGAATGCAATGGAATGTTTTGGAATGGAATGGAATGATGAGGGGAAGAATAGAGTGTGGGGACAGGAATGGAAGTTAAAGGAATGGATTGGAATTTGGTGGATTGTAATGGAATCTTACGCAATAGAATGGAATACAGCATTGGAAATACAATAGAATGTTGTATATACGATTCGAATTTTGTGGTATGAAGTAGAATGTTGCTTCATAGAAGTGAACTTTAATGAATGCAATGGAATATTATGTAACAGATCGAGAATGTTTCTGAAAGGAATCCAATGTTATGGAACAGAATGGAATGCTGTGGAATGCACTGTTATGTTGTGAAAAGGAATAGGACTTTGGGGAAAGGAATGGAATTTTAAAGAATGCAATGGAATTATGTGGGTAGGATGGGAATCTTATGCAATGGAATGAGATACAATGTTTGCAATTGAATGGGATGATGTGTAATCGAATGAATTCTATGCTATGAATTGGAAGGTTAATTAATAGAGAAGAATTTAAATGAATGGAATGGAATGTTATGTAACACAACAGCAATAATGTGTTGGAATGGAATCGAATGTTATGGAATGTAAAGGAATGTTGTGGAATTGAATGGAATGTTATGGAATGGAAAGATTTGAAATGCAATGGAAAGTAGTGGAAAGTAATAGAATGGTGGGGAAAGGAGTGGAATTGAATGCTCTCGAAGGCAAAGAATGTTGTTAAAAGGAATAGAACGTTGCAGAAATCAATGGAGGTTAAGTATGGAATGAAATTTTGTGGATTAGAATGGAATCTTATGCAACAGAATGAAATAGAATGAATTGGAAAGGAATGTTGTGTAATTGAATGGAAATTCCAGCTAGAAGGCGAATTTTGATTAATAGAACCGAATTTGAATGAATGGAATCGAATGTTTTGTAGCAGAGCGGGAATAATGTGTTGGGAATGAATTCTGTGGAATGGAATGGAATGGAATGTTGTGGAATTGAATGGAATGTTGGGAAAGGAATAGAAGTTTAAGGAATGGAATGGAATTCTTTGGATTGGAATGGAATCTTATGCAACAGAATGAAATAGAATGAATTGGAAAGGAATGTTGTGTAATCGAATGGAAAGTTATGCTATGAAGCGGACTTTTGATCACTTGAACCGAATTGGAATGAATGTTCTCGAATGTTTTGTAGCAGAATGGGAATAATGTGTTAGGAATGAATTGTATGGAATGGAAAGGAATGTTGTGGAATTGAATGGAATGTTGGGAACTGAATGGAATGGAATTTTTTGGTTTGGAATGGAACTTATGCAAGAGAATGAAATAGAATGAAATGGAAAGGAATGTTGCGTAATTGAATGGAATCTTATGCTGTGAAGCGGAAGGTTCATTAAGAGGACAAAATTTTAATGAATGGAAAGGAATGTTTGCAACAGAATTGCAATAATGTGTTGGAATGGAATGGAATGTTATGGAATGGAATGGAACGCTTTGGAATGCAATGGAAAGTTGCAGATAGGAAAAGAATGTTGCTGAAAGGAATGAAATATTCAGGAATGCAATTGAATTATTTGAATTGGAATGGAATCTGATGCAATAGAATAAAATAGAAGGTTTGAAATGGAATGGAATGTTGTGTAATCAAAGGGACTGTTATGGTATGAAGTGGAATGTAGATTAATAGAACCAAATTAAAATGAATGGAATGGAATATTAGGTTACAGAAAGGGAATAATGTGTTTCAATGGAAACAAATGTTATGGAATGGAACTGAATGTTGGTGTATTGCATGGAAAGGTAAGGAATGGAATGGAATGCTATTGAATGCAATGGAATGTTGTGGAAAGGAATAGAACATTTCTGAACAGAATGGAAGGTTAAGGAATAGAATGAAATTTTGCAGATTGGAATGGGATCCTATGCAATAGAATGGAAAAGAGTGTTTGAAATGGAATGGAATTTTGTGTAATTGAATGTAATATTATGGGATAGAGTGGAATGTTGATTAGTGGAAGAGAATTTTAATGAATGGAATGGAATGTCGAGTAGCAGAACGAGAATAATGTGTTGGCATGGAATTGAATGTTATGGAATGGAATGGAATATAGTGGAATTGAACAAAATGTTATGGAAAGGAACGGAATGCTGTGAAATGCAAGGGAATGTTGTGGAAAGTAATAGAACTTTGGGGAAAGGCATGGAGGAGGAAAGAACGGAATGGAATTTTGTGGATTGGAATGGATGCTATGCAACAGAATGAAATAGAATGTTTTAAATGGAATGGAATCTTTTGTAATGGAATGGAATGTTATGGTATGAAGTGGAATGTTGATTAATAGACCCGAATTGTGAAGAATGAATGGAATGTTAGGTAATTATCAGAAAAACGTGTTCGAATGGAGTGGAATGTTTTGGAATGGAATGCTACGTTGTGGATTGGAATGGAATGCTTTGGAATGGAATGGAATGTTGAGGGTAGGAATAGAGTGTGGGGACAGGAATGGATGTTAAAGGAATGGATTGGAATTTGGTGGATTGTAATGGAATCTTATGCAATAGAATGAAATACAGTATTGGAAATACAATAGAATGTTGTATGTACGATTTGAATTTTGTGGGATGAAATAGAAGGTTGCTTCATAGAAGTGAATGTTAATGAATGCAGTGCAATATTATGTAACAGATCGAGAATGTTTTTGAAAGGAATCCAATGTAATGGAACAGAATGGAATGCTGTGGAATGCAGTGTCATGTTGTGAAAAGGAATAGAACTTTTGGGAAAGGAATGGAATTTTAAAGAATGCAGTGGAATTTTGTGGGTAGGATGGGAATCTTATGAAATTGAATGAGATACAATGTTTGCAATTGAATGCGATGATGTGTAATCGAATGAATTCTATGCTATGAAGTGGAAGGTTAATTAAAGAGAAGAATTTTAATGAATGGAATGGAATGTTATGTAACAGAACGGCAATAATGTGTTGGAATGGAATTGAATGTTATGGAATGTAAAGGAATGTTGTGGAACTGAATGGAATGTTATGGAATGGAAAGATTTGAAATGCAATGGAAAGTAGGGGAAAGTAATAGAATGGTGGGGAAAGGAATGGAATTGAATGCTGTCGAAGGCAAAGTAATGTTGTTAAAAGGAATAGAACGTTGGAGAAATGAATGGAGATTAAGTATGGAATGAAATTTTGTGGATTAGAATGGAATCTTATGCAACAGAATGAAATAGAATGAATTGGAAAGGAATGTTGTGTAATCGAATGGAAAGTTATGCTATGAAGCGGACTTTTGATCACTAGAACCGAATTGGAATGAATGGTCTCGAATGTTTTGTAGCAGAATGGGAATAATGTGTTAGGAATGAATTGTATGGAATGGAAAGGAATGTTGTGGAATTGAATGGAATGTTGGGAACTGAATGGAATGGAATTTTTTGATTGGAATGGGACTTATGCAACAGAATGAAATAGAATGAAATGGAAAGGAATGTTGCGTAATCGAATGGAATATTATGCTGTGAAGCGGAAGGTTCATTAAGAGGACAAAATTTTAATGAATGGAATGGAATGTTTGCAACAGAATTGCAATAATGTTTTGGAATGGAATGGAATGTTATGGAATGGAATGGAACGCTTTGGAATGCAATGGAATGTTGCAGATAGGAAAAGAATGTTGCTGAAAGGAATGAAATATTCAGGAATGCAATTGGATTATTTGAATTGGAATGGAATCTGATGCAATAGAATAAAATAGAAGGTTTGAAATGGAATGGAATGTTGTGTAATCAAAGGGACTGTTATGGTACGAAGTGGAATGTAGATTAATAGAAACAAATTAAAATGAACGGAATGGAATATTAGGTTAAAGAAAGGGAATAATGTGTTTCAATGGAAGCAAATGTTATGGAATGGAACTGAATGTTGGTGTATTGCATGGAAAGGTAAGGAATGGAATGGAATGCTATTGAATGCAATGGAATGTTGTGGAAAGGAATAGAACATTTCTGAACAGAATGGAAGGTTAAGGAATAGAATGAAATTTTGCAGATTGGAATGGGATCCTATGCAATAGAATGGAAAAGAGTGTTTGAAATGGAATGGAATGTTGTGTAATTGAATGTAATATTATGGGATAGAGTGGAATGTTGATTAGTGGAGGAGAGTTTTAATGAATGGAATGGAATGTCGAGTAGCAGAATGAGAATAATGTGTTGGCATGGAATTGAATGTTATGGAATGGAATGGAATGTAGTGGAATTGAATAGAATGTTATGGAAAGGAATGGAATGCTGTGAAATGCAAGGGAATGTTGTGGAAAGTAATAGAACTTTGGGGAAAGGCATGGAGGGGGAAAGAACGGAATGGAATTTTGTGGATTGGAATGGATCCTAGGCAACAGAATGAAATAGAATGTTTTAAATGGAATGGAATCTTTTGTAATGGAGTGGAAAGTTATGGTATGAAGTGGAATGTTGATTAATAGACCCGAATTGTGAAGAATGAATGGAATGTTAGGTAATTATCAGAAAAACGTGTTCGAATGGAGTGGAAAGTTTTGGAATGGAACGCTATGTTGTGGAATGGAATGGAATGCTTTGGAATGGAATGGAATGTTGAGGGTAGGAATAGAGTGTGGGGCAGGAATGGATGTAAAAGGAATGGATTGGAATTTGGTGGATTGTAATGGAATCATATGCAATAGAATGAAATACTGTATTGGAAATACAATAGAATGTTGTATATACGATTCGAATTTTGTGGGATGAAATAGAATGTTGCTTCATAGAAGTGAATGTTAATGAATGCAATGCAATATTATGTAACAGATCGAGAATGTTTTTGAAAGGAATCCAATGTTATGGAACAGAATGGAATGCTGTGGAATGCAGTGTCATGTGAAAAGGAATAGAACTTTTGGGAAAGGAATGGAATTTTAAAGAATGCAGTGGAATTTTGTGGGTAGGATGGGAATCTTATGCAATGGAATGAGATACAATGTTTGCAATTGAATGCGATGATGTGTAATCGAATGAATTCTATGCTATGAAGTGGAAGGTTAATTAAAGAGAAGAATTTTAATGAATGGAATGGAATCTCATGTAACAGAACGGCAATAATGTGTTGGAATGGAATTGAATGTTATGGAATGTAAAGGAATGTTGTGGAACTGAATGGAATGTTATGGAATGGAAAGATTTGAAATGCAATGGAAAGTAGGGGAAAGTAATAGAATGGTGGGGAAAGGAATGGAATTGAATGCTGTCGAAGGCAAAGGAATGTTGTTAAAAGGAATAGAACGTTGGAGAAATGAATGGAGGTTAAGTATGGAATGAAATTTTGTGGATTAGAGTGGAATCTTATGCAACAGAATGAAATAGAATGAATTGGAAAGGAATGTTGTGTAACCGAATGGAAAGTTATGCTATGAAGGGGAATTTTGATTAAGAGAACCAAATTGGAATGAATGGTCTCGAATGTTTTGTGATCCTACTACTCCTGCTCTTCCTGCTCCTGCTCCTACTCCTGCTCCTCCTGCTCCTGCTCCTCCTCCTGTTACAACTGCTCATGTCCTGCTCCTCCTGCTCCTCCTCCTGCTCCTCCTCCTCCTGCTCTTCCTGCTCCTGTTCCTCCTACTGCTCCTCCAGCTCCTCCTGCTCCTCCTCCACCTCCTTCCCCTCCTCCTCTTCCTCCTGCTGCTCCTCCTTCTCCTCCTCCTCCGGTTCATCCTGCTCTTCCTTCTCCTACTGCTCCTCCTCATGCTCCTCCTCCTGCTATTGCTCCTGCTCCTCCTCCTGCTCCTCCTCCTTCTCTTGCTCCTCCTCCTGCTCCTCCTGCTCCTCTCCCTCCTCCTGCTCTTCCTGTTTCTCCTGCTCCTCCTCCTCCTTCTCCTCCTACTCCTGCTCCTCCTCCTTCTCTTCCTCCTCCATCTCCTCCTCATGCTCCTGCTGCTCCTCCTCCTGCTCTTCCTGCTCCCCCACCTGCACCTCGTACTCAACCTCCTGCTGTTCCTGCTCCTACTCCTCCTCCTGCTCCTCCTGCTCCTCCTACTCCCCATGCTCTTACTGCTCCTGCTCCTCCTTCTCCTCAGGCTCCTCCTACTCCTGCACCTCTTCCTGCCATTCCTCCTCCACCTGGTCCTCCTGCTCCACCTACTCCTGCTCTTCCTCCTCCTCCTCTTCCTCTCCTGCTTCTCCTGCTCCTGCTCCTCCAGCTCCTCCTCCTGCTCCTACACCTCCTCTTTCTGCACCTCCTGCTCCTCCTCCTGCTACTGCTGCTCCCCCTGCTCCTCCTGCTCCTCCTCCTCCTCCTCCTTCTCTCCTCCTGCTCTTCCTTCCCCTCCTCCTGCTCCTCCTTCTAATGCTCCTCCTTCTCCTCACCCTTCTGGTTTTCCTGCTCCTGATCTTCCTGCTGCTGCTCCTGGTCCTGCTCCTCCTCCTGCTCCTGCTCTTCCTCCTGCTCCCCCTTCTCCTGCTCCAACTGCTCCTCATCCTAATCCTTGTGCTCCCTCTCTTCCTCCTGCTCTTCCTGCTCCTGTTCTTCCTCCTCCTCCTAGAGCTCCTGCTCATCCTGCTCCTCCTCCTCCTGCTCTGCCTGCTCCTGCTCTTCCTCCTCCTCCTCCTGCTCCTCCTGCTCCTCCTCCTCCTCCAACTCCTCGTGCTCCTGCTCCTCCCTTCTCCTCCCTCCTCTTCCTACTCCTCCTGCTCCTCCTGCTCCTCCTCCTGCTCTTCCTGCTCCTTTTACTCCTCCTGCCCCTCCTGCTCCTGCTCCTCCTAATCCTCTTTCTCCTCTTCCTCCTCCTCCTGCTCCTCCTCCTGCTCTTCCTTCTCCTGCTTCTCCTCCTCCTCCTGCACTTCCTGCTTCTGCTCCTCCTCCTCCTCCTCTTGCTCCTCCTGCTACTCCTCAACCTCCTCGTGCTCCTCCTACTGCTCTTCCTTCTCCTGCTCTTCCTCCTCCTCCTCCTCCTGCTCCTCCTGCTCCTGCTCCTCTTGCTCCTTCTCCTACTCCTTCTCCTCCTCCTGCTCATGCTCCTACTCTTGCTCATGCTCCTCCTCCTGCTCCTCCTCTTCCTCCTGCTCCCCCTGCTTCCCTCTTTCTCCTCCTGATCCTCCTCCTCCTCCTGTTCCTCTTTCTCCTGCTCCTCGTCCTGCTCCTCCTCCTCCTGCTCCTCCTGCTCATCTTGCTACTCCTCCTCCTCCTCTTGCTACTACTCCTCCTCCTGATCCTACTCCTACTGCTATGCCTCCTGCCCCTCCTGCTCCTTTTCCTGCTCTTCCTGCTCATGCTCTTCCTGCTACTACTCCTCCGTCTGCTCCTAATTCTCCTCCAGCTCCTCCTCCTCCTCCTCCTGCTCCTGCTCCTCCTCCTGCACCTCCTCATACTGCTCCTCCTACTGCTCCTCCTCCACCTTCTCCTCCTCCTCCTGCTCCTCCTTCTCCTCCTGCTCCTTCTTCCCCTCCTGCTTCTCCTCTTGGTCTTCGTGATCCTGCTACTACTCCGGCTCTTCCTCCTCCTGCTCCTCCTCCTGCTCCTCCACCTCCTGCTCCTCCTTCGCCTTCTCCTCCTGCCCCTGCAACTTCTCCTGCTCCACTTCCTCTTGCTCTTCCTGATCATTCTCCTCCTCCTGCTCTACCTGCTCCTGCTCCTCATCCTGGTCTTCCTGCTCATGATCTTCCTCTTCCTCCTCCTGCTCCTCCTCCTCTTTCTCTTGTTCTACTCCTCCTCCTCCTCCTCTCCTTCCTGCTTACCCTCCTTCTCCTCCTCCTGCTCTCCTCCTCATCCTCCTACCTCCCTTCCTCCTGCTCCTTGCCTTTCTCCACTTCCTGCTCCCTCCTCCTCCAAACTGCACCTACTCCTCCTCTCCTCCTCCTGCCTCTTCCTCCTGCCTTCCTGCCTCTCCTCCTGCCCTCTCCTCTCTCCTTCTCGCCCCCCTGCCTTCCTCTGCGCCTGCTCTGCTCTGTGCTCCACTTGCTCCTCCTCCTGCTCCTCCTCCTGATCCTCATTCTCCTGCTCCTACACCTCCTACTGCTCATATACATCCTCCTGCTCCTCCTGCTCCGCCTCCTCCTCCTGCTCTTCCTGCTCCTGCTCCGGGTCTTCCTGCTCCTGCTCCTCCTCCTTCTCATCTTGCTCCTGCTGTTCTTCTTGCTCCTTCTCATCCTGCTCCTGATTTTCCTGCTATTGTTCCTCCTCCTGCTCCCCCTCCTCCTACTCTTCCTGCACCTGCTCTACCTCCTGTTCCTCCTGCTCCTCACCCTTCTCTTCCTGCTCCTCCTCCTGTTCCTCCTGCTCCTCCTCCTGCACTTCCTCCTCCTTCTCGTCCTTCTCCTGCTCCTCCTCCTGCTACTCCTGCTCCAGTTCCTGCTCTTCCTGTTCCTTCTCCTCCTCCTCCTGCTCTTTGTGCTCCTGCTCTTCCTCCTGCTCCTCCTGCTCCTCCCCCTACTCTTCCTGCTCCTCCTCCTGCTCCTCTTCCTTCTCCTCCTTAACCTGTTCTTCGTGCTCCTGCTCGTCTTCTGCTGCTCCTGCTCTGGCTCCTCCTCCTGCTCCTGTGCTTCCTCCTGCTCCAACTCCTCCTCCTCCTCCTGCGCCCCTGCTCCTCCTAATCCTGGTGCTCCTCCTCTTCTTCCTGCTCTTCCTTCTCATGCTCTTCCTCCTCCTCCTCCTCCTCCTTCTCCGCCTGCTCCTCCTCCTCCTGCTCTTCCTGCTCCTACACGTCCTCCTCCTCGCCCAGCTCCTCCTGCTCCTCCTCCTCCTGCTCCTACTGCTCATGCTCCTCCTCCTGCTCTTCTTCCTCCTCCCCCTCCTCCTGCTCCTCCTGCTAGTCCTCCTGCTCTTCCTGCTCCTGCTCCTCCTCCTACTCCTCCTGCTCCTCCTCCTACTGCTCTCCCTGCTCCTTCTCTTCCGCCTGCTCCTCCTGCTCCTCCTGCTTGTCCACCTCCTCCTCCTTCGCCTGCTCCTCTTCCTGCGCCTCCTTATCCTTCTCCTCTTACTGCTCCTCCTCCTCCTGCTTCTCCTCTTCCTGCTCCTACGTCTCCTCCTGCTCCTTCTTCTCCTCCTGCTCCTCCTCCTGGATTTTCTGCGCCTGCTTCTCCTCCTGCTCTTCCTGCTCCTACTCCTCCTCCTCCACCTGCTCCTCCACCTCCTGCTCTTCCTTCTCCTGCTCCTCCTCCTGGTCCTCCTGCTCCTGCTCTTGCTGCTCCTATTCCTCCTCCTGCTCCTCCTCCTCCTGCTCTTCCTTCTCCTGCTTCTCTTCCTGCTCCTGCTCTTCCTGCTCCTCCTACACCTCCTGCTCCTCCTGCTCGTGATCCTCCTGCTCCTCCTCCTCATGCTCCTGCTATCAATGCAACTGATCATCCTCCTGCTCCTCATCCTCCTGCTCTTTGTGCTCCTGCTCCTACTCCTGCTCTTCCTGCACCTGCTCCTGCTCTTCCTGTTCCTCCTCCTCCTCGTCCTCCGGCTCCTCTTGCTCCTGCTTGTCTTCCACTCCTTCTCCTCCTGCTCCTCCTCCTCCTCCTGGTCCTACTGCCCATGCTCTTCCTGCTCCTTCTCCTGAACCTGCTCCTCATCCTGCTACCCCTTCTCCTCCTCCTCCTGCTTTTTCTGCTCATG
>JAVSCE010022484.1:0-85125 GCA_032199065.1 Smutsia gigantea | reverse complement strand
AGAGTGGGAGTTTTTAATGTGCTTCCACTCATAACGTAGAGTTGCTGTGATGCAAATACAGAAACAGAAATCAAGGTCAGGGTCATGGAAGGGCAGAAACAGGCTTTGTCATGCTAGTCATGGTCAGAATACTGAAGATCTAAGGAGAGCAAGGTGGGAGGATCCCCACAGGTCAGACTCACCAATAAAGGATGGAAGTCAGGCCAGTCACAGAGAGGAAAACCCAGAGGACCAGAATGGCTGCCAGTGAAACCTTAATAATGTGTCCTCCTCTTCTACCTGGTCTTGACTTTCAGGTTAACTAATAGATGTGCATTCTAGTCTGGGTGACTTTCACAGAGTGTAATGGCTAACGGTAATTGAATACTTAGTGTGTGCCACATTCTATTCCAAGCGTTGTATGTGCACAACTCATTTAATCTTAATGAGATTGCAGCAACCCAAGAGACAGAAGTACTATTATTCCTATTTTACAGAGAGCAAAATTAAGGCTTACAAAGATAAGTAACTTGCTCAATCATATAACTAATAAATGTGTATGTGGTCAACTTTTATTCTTTGAGTGTTTCTGTAGGCATACAGTATCGCTGTATTCATCTTATTGATGGAGAGGGGAAGAAAGCAATTCAAAAAGTCACACATCAACTCAGTCTAATAAATAGCATGGTTTAGATTTGGGATATGAAATTAGTCCAGCCAATCCAGTCAAAATTAATCCATCTTTTGAATGTAATCAAAAAGAGTAATCTACCCTTTGAATATAAACACAACCTCAATGCACTCTTGAATTCCAGGGTTTCAAATGCCATATACCTTTTCTAAGCTTCATAATAAGTTCTAGTTATGTCCATATGGATTGTTTACTTAGGGAGAGGTGGTTGCTGACAACGTTAACAGGCAAAGAGAAGTAATTATTTTACCATCCCTCAAAACCATCTCTTAGAGGTTCATTTTCCCATATGCTCATCAACTTTCACCTTGATTGTCTGTTGCCTTTCCAACACTCTAGAACATCTTTATTCAAAGTTTGACCTTCTTACTGTGCCTGGAACATGTTCTACCTAATTGCTCATATGTACTTTACAGTATTTGTATTCTTACTTTGGTTGGAGGAAACACTGAACACCAAAGGAGATTTTTGGTACTTTTTCAGCCTCCTTTCTACCTATCTCTCCCAGAGTTCTAGCCACCTACAGGCTGATTTCCTCACTTAAAAGTATTCCTCCCTACCCAAGATCAAATTTATTCATTGCAGTAGATGTAAGGAGCACAGAAGCGATCTGGTGAGCTAATTATAATCAATCTGAAAGATATGTTTGGTTAGCTAAATGAATTCCTAATGCACAGATTGACTGGAAAGGTCATTTCTGAGCAAGAGTCTTCTCAGTACTTACAGCTCCTAACCCCCACCCTATTCTACAGTAAAATAAAAGTTAACAAGGTCTAAAAGTTAGCTAGTGGCTGCGTTTGACTAAAGTTCAAAAGAGTTTTTATATTTTAGGATTTCACATAGGAAGATGTTATAGTCAAAGTTGAACCCCTAAAAGCAAGACTCAAGCAGTAATTTTATTCTTCTTCAAGAATATGATAAGTGGACATACACACACATATGGATATCGCATTAAGATCTATGATGTAAGCAGTAATAGAGCAAAGAAAATAAATGGAAACTATGCCCTGAACCAGTCTTTAAATAACAAAGTTGTCCTTCCTAGCTTCACTTTCCTCATTTCTAAAATTATGTGATGTGAATTTCCTAATCTCTAATGTCCCTGAAGCTCTAGGACATCTTGACCATACTTTTTTTATGCTCATGGAAAGCTTGTTTTGATTGCACTCCTGTGGTGGTAATGCAGTCTCTCAAGACAAACTTAGTTTAACAGAAGATCAAGTCAGAAGCCTTCTGTGTATTTCTCCAGTTGGATTCAGAACATTTGCTTCATGGTAACCAGGTGTCAAAAATAAACTCACAAAACAGACAAAAAACTAAACTCCTTACAGTTTCTTTAGAGTGGAAGGCATGTATTTATAGAACCAGCCTAAGGAAGAAAATGACTTGTGTTATTTGTATTAATTTCTTCAGATAGAAAATATTTTATATCTTTTATTTTGGTACAGATATGACTGTGAAGACTGGGGTTTTTTTTTGGTATGAAATATAAAATAAGAGGACCAAAATAAGGTTAGGATTCTCGATGGCTTATCTATTAAACTCAAATGATGAGTAGAAAATACTGACATGTGGAACTTCATCACTGTCTGCAAGAGGAACAGAAAATACAGTGGGTCAGATTAGCTCTGATAACTTGTCTGAAACATATCTGAACATGAGAATTGGAGACAATGCGAAAGAGTATGATTTGCCCACCAAAAAAACCCACAGAAGCACATAAAGAAGATATGTGAAAGAGGAAGGAAGAGGCCTTTAAACTTAAATGGAAAATATGACCCAACTTCCCCACCCCTGTTTCACCTCAGTGATGCTTCATAGTCTGGGCCAAGCTACAACTACAGCACTGAGCTTTGGGTTGGCTCCTTAGAGGAAAGCCATAAATACAAAGCAGGAATTGTGTACGATCAAGGTGGAGTAAGGTCAAGTCAGTGTAAGAACAAGTAGGGGAGAAATCCTTAAAAGTAGATTACTCTCTTATCAGGGAAGAGAACACACTGCCATTCACTGCTGTTTTCACAGTGCTAAAAGCAACACTGGCACACAGATGCTCGATTAATATTTGTAGAATGAATGAGTGAATGTCAGGTAGTCCTGAGAGTGGAGTTCATTTGCACATGGGGAGAATGGAAGAAACTATAGGCCAGAAAAAGCTGGAAGCAGAATTGGAGCATAAGATCTTAGTGAAAAAGAGCAGGGCAGAAGAAAAGATCAAAAAAAAAAGAAGACATTTACTGTCAGAGCAGAAGGATTTGGAGCAACAGTACCTGGAAGCATTTAAATGGAAACCAGAAGACCTTTGTCTTCCAACTCCACCTTGATGCATTATGTGACCTCAGAGAATCTGACTTCTTTTTTTTTCCTCTTAATAGTAGAAGTTGACATTTTCTCCCACTTTTAAAGGAATATAAGAGATTTCTCAAGCACAATATATACACAGAAAAAATACTTCTCCATTAGGGCTGGACATCAACAAATCTGTGTCCAAAACATAGACTTTACTTTCTAATTTCTCTTCAGAATCATGTCAAGGAAGAACATTTATTCATTCAATATTTAGAGAGCACCCACTATTTGACAGGTATTATTCTAAGCATGAGTAAAGTTTTCTTTATGTTGAGTAATTCAGTAGTTTGAGACATAATCTGCAGAGAGCAAATGGGAAACCACAGAATATTTAGGACCACTTTATTTTCATTATGGCTAAGTATCTCAAGAGAATGGTTTACACACACTCTTACCCCTTATTCATTTCTCTTCCCTGTGCCATCTGATCTCAGTCGTCTTTGATCCAAGAAAACTACCCTTCTCTAAGGTTATCTATGCTAATTTTTGGACATTTTTCAGGTCTTTCTTTTTTCAACTTCCATTGAAGCATTGATATTATTGATCATTCTTTGTTAAAACTCTCACCTTCCCTGGTCTTCTTATCAGTGGTGAAGTGTGTTCCAAAAATTTATAAGGTGATCTTAGAACCATAGAGATGTGAGTTCAGACCTCACCTTTGTTATCTTGTGAACCTGAGCAAATTACTTAACCTAAGTTAGTTCTTCATCTGTAAAATGAGGTGCTTGTAGCTTCATTCAACATCCTTCTTCCATTGTGAGGATTTCATGAAGGTAAAGCATGGTAGCTGACACATAGTAAAATAATAGGATCAACCTAAGAGTTCTATTTGGGTTTCCCTTCCCTCCATTTCCACTGCTACTATCTTACTCAGGTCATCTTTATCTCCTCCTTGAATTATCTCAATGACATCCTCACCAGTTCCCCCCTTCAATTTCTTATGGCTCCAGAGTCTGTCTAACAACAAACTTGTACAATGTGTATTGTCCCTATGGTCCAGTGAGGAAACAGATTCCACTGTTTTCAAAAGCAAAGGAATATATAGGGGGATATGTAAGGTCTAGAACATGGAGCAATGATCAAATGCTCATTTGTAAATTATTTGGAGTGCACAGAGTAAGATGACTCCACAGGATTGCCATGAGGTTGACCAGTGGACCATGCAGTGGCCAACTCCTGTAGAACTCATTGACTGAAATGAGAAAAGCAGGTGGCATTACAGGAAATAGCCTTGTCTTTTGGAATCATGAGAATTTAGCCTACTTTGAGGAGGGAATCTGAGCTTAGCCGCATAACAACTCCAATAGAAGAATGTTGAAATTGTGTTTCTACATGTTTTCAAGGCTTTTAACTCCTTCTAAAGATTCCCTTTGAACCACCTCAATAACACTAGAAAGAGCTAGTGATATTGTGCAGCTAAATGGCTCAAACTGTTATATTTTAGCATTGACCACTGAATTAATTTCTTAAACCCACATCATATTTTTGTAGGGACTATTTTATTTTGTGACTTGCTGGAACCGAAATTATGCTTTAGCCTCAGTTGTGTGAGTACCTTTCTTGTTTGAAACTTAGTAACAAAATGTCAAGAAAGTACAACTGCTAGTTAATTCTGTAAATTTAACTCTTTGGAGCTTTTATACTGATATGGTCCAAACTCAGGTTTTATTTTCTGAAGTTGCAATGAAAAAAATAAAATTAGAGTAATAAATAGAATAACTATAAGGTAAAATCATTATCTGTGATTTTAAATTATGATCAAAATTTTGAGTTCTCTAATTTTCTTGATTTGGATAATAAAACTATAAATATTTTTAATAACTTCTTAAAACATCTTTGTGATCTCACATGTGGAATCTGAGAAAACAAACTTATGCAGAAAACATATTGGTGGTTGCCAGGATGGCGGGGGGGGGGGGGGTCCGTGGCAGTGGTGGTAAAATGGGTGAAGGTGGTCAAAAGGTAAAAACTTCCATTTATAAGATAAATAAGTTTTGGTGATGTAATGTACAGAATTGTTATTATAGGTAACAATACTGTACTGTGTATTTAAAAGTTGCTAAGAAAGTAAATCTTGAAAGTTCTCAGCATGAGAAAAAAAATTTTATCTATGTAAGGTGCTGGATGTTAACTTACTCTGGTAATCATTTCACATATATCATATATCAAATCATTGTGTTGTATACCTAAAACTAATACAATGTTATATGTCAATTATATGTCAACAAAACTATAGCAAAACTGTAGCCATAAAAAAATAAACTTAAAAAAATGTCTTTGGATTTTCACTCCTTTACTAAACTTGGAATGTTTCCTGTATTCTCCACTGTTTTATGAATATTGTCATGATACAGACCAAAGGTGGCAAACTACAGTCCATGGGCTAAATTCAGGCTGACTCCTGCTTTTGTAAATAAAGTTTTATTGGCATGCAGATAGACTTATTTATTCATGTCTTGTCTATGACTGCTTTTGTGCTGTATGTCAAAGTTGAGTAGCTGCAGTGGTGTCTATAAAACTCACAGAGCCAAAAATATTTACCATCTGATCCTTTATAGAAAAAGTTTGCTGACCTTTCCTAAGACAGTGGATATTAAGACAAATAAATAAATCCTGCTCTTTAGAGCATAAAACCCTGAGCTACCGAGCTGACAGACTTTAGGGTAATTTCTCTTAAAAAGTGAAAAATAAAGATTTTGAAAACAAAAACCTCTCAGCTGTCATAAATGAATTTCACCTTCACCAGCAGTTTTTTCAAATAACTCTCAAGTTCCTTGCTCACCACCAAATATGTTTAGAAGGTTAATGTAACAAGCATTTTATATACACAGTGAGTGAGTTACTTGGCTCTGTTACTTTATTTAATCTTTTGAACACCATAAGTGACGTTCATTTTTGGATATAGGGAAGATGGCCTGTGATCTAGAACTGATATATATTTTTTAAGTAGACAAGATGAGATACAAAATCACTATCTAAGGCAGAGACCTTAATGACTCATAAATCTTTCTGGGCTCTATTTAAATCATCTGAAACTGAAATTAATGATTCATGTATGTGATGGCTCTTGCAGAAGTAAGACAGGAATCATGATTCATCTAATATTAGTAAACGAGCTTTGTTCTTAGGGCACAGAGGGGAGAAATGCATTTCTAAGGCCTTGAGATGTGTGTTCTTACACATGTTTTTTCCTGGTTTTGGATTCCAAATGGAAAATAAGGCTAATTGAATTAAGTTACTAATCACATTACTGTGAAAATATTCACAAACAATACCTGAATGAGAAGTCATTCCAGACCCCTCTGATTGGAAATGGCAGCTTCAGTGCACGTTCAACTAATGACTAAATGACATTGTGTATAGACTTTTCTTTGTTCTTATCCACACCATATGTGTAAAAAATTTTCATAGTAATTTCCTGAACAGTTGAACAATTTGGTGTAAAATAACATTTTTGTAAACTGAATCATATTTTCCTACTTATTTAAATTGTGCTTTCAGAAATGAGCCTCCCCTTCCCCTAAGGTTTTTTTTCTCAACATATTTTTTAAAAGTAAGCACATACCCACAATTAAAACAAATCACACTCTTCATAAAGAAACGTAATTTCCTAATAAGCCAACTCAAATCCTTCCTGGAACAAGGAGAGTTATAAAAATAATAAGCCAAAACATTTTTTGCAAATTAAAAAAATACATTATGTAAAACACCAAATTGAAAATACAGCACTATTCAATGTCTACAGTGTGAAAAGGGAGAAGTTTCATCTCACTGCATAAGGCTAACAGCTTAAATGAAAAGGAAAAAGAAATGGAAAAGCTTTCACATCTAATTGAACAACCATTCTCCTCATAAAGCCACCATGATTATCTTTTTAAGATATATTTTGGCCACTTCCCAGACATCCTTAATTGAGGTGCTGAAGGTATAGTTTAAACACATTAAGCAATTGCATTTGTATGATATGTGTACTATCTCTTTAAGAACTTGGCTTTTCTTTCATCTTTCACTGGTACCCCTGCTGGGATGGGAGTGGAGGATGGGAGTAAAGGCAAGTAACAAAAAACTCCAGCAAAACAGTAGAGAGGACAACAGAGCAAAGATCATGCTTATAATGATTTCCTTAGATGGAAGCATTTTTATGCTACATGTTAACCCAGTCTACAAGTCACATCACCAGTGTCATTCATGTTTTGCCCACAAAAACTGATTTCCATGTATTACAGAGTAAATACTAACACTGAAGTCAGAGTGCTCTAGTAATGAATTTCAAGGCAGGGACCTCGCTGTCCTTAGCCCCAGTAATTATGATCCCCTCCATTAGGGCAGCAGCTGTAGCCAGGCTGCAGGCCCCGTGAGGGCTAGAACCATGCCTCTTCTATTTGCATTGTTCCTAGCACTTAACAAATATTTGTCAACCTACTGAAGGAGCTAGAGTTGGCTTCTCATTTATTTATTCTAACCCCTGCTATTTTCTTTCCATTCTCCCCTTAGAATGATTTCACCTTGTGCCTTAATTCATTATGGTAACCCTCTCCTTCTCTGTTCCAAAGTACTAATTTTCTCTTAACATGTTAGTCATATAGGGCAGTCATCTCCGTCTTCCTCACCTTCTCAAACATAAAAAAACCTAAGGGACTGTAGCCATAGAAAAAGGAATCAAAAACCAAACTAAACCAACAATGAAACTACAGGCCAGCCTTTCCATGTTGCATTTTTGTCAAGGGGAGAGGGACTAGACATTTGAGAGGGTGTAGATTATATTCTTTCACTGGTAGTGAGCAGACTGGCATAGTCCACATGTACCTAGAGCTTAGTAAGAACTTTTTGATGTTGACGATTATGATAGTTCAAGGGAGCAGGAAATTGAAAGAATCAGAGAAGGAAATGAGGCCTGATCTATGTCTGCCAGATTTGTATCTGCAGTCCACACCAAAGCAATTATTTTCACCCACATCTATGAGATTTGAACGTAAATCACTAGATATGCCTCATTTGGTTATCCTCACAGCTTTAAGAAGGCTACACTCAAATCCTCTCAAGGTAGTCGTCTTCCCTGTGCTTAAAGATCCCCAAAGAAGAAACAGTTACAATTTCACAGGTGCCAGGAAGTTTTTCCTAAGCCTAACTATAATTCTTTCTTCTGTAATGTAAACCCTGACTCTCTCCAGCTGACTAAAACAGCTCCTTATCTTCATCTGGATAATATTTCTTTGCCTATTTGAAGGTTGTTATTACAGCTTCCCTCTATTCCAGCATTTCCCCCCTAAGCCAACTGATCCTAGTTCCCTTAGCTTTGCCTATTTTGTAACCCTTTCAACACTTTAATGTCTATCTTTTAGATAATCCCAAGTATACTGCATTTTACTAAAATTAAGAATAAACTAGTTGGAATTTGGCAATGTTCAGTCAAGTATGTGGGTTACCTTGTATTTTCTCTTTGCTACGGTAACTTATGCATTTTGTGTTATCAAGCTTGAATTTTCCTTTGCAGCACCATTTTGCTACTTCCTGGTAAGTTCAGGATCTGTTAATGATCTTCAGATCTTTCCTGGTAAACAGGAGTTAGGTTTTCCCCTTTCTCTAATACAGAGGTATGGGTCCTACTCTGGGTAAATTACTCTTCCATTTTGAATGTTGCTTGGCCCATGACCTAAAGGTTTAGAAATAGTTTTAAACTTTTCCCTGTTTCTGGAAATCTTTTCATACTTTTTCAGCAGAATAACATGTCCAAAAACAAAAAATACTAAACACATTAAAGATAGCAGAAGTCCGAATTGTATAAAAAGCTAAGTCCAACTCCTTCATTATACCGATGATGAAACTAAGATTTAGAATGATTGAACAGTTTGTCCCAAGTCACAAAGGTTCCCAGGAGCAGAGACAGGACTGAAGCTAAGTCACCTGATTCTCAGTTGCATGCCCTTTCTAGAAGCAACACACTGAAGCCTCTCAACCACAACTTCTGTTACACTAACAAAACTGACAAGGTCAGACTGACAAATGAGAAAGACATGGAAATTGTAAATTTGAAGGAATTTAATAGGAAACTGTCTTATTGTAAATTACAAAATCTTACCATTGCATAGTGTATGCATTATAAACCAGACTTTCATCTGATAGTATCCTGGAAAACGTGTATTTCAATTAGCCAAAAAAATGATCTACAAAAATTCTTCACTTAATCAAAATAGTTCTCTCCCACTGAACATATTTTATTTTTAAACTTTTTATGATATAAATCTTCAAATATGTACAAATATGGAGAGTATAGTATAGTGAATTCGGACTCGGCAATTAGCTACAAGTGGTCAACCTTGTTTTATCTATAGTCTCACCATCCACACAGTTATTTCATGGACATCTCAGGCATCATACAATTTCATCTGTAAATATTCCGGTGTAAATTTCTAGGAGATAAGAATGCTTTTTTTTTTACATTACACAAATTACCTTTATTTGAAATGAAAGAATGCTTTTTAAAAAACATAACCATATGTTATCACACCAACAAATATTAACAATAATTTCTAAATATCATGTATCCAGTGACATATTGTTTAATATTATCAAATAGCTAGCCAGTGTTCATATTTTCCTAATTTTCACTTGTGTGTATATGTTTAACAGTTTATGTATTTGATCTAGATCAAAATTAAGTTTTACAATATAAACTGCAATTGCAATATAAGCAGTTGACTTATTTGTCTCTTAAGTCCCTTTTAATCTATGGGTTCTCCATCCTTTTCTTCTTCTTCTTTTTAACAGTAAATACAGATGTAACTCTGGTCATATTCCTTAACTACTATGAGGCTGAGACTTTTCATCTGAAAGTGGGAATAATACTTTTACTCATTGATCCTCCTTTCTTGGGAGCCTAGTACTAAGCTAAGACTTGATATACATATTACCTCTCAACAACTCTATTAGGTAGATCTTTTTTTTAATTGAAGTATATTGACATACAGTATTATATTAGTTTAGGGTGTGTAATATCGTGATTCAACTATTATAAACATGACTAAATGCTCACTGTGATAAGTATAATCATCTGTCACCATATAAAGATACTGCAATATTATTGACTATATTCCCTAAGCTGTACTTTTCATCCCTGGGACTGATTTATTTTATAATTGGAAGTTTGTAGCTCTTTATTCCCTTTACCTATCTGGCATCCTCCTCCCTTCTGGCAACCACCAGTTCTCTGTATTTTTGAGTCTGTTTCTGTTTTTGTTTGTCTTTTTTAGATTCCTCATATAAGTAAAATCACATGGTATTTGTCTTTCTCTGTTTGACCTATTTCACTTAGCATAATACCTCCATGTCTTTTCAAATGCCAGAATTCATTCTTTTTTATGACTGAGTAATATTCCATCATGTGTACACACCACATCTTCTTTATCCATTCATCTATAGATGGACACTTGGGTTGCTTCCAAATCTTGGCTATTGTAATTAATGCTGCAATAAACATAAGGTTGCATATATCTTTTTGAGTTAGTGTTTTTTGTTTTCTTTGGGTAAATACCCAGAAGTGGAATTACTAGATCCTATGTTTTTAATTTTTTGTATATATATATATATATATATATATATAGTATTTATTTTATATTTATTTTATTTTATATATATATTGTATTTATATTTTTAATTTTTTGAGGAAACTCCATACTGTTTTTTACAGAGGCTGCAACAATTTGCACTCACACCAGCAGTACACAAGGGTTTCACCAGCACTTGTTATTTGTCTTTTTGATAGTAGCCAGTCTGACTGGTATTACATGATATCTCATTGTGGTTTTGATTTGTGTTTCCTTGATGATTAGTGATGTTGAACATCTTTTGATGTGTCTGTTGTCCATCTGTATGTCTTCTTTGGAAAAATGTCTATCCAGATCCTCATCCTATTTTTTAATTAGATGATTGAGTTTTTTTGGTATTGAGTTTTATGAGTTCTTTATATGTTTTGGGCATTAACCCCTTGTTAGATATATAATTTGAAAATATCTTCTCCCATTCATAGGTTGCCTTTTCATTTTGTTGCTGGTTTCCTTTGCTGTGCAGAAGCTTTTTAGTTTGATAAAGTCCCACTGGTTTATTTTTGCTTCTGCTTCCCTAACTTGGGGATATGTATCCAGAAAAAATTTGCTATGCTAATGTCCAAGAATTTACTGTCTATGTTTTTCTTCTAGGAATTTTATAGTTCCAGGTCTTACATTTAGGTTTTTAATCCATTTCAGGTTTATTTTTGTTTATGGTGTAAGACAGTGTTGCAGTTTCATTCTTTTGCATGTAGCTCTCCAGTTTTCCCAAAACCATTTATTAAAGACACTATCTTTTCCCATTTCATATTCTTGTCTCCTTTGTTGTATATTAATTGACCATGTAAGCATGAGTTTATTCCTGGGCTCTCTATTCGGTTCCATTGATTTATGTGTTTATTTTTATGCCAGTACCATGCTATTTTGAGTACTATAGCTTTGTAGTGTAGTTTAAAATCAGGGAGTGTGATACCTCCGGCTTTGTTCTTTCTCAAGATTGCTTTGTCTATTCAGGATCTTTTGTGGTTCCATACAAATTCTAGAATTATTTATTCTAGTTCTATGAAAAATGCCATTGGTATTTTGATAGGGATTGCACTGAATCTATAGATTGCTTTTGGTAGTATGAACATTTTAACAATATTAGTTCTTCCAGTCCATGAGCATAACATATCTTTCCATTAATTTTGTTGTCTTCAACATCTTTCATCTATGTTTTATATTCCTATCCTTTTCTTTTTCTCCCTTGCAGTTTTTGTCTAGGAAATCAGGGATTATTTATCCTATAGTGTTTCTGCAGTCTACATTTTGCTGAACACATCCTCATGGTGTCACTTAACATGTTCATTTGAACCTTGTATTTCCTATAAATTGATGGTTAGATACAGAGGAGTGATCATATTCAGATTCATTGGGGGACGAAGAACACCACTTCATAGGTGATAGTGTATTCTTCTTTCAGGAGGTAAGCTATTATCAAATATTGGTGATCATTGCCAAGATCCATTAATTAATTAGAGATTTCAAAAAATGTGATATTTTACTTTGTCAGCTAGACTGTTTCTAAAAACCATTCCATTCATTAACTAGTGGATTGCTCATCAGTACTTTTGTCACTATTTCTTCAGTAATTGCTTGTTTAAGGTTTTTTTCTCTTAGAGATTACTCAGAAAAGGTATAGGTGAATAATGTTTCCTGAGTTCTTGCCTGTTCCTGACAGTTGTCTGTGGGCTTTATGCTTGAAGATCATATTGGCTGGTTATAAATGCATGGCTTGTGTTTTTCTTCCTTTGAGAGTTTAAAATGTGATACTCCATTGTTTTCTGCATAAAACATGGCTATTAAGGAGTGTGATAGCAATCTGAATTTCTTTTCCTTAAAAATGACTTTGTCTTTTTGCTTGGATATTCAAAAGATTTATTATTTATTTTAAAGAAATTTTTAGCTTTAAAATTAATTAAATCCCATAGTTTTTAGAATATATCTCAGCAATGACTGTTCATGGTTGATTTTTACAGGTACATAATGCATTCTTTCAATATGTCATTTTGATCATATTTCTTAAAAAAGCAATATTTAGTATTTGTTCTATTCCATTGCTGTGGTTTTCTTCTTCTGGACCTCCTATCATACATCTCTCTGTCATGCTGTTATCAACCTTAGGGAAATTATTCTGCCTCTTCTTTGTCACACTCCAATCTTTCAGTACTTATTAATCACCTCTATGAATCTTTTCACAGCCTCTCTAAAAGGTGGCATCTCTATCCTCTTTACTATCATGGTACTTCTATTTTGACATATATCACATGGCATTGTATTAATTTGTTTACATGCTTAGTTATCCTACTGGACCGTATTTTCAAAACAGGGACATATCATATTAATGTACATATGTGTTAAGCACAGGACTTGGCATATAGAAGGCATAAAAATGCATGTCTTTTGTTGGATGAGTTAACAGTTGATTATCAATATGTCATTGTAAGTACCCAAGCAATCATTGTTCATTAAAAGCAGACTCAAATTAAATTCTGCTCATTCAGGACTGCTGTTGTTTATGGAAAGGTTCTTTCTCAGTTTTTGAGAGTTATCCCAGTGATTCTATGTCACCTAGATCTGTATAGAAGAACATCTTAGTTTTTTACAAATATAGATATATCACTCAAATACCTCAGTGAACTATTCAGTTAATTGCTTGAATCTTATTTCTTAGATATTATAATATTTAGATAACATTCAGTTCTGTCCTTTAACAAAACATTTTCATTTTCCTTCAGAAAACAGAATTAAAATTATACTAGATGTTAAATTCCAGGGCTCTCCCCAACTTTTTCCTTCTTTCTTTGTAACCCCATGTTTGCCATTGGTTTGTAAAGTAAATTTTACCTGTAAGAGAGACACCAGTTAAGAGAAATACACTTCTGATTATTCTGAGAAAATCAAGTGAGAAATCAATGTGACAACAAATAAATAAGAATCAACATGCTTTTTTCATCAACCAGAAGGATCAATGTATGCAAAGGCATGGAGGTATGACAAAACTTGGCATAAAGTTCAGTGTGGCTAGAACAGAGAATCCAGGAGGAAGAGATGAATCTATAAAGGGAGGTTGGAGGAAAATTCAGATTCCTGTATTTCACACTGAGCCACCATGATATTGTAGATTAGTGGTTCTCAACTTACCAATAGTAAACTGAATAATGACTATTTAAATATATCAGGTTCTAACCCCTGGAACTTAGTAAATGTTATCTTCTAAGGAAAAAGGGTCTTTGAAGATATGATTAAGTATCTGTGGATGGGGAAATTATCCAGGATTATCTGGGTGGACCTTAAATCAAATCACAAGTGTTCTTATAAAAGAGATAGAAGCAGGAGGAGATTTGATACAAACACAGAAGAGGAGGAGGCACTATGACCACTGAGGCAGAAATGAGAGTGATGCAGCCACAAGTGAAGTAATATTGTATTGGTAGCCACCAGAAGCTGGAAGAGGCAAGGACCAGTTTCTCTCCTAGAGCCTCTGGAAAGAGCACAGCCTTAACAATAACTTCGTTTTGGCCCAGTGAAACTGATTTCAGACCTGTAGCCTCCAGAACTGTGAGAAAATTAATTTCTTTTGTTTTAAGCCACCAACCTTGGAGTAATTTGCTACAGGAGACACAGGGTACTAATGTAATGCCAACCCAATGTGCTTTTTTATTAATTGAGGTATAATTCATATACTGCAAAATTCACTCTTGAAGTTCAAAATTCAGCATTTTTTAGTATATTCACAAAGTTGTGTTTTGATTTGCAACCATCATCTCTATCTAATTCCAGATCATTTTCATCATACCAAAAAGAAACACCATGCTCCTTAGTAGTCACTGACTATTCCCACCTTTGGCAACAATTAATCTACTTTCTGTTTCTGTGAGTTTTCCCATTATGGAGATTTTGTATCAGTGGAATCATACAATTTGTGGATTCTTGTGTCTGCCTTTTTTTCACTTAACAACGTGTTCAGGATCAATCATGTTGGAGCATGAAACAGTACTTCATTTTTTTTCTGGTTGGATAATATTCCATTATGTGGATAAACCATATTTGTTTATCCATTCATCAGTCGCACATTTTGGTTACTTCAGCTTTTTTGGCTATTACGAGTAATATTGCTGTAAACATTCAAGCGCAAATTTTGTGTAGATACATATTTTCAAATATACCTAAAAGTGGAATTGCTAAGTCATATGGTAACTCTATGTATAACTCTTTGAATAACTGCCAAATTGCTTTCCAAACCAGTTTCACTATTTTGCATTCCCAAAAACAATGTACAAGGGTTCAGATGTTGCCACATCCTTGTTAACTTGATATTATCCCTTTTTTATAACCATCCTAGTAGGTGTGAAGTGGTATTATCCGTTGTTGTTTTGATTTGCATTTCCTTAATCACTAATGATGTTGAGTATCTTTTCATATTCTTATTGACCATTTGTACATCTTCTTTGGGAAAACTTGTCTATTCAGATCATTTGTCCACTTTTTAATTGGATTATTTATCTTATTGAGTTATAAGAGTTTTTTTAATGTTTTTTGGATAGAAGTCACCTATCAAATATGTGATATGCAAATAGTTCACCATTATGTGTGTGTGTTTTCACTTTCTTGATAGTGTTCTTTGAAGTACAAAAATTTTTCATTTTGATTCAGTTTATCTATTGTTAGTTTGGTTGCTTATGTTTTTAGTATCTAATAAATCATTGCCTTATAAGCCAAGGTCATGAAGATTTATACCTGCGTTCTCTTCTAAGAGTTTTGTAGTTTCAGCTCTTATATTTATTTCTTTGATCCATTTGTAGTTAATTTTTGTATGTATGTAAGATAGGGGCCCACTTTGCATTAACTGTGTCTTTAATTTCTTTATTCTGATTTGACATCTGGGCCCTTGCTGACCCTGGAAAGACTGGCCCTCCCAGGGTTAGCTAATTCCTAGAGATAGTGAACAACTCACCCACAAGAATTCCTTTCAAATGCAAGCCTACTAATCCTCTTTTATCAGGTTCTCACACTCTGGGGCACAATTCACTTGTCCTAATTATCCCAGGTATCAGACAACTAGAGGCAGCTCCTGTACGCAGAGCCTTCTAAAATTACTCAAACTAGCCAATCCTAAACCTGTTTACCTGGGATCATCTTTTTTTCCATAAAAACCACAATAAAGGTCCACCATTTCCCCTGCTTTTCTCTGTCTCCTACTTGTGCTTCCCCAATGTGGCATCCCATAGTGTACTGTGCCTGCTTCTCTTGGAATCTATTAGTATAACAAACTCTCTTTTCAGTTAAAATCATCTCCTGATCTGCTGGCCTTGTGATACCAAAATAATAAAAAACTATATTAAAACACAACTTCATTCCTTTTCATTGCATATTCTCTCAGCACCATTAGTTGAAAAGACCATTCTTTCCCCCATTAAATAGTCTTGGCACCTTGTTAAAACCAATTTGCCTTAGACATACAGGTTTACGTCTGGACCCTCTGTACTATTCCATTGATCTATGTGTCTATTCTTATGACCAGTAACACAATGTCTTGGTGATGGTAGCTCTGTAAGTTTTGAAGTTGGGAACTGTGTCCTCCATTTTTTTTTTCATTTTCAAGATTGCACTTGTTATTCTATGTTCCTTGAATTCCCATATGAATTTTAAAATAAGCTTGTCCATTTCTGCAAAAAAGAAAAGAGGCATCTGGGATTTTGATAGAGATTGTATTGAATCTGTAGATCATTAATTTTCTCTTTTGGTTTTCTATTTTCTACTTGGTTTATTTCCACCCTAATATTTATTAATTTCTTCTTTCTTCTTTCTTTGGATTTAGTTTACTCTTTTTTTTCTAGTTTCTTATGGTAGGAGGTTAGTTTATTGATTTGGAATTTTTCTTCTTTCTAATATAGACATTTACAGCTACAAATTTCCCTCCAAACACTGTTTATCTGTACCTTATAAGTTTTGATATTTGTTTTAGTTTTCATTCATCTCAAAGTACTTTCTTATTTCCTTTGTTATATCTTCTTTGACTTATTGGTTATTTAGGTGTGTGTTGTTTAATTTCCACATATTTGTGAATTTCTGTTATTGGTTTCTAATTTCATTCTCTTGTGATCAGAGAGCATACTTTGTATGATTTCAATCTTTTTAAATTTACTGAAATTTATTTTATGGCCCAAAGTGAGGTCTTCCCTGGAGAATGTTCCATATTGTACTTGAGAAGAAAGTGTTATTCTGCTTTTGTTGGGTGGAGTGTTCTGTATGTTTCCCAGGTCTAATTGGTTTATAGCATTCACATCTTCTATTTCCTTATTGATCTTATAATTGTTCTATGCATTATTGTACATGGGGTATTCATGTCTCCAACTATTTCTCAGTTCACTTCTGGCAGGTTTTGCTTTATGCATTTGGGACTCTGTTGTTGGGTGCATGTATACTTATTATTATTGTTTTGTATTCTTAGTGGATTGACCCTTTTGTTATAAAAAGTCCTTTATTGTCTTTAGTAACAGTTTTTGTCTTAATGTCTATTTTGTCTGGTATTAGTATGACCATTCCAACTCTATTTTGGTTTCTTTTTGCATAGTATATCTTTTTACATCCTTTTACTTTCTACTTATTTGTGTCTTTGAATCTAAAGTGTGTCTCTTGTAGACAGCATAGAATTGATTCAGGTTTTTTACCCATTCTGCCAATCTCAGCTTTTTAATTGGACCTCTTAAGCCATTTACATTTAATGTAATTACTGGAATGGTAGAATTTGTGTCTGCCATTTTGTTATTTGTTCTCTATATGTTTCATATCTTTTTTTCTCTCAATTTCTCCATTACTGCCTTATGTTGTATTAATTAGATATTTTCTACTGTACTATTTTAATTCTCTTGTCATTTCTTTTAGTATGCTTTTTAAGGTTATTTTCTTAGTGGTTTCTCTGGGCTTTAAGTTAACATTTTAATTTTTATCAATCTAATTTGGATTAATACGAACTTAATTTCTATGGTATACAAAATTTTGCTTCTATATAGCTCCATTCACTCCTCCCTTTGTGCTGGTGTAATCATACAAATTACATTTTACATCATGTGCACATCAACATAGATTGATAATTATTACTTTAGTTGTCTTTTATCAGATAAAATGTTAAAAACAAAAAATATATTCACTCTTTTATGTTTATGTATATAGTTCTCTCTACCAGTGCTCTTTATTTCTTCATGTAGATTTAAGTTACTGTCTAGTGACTTCATTTTCTTCTGAAGGACTCCCTTTAGTAAGTCTTCTAGTAATGAATTCTCTCAGGGTTTTTTTGTTTATCTGAAAATGTCTTGATTTTACGTTCATTTTTGAAGGATAGTTTGCTGCATATACATTTCTTGGTTGTTAGACTTTTCTTTCAGCATTTTGAATATGTCATTGCTATTGCGTTCTTATCTCCATGGTTTCTGATGAGAAAAAAGCTTCCAATATTATTGAGCATTCCTTGTACATGATAAGTCATTCTTTCTTGCTGCTTCAAGATTGTCTTTGCCTTTCAACAGTTTGATTATGTTGTAGCAAACTGTAAATCTTTTTTATTTTATCCTTAGAGTTTGTTGAGCTTCTTGGATATGTAGATTAATGGTTCTCATCAAATATGGAACATTTTGGCATTTTTTTCCCCTATATTCATTATGCTTCTTTCTCTCCTCTACTTCTGTAATTCCCATTATGCATATGTTAGTACACTTGATGATGTTCCCCAGGTCACTGAGGCTCTGTTTATTTTTTTCTTCATTATTTTTTCTTTCTCTTCCTCAGACTTGATAATATCAGTTGACCAATTTTCAAGTTTGTTGATTCCTTCCCCTGCCTGCTCAAATCTTATTTTGAGCCCCTCTAGTGAAAATTTCAATTCTGTTATTTTACTTCTCAGGTCCATAACTTCCATTTGACTCTATTTTATAATTTCTATCTCTTTACTGATCTTCCTATTTGATGAGAAATCATTCTCATACTTTCCTTTATTTCTTAATATATAATTTTCTTTAGTCCTTCAAATACAACTAAAATAGCTAATTTAAATATTTGTTTAGTAAGCATAATGTCTGGGCTTTCTGAAGGACAGTTTCTATTGACTGCTTTGGTCCTGTGTATGGGCCATACTTTTTGTTTCTTACATTTCTTTTTCTCCCATTTTTTGTTGAAAACTTATATTTTAAATAATATAATCTAGCAACTCTTAAAATAAGATTCTCCCACTTCCCAACAGTTTATGGCCCAAAGTGTAGTTGCTGTCTGCTGATGGTTCATTGGTCAAGTTTTCTGACCCAATTCTTTAATATCTAATGTCTTTGTCATGGGTGGCCCCTGGAGTCTCTGCTGGCTAGCTTAGTGTTTAGATTATGACTGGACAAAGATTTCCTTAAGTGCCGGAAGCCAAGAAGTCTCCCAGTCTTTGCCAAGAGGCCCTGTGTGTGTTTGGGGCTTATCTTCAACACTCTAACAGGCAGTATGCAATTCTGCCTTAGTTTTTACTTCCTGCTTGCATGTAGCCTCAAGGTTAGGCAGAAGTGAAAGTTCAGGTCTTTTTCAGATCTTTCTTGAACACAGCCCTGGGTATGCTCACATCTTTTGCACATGCTTGGCCCTCTAGACCCCAGTAATATGTCTGTGTATTTCAAATATCCCTATGAACTTATTTTTCCTTAGCTTTTCATTTTAAGCCTCTGGTAAGCCTGTTATTTGCCCCAACTGTTACCTATTGCCTCTGGCAGCTCTAATGTTAAACAATTGCCCCTCTTTTTATACAAATAATAGAAAAACATTTCTATTGAGAAAATGGCTATTTACAGTGAGTGGGTGAGCTCTGAGTCAAGTTTCATATACATAGTGTTCTGAGTGGGATGCTCCCAGGGAACCACTAGACAGGTCAGATAGTGACAATTCTGTGGGAATGGAGCTTGGAAGGGCCTGTAGCCCTGTTCTGCCCCTCCAATGGCAGCTGCTTTTTAACATGATTGCAGGCTCTTTATTTTCATGGTTATTGCAGAGCTGGGGAGGGGCATGATGGGAATAGAGCAAGGTTAAACAAACAAATTTCACTGTTCTTACTGATATTCAGATTTTTTTTACTGATATTCAGCCACTGACCAAAAGCTTCCCTGATTGCTGCAGGCCTGTGGTTAATTTCCAGAGTTCTGAAAAAGTTCAGTCTAACAGTTTTTGCCAGTAATTTCATTGTGTTTTGGAGAATAGGGTTTTTAGAGTTCCCAATGCTGACATTTATCACTCCAACATCCTTTTTTAATAACAGGTAATTTTTAATAACATCTCTTACTATCCTAAAAGGAATTCATGGGTAATGTAACCTACCAATACACATAATTTCAAGACTATCAATATAGTTGCCTAATTATAATATAAAGAAGAAGGAAGGATTATACTAATAATAATTGAAAATGCTTGGGTACAACCACACACTAGAAGATACGGTGAAAGAGTCAGACACACCTATTTGTAGAATTGTTTTGATCGGATTTTACAGTTAGAAATGATTACAGTTGTGCTCTTGGAGGACTCAGAAGCCGTATTTGGCTATTGATACTACTATTTTAAAAAATGCTGAACAATTCTTCATAAATTTCCAAACAAAACAAAGTATAATCTTCTCTTGGTTTACATTGGACTTGCATTTATGAAAAATTCTGAAATATATATTAAAACCTTGCAGAAAATATTAGTGCTTTTATGTAAAACTGAATTTGGTCCTAGGCTTAGATAATTACTTACAGGTTTTTAAACTATATGAATGGTTGTTGGGAAAATAAATCTAGCTTGATGTGGAAGTGCTCCTCACATCCTTGCCCACTACTCACTGAACATCAGTAACAGCCCCGTATCAATTACACACTCTGAGACACCCTCTCCACAAAGAAATGGTCCCAAAATATCCCTAGGGGGCAGTACCATTGCTTTGAGAACCATTGCTTTAGATGAGCGGGTAGTTATTTTTGTTTTAATCTGAAGTGCAGCAAGTTTTAAAGAAAGGTCCCCAATAAGAAAAGCAACAAGCTGATCAAATACCAGTATGTTGTATTCACGACTCAGTATCACTCTGCCCCACATTCTACCTTTCAGGAAACTTTAATACTGAAATAATCACTAAATAATCTGAAACACTGATGCTCAACCACTTTGTTTTCTCTTTTTCCTTTTAAATTTTTACTTTGAATGAGAGTTTTATTTAGTATTTTCAAATAAATACATTTAGAAATTGATCCACATGGAATCACAGTGCTTCCCTCTGTCTTTAAGACCCTAAGTCCTCAGAAAAGACCTTTGTAATTCCACTGAGATCTTTCCGTAGTTGGCTGGTCCAATGACCTTAATTCCTTCAGTAAGATCCCTGTGGTATGTGACCCAGATTGTCTCTACAAGACCTCACTTTGTCCCTTTGTGGAGCTAAGTGAAAGCTGCTTTATGGAGTCACTAAACTTCATAGTCACAACAGTTTCAAGGACCAACACTGAGACCCTTGACAATTTGATGAGCATGTTGTGCTTTTATCAACTCTGATGGGGAATCTAATGAAAAAAGTCCTATGAAATGAACCTACACTGGTTCACAGTGAACCACAATCAAATTCTACTTTCCTCTTGTGTTCATGACTGTTTAGGAATATTGTTGCAAATGCTGTAATAGCTATAACCTTCTTTTGACCTTCTGAATATAATACCTAATTATCAGCTTCCATGTTGCCAGGTGATATGATATGCTGTAACTTCTGGCCTTCATTCTAATGGATTTGGAATTATATGCATTTACATGTTGCTCCTTCCTGTGCAGCACCTGCAAACTATATCCCTGAATCTACAAACAGATATTCTTAGGCATGTATTTCTTATAGTCCCCCAATAGCAAGAAAGCCCTTCTTATAATTTATTGACATTTTTATTTAGAATTGCTTCTTTCATTTCTGTAACAGAGTAATGCATTCTTACTAGATAAGGCTTTAGTTTTAAAAATGTCCAAATTTGATTCCACCAGAGGGCACCATGGTAAACTTCATTTTCAAAGGGACCTACAACAGGTCAGCTAAGAAATCCCCAAAACTATAATGTTCAATGAATGTAATTAAAGCAGTGACACCTTAACCAAGATACTGATTCCATAGTAATTTGAAATCTCCATAGAATGATTCATTTTGGTAAGGGTATGTTCATCATTCATAAGCACAACTTTGGCAAATCAAAAATAGATACAGGATTTTTTATGCAATGTTTGAGCTCCACAGACTGTCAAGAAAGCAGCACATTTTTCTGGACTGTTGGGGAGATGGGACCTCTACTTTTCTGGCTCTAAAGAATGAATACCTCTCAGCATATGAATCTCAGGAGGCAAACCAATATCACACTTTCCTACATGCTACAAAACAGTTATTTTTAGTAATGTTCCAATTCTGGGAAAGGTTTCAGATGTTTACTACTAATAGACCTTGGGAGTGAATTTATACCATCTTCCAAGTCCCAACCCAAACAAGATTCCACTCCCTTTTCCAGAAATCATTGTGTTGAGATTCCACAAATCTTCCCAAATGGTGGAAGTTTTATCCATACTCACAACTTCAGTAGGAATCAACAAATAACAGGGCACAAACAGGAAACACAGTATACCTGCATCCATGGCTCCATTAGTGCATAGCTGAGATGGCATGTTAATGCTCTGGCATTTATTCATTCATTCAACAAACACTATTTCCCACATACCACTGTTGTGGGTTCTGGGAATACAGTGGTGAGGGAAATCAACTTGGACTTTCCCTCGGTGAAGCTTGATGACTAGTAGGGGGACAACATATAAAAATATATATATACAGTAAACAAGGAATCAAAAACAAATGCAATTTCAGATTGAGAAATCACAGAAAGTTAATAAAAAGGTACTGTGAGTGACAATGAAGGGAAGCTTTTACTTAGATAGGCTTGTGAAAGAAGCCCTATCTGTGTAGTTTACATGAATTAGAAGAAAGAGCCAGCCATTGATGATAAGGAGACAAGGAGCAGAAAAACTGAAAGTTCTTCAGCTGGGAAGACTGCAGTGTGTTCTCATAACTGAAATGAGGCCTCAATGGCTGGAGCAGCGAGTTCTAGGGAGAGCATTGCAAAGTAAACTGGGGCCACATCGTATTAAGCATTTTGAGTTTTATTCTCAGGGCAAATTTTAAAAAGGGAACTGACATGGTCCAGAGAATGGATTTGAAGGGATGTGAGCAAGAGTTGAAGAAGATAGGGGTGTGATAAATTAGAGAAATCAGTTGAGAAGCTACTGAGGTGGCCCAGGAGGAGAAAACAGTGGTGGCTGTGGAGATGGACAGACATAGCCTGATTCAAGACACATTTTGGAAATGGAATCTACATAACTTACTGGGAAATTATATATGAAGAGAAATTAATATGAGGAGAAAGTAAAGACCAAGATAACTTTAAGGTTTTTAGCTTGAGCACCTGGGTGAATGAATGGTGATGCTCTATTTACTGAGCCTAGGAAGGGATGGCCTTCTGGGGAGGTGGGTGGAGGGTAGGAGTGGGGATTATTAGGTATCCAGATTCCACATGATAAATTCAGGAAGACTATGAAACACCCCATGAAATATATACAGGGCTGCCCCTCATCTCTCAAGACATAGGTCACTTTTGCATGACTACTATCTCTCCTTCCAAACACCCACAGAGATGTTCCCTATGTCTGTGTTTTCAAGGTTTGCAGACTTGAAAGTCTGAGAGCTCAGTCAACCCCATTTGCATTTCCTAAGAAACTACAGGCTGATGTGGCTTCTGATTCTCTTTTCTGTGATCAGAGCATTTACTGTTTTCTGTCCTGCAGGACAACTCCAAATCATTATCTCTACAACACCTGTGTTGTGGCCAGAAAACCTATTTTTCTTAGTCACTGAGTCACCTGGGGCATGCTATTTAACTTCTGGGAGCCCTGCAGTTCTTTGAAAAGACAATATTGATGACTACATGTAAAAGCACTTCGTAAACTGTAAGCAGTTATACAAATAGATGACGGTTTTTTTTTTATCTCAAGTCATCACCTGTTACAAATAATCTGCCATTCATTTTGCCTTGTTCTCTCCCCCCTTTCTCCTTGCCTGCTTCTTCTGTCTCTTGTACCTTCTGCCACATAAATTTGCTTTCCTGAAAAAGGCTGGTTATTTGGAGACATCATCACCAGCCAATCAGAGCTCACCATTCCTTCTAGCTGGTAAGCCAATCAGATGTAACCTCCAGGTCTCTTTTCAGTGTTGCTAGGGCTTCAGGTCTACTTCTAAAAGCTGACTTGCTTTCTACTAGTTCTCATTCTCTCTCTCTCTCTGTCCCCACTCCTTTTCCCTCTCTATCCCTCTCCCCTTCCCCCTTCAGGGTTTGGAGCAATTCCAAATACTTAAGCCTTCCGGAAATTAGGGTAACAAGTAAGCAAGATTTGACTATGTATTTTCTCCCTTGAGAAATACAGAACAACTATCCGTGTTCAACATTGCAGCAAGTGTTTTTAGCAGCTTAATGTCCCTTGGATACATAAAATTTAGTTTTATTTATGGGAGGTTTTTTTTGGTGTACAAATGAACTTTAATTCAGGTAGACTAGAGCATAAACTGGCAGTAAATTTGGGAATGAAACGTCCTATCGCTTGAACGTCACTGAGATTCACACAATACATTAAAAATATTTTAAAGCTCTTCCAATCTTTAACTGATGACAGAAGATGATAAATACATTGCGGTTGTTATGCTCCTGTTTCTTGAACTTTCAGTGCTGGGATTATTGGAGAAGACCGCTGTGGATAGCAGTGATTTGGAAAAGCTAATACCTAATCACTAAATGTTTGTACTCTCACTCACTTCTGCTTATCTTTGAAATCTAATTAACATGGCAATAATAGCTAGAAACCTCCCCTTTTTAGAGGACCTGCTTGTCCATCTTTAAATACTGTATAGCGATGTGAAGATGATTCCCTTAACACAGAACAGTTCTGCCTTCCAAAATCCTAAAGACATTTGATAAGGAAAAATAACTAACAAGTGATGTCTTTCTCATAACCTTTGCTACCTACTTAAAAACTGAAACAGTACAAGAATTTGCAGTTTAAAATGACCAGAGAAGTGGCAGAAAGCCAGAATTCTGTCAGAGACAGCTTAGAAAGGCTTAATGATTAACAAATGGGTCACTGCCTTCAGGCTCTGACCTTTAGAACTAACCAATTTTAGCCTTTTGGTTAGGTTCCTTCAAATCGTTCTGTATCAAGGAAAAAGTCCTCCCTAGTGGCACAGTACCATCCATCCAAAAAGGGATTCTTAGCAGGCCACATATTTAGTGAGTAGCTTTTCTGATATAATGGAGTTTGTTCTAAAAGCAGTATTAACAACTATTAAATCATTTTTTTTGTTAGAGTTTAGGGAAGGCCCTCAGCACTAGTGCATATCCTGCAGGTGAAATGTACGAAATTCGGTTAACATGGTAACGGCTCTAAAAATACCTAGGCTACAGTTTAACCACAGAGTTTCCTCCTTAACGTAAAAGAGCCACCATCACGAGCTGTTCGAAAGTGCAACAAAAGCAATCTCTGTCGGACTTTGTGCAAGCAGGCTATTAAATCAGGCCTAGCAATGACAATCTGCAGCCGCTCTGCATCAAAGTAGTAATTAAAGTTTTTCAGGCCAGAAGAGCAAAGCACAAACCAGCTAAGAAAAGTGCTAAATTAATCAGCCTTTTTTCCCTCCTCCAACCTGTTTTCTCCCTCCCCCACCGCACACACTCACCCCCAGGTGGACTAAGCAGGGCGTGGCAGGGGTGCAGAGACAAAGAGTCACGACAGCGTAACCGCAAGGCCCCACCCAAAGGAAAGCCTAGGGCAGAGGGACCCAAGGGGACAATGGACAGGCGACTGCAGTTTTCCAAGCAGCCTCTGCACCAGGATCTCACAGAGGGAGCACAGGAGGCAGACTCACTCAGCAGGGGTTCCCATCAGGGCCCTTTGCTTGGCAGAGACCAGGAGGGTAGAATCAACCTTATCCTTGAGGCCCTTGCAGTTAGGGAAGCACTTTCAGCTCTTCTGAATTTCTGAGTCTTGTTGGCTATAGTAAGAGATGTATTACTAAATTCTGTCATATCTAGGCTGCCAGATTTAGTAAATAAGAATACCTGATACCCAGTTACATTTGAATTTCAGATAAACAATTTAGAACTTATTTAGTGTACGTATGCCCCCTGCAATATTTGGGATATACTTATACTAAAAAAAAAGAAAAAATTTTTTTCACTGTTTATCTGAAATCTCAAGTTAACTGAATGTCATGTATATTATCTGGTAACTCTAGTAAGTTCCTTTCTTCTTTTTTTTTCCCCTCCTTGTAGTCTCACTACCTTCCAACACCCAATTAATAAATTGGGTTTTGTTTGTTTGGGGATTTTTACTTTGTTTTGCTTTGTTGTTATTCAGTTTTGCTTTGCTTTGCTTGTAAGCTTTGGGTCAATTTAGAAAGGCTACTACCAAGGGAAATGAATGACCATTTACTGAGATCATCTTTATGTCAAACATTACATTAGGTACTTTTGATGCTTTTTTAAAAATCTTCACATCACTCCTGTACAATAGGCTTCTCATAGTCCACATTTGAGAAAAGAAGGTACTGAGGATCAGAGAGGTTAAGTGACTCGACCAAGGTCACACAGCTAACAAGTAGCAAAGCTGGAAATAACTCAGATGAGTATGACCCCCAACTGGCTTTCTCAACTACTTTAGCACATCTGCATTAGTAGATTAAATGTGATGTTTAATTTTCGCACGTTTATAATATATTAGGTTCTTAACAAACTTTAATCCAAATAGCACAGATTCCATAATAAGTGAAAAGCTCTAATGCTAGCTCACTTAGGAACTATGCTCCATCAACTCCCTCTAAATGATAAACTACTCCATTAGTCTCTTTCCCTTTGCTGGACCTCCAGACCATTTCTGACTGCTCTCCACTGGAGCTGTTCTAAGTGCTTTCCATATATTAATTAACTTAATGCTTAAACTGACTCTATGATATAGGTAATACTGTAGTTATAATCCCCATTTTATAGATGAGGAAACAGGTTTAGAGAGGTTAAGTAACTTCCCTCAAAGCCTGGTAGCCTAAGCTTTGCTGCCAGGGAGACATTCAAATCGGGGCTCATTCACTTAATAGTGTACCATCTTCATAAAGCCTCTGAACTTCAATTTCTCCATACCATCATTTGGATATTTTTGTGCACTTCCATAAGGAAAAAGTTTGCACATAGTAAGCACTCAACAAATATGAGCTTATAAAATGATTTTGAGAATTATCTTTACTCAACACCTGTAAAAGTAAGAGACATAAGAGAATAGCTTAGGTCAAAGATTGGCAACAATTTTCTACAACGGGCCAGAGAGTCAGTATGTTAGACTTTGCAGTCCAAGAGGCAAAATCAAGGATCTCATGCAGGCAGTTACATAACAAGAGAGAAGACAAATTTCCACAAATCTTTATTTACAAAATTGAAAATTGAAAAATAATAATTGAATACAATTTTCTGTAATATAGGTCTATTGATGAGATATATGTAGTTCTTTCATTGTGGAGGACAGATAATTTTTCTTAAATGGGGTTCAAAGTTAGTGTTTCCTATCATAAAAATCAATTGTGTGTGTCCATCTGTTAATGCTGATTCATAATGAGATTTTAAATATCATGTGCTCTACAAAATCATATGCTCATGCTCATTTGCTCATGCTCATTTGCCTACAAAATCTTATGCACATGGACAGAAATTAGTATTTGGTAGTACCTATCCGTATAAAAAGACATTTTCAAAGATGAACTGTCCATGAGCATATGATTTTAATTGAGCACATTCATTGCTTGGAAGGCACTTGAAAATAACTATTTGATTTTTCTCTTGGTATTGTCTTTTCAGCATATCATTAAATTAATCATTCCCAATTGAAGGGTAGGTGAAAGCTCCTTAATTGCACAGTTAAATGGATTTTGAAATATGGAAATTTCATTTGCACTTACATCAAGATCCAGAAAAGTGCTGCTGGAACTGTAGTTTGAGCTCAGGAAATATATCTGGTACACATTTATGTGGAAATGGAGGTCTTACTTCTTGTTTTAACTTTTGACAGCACAGGAAATGTATAAAGCAGCTTGACATTACATGTGATTCAGACAACATTAGTGGTCATTGAAATGACTTTACCACATTGTAAGGTTCACATGCTGTTCTGCCTTGTAATTTTAGGTTGTATTCATTAAGAAACTATCAATTCCACAACAAAAACTCATTTCCAAAACTATTCAGCATTCAGTTATAGTAGTTGAGAGTGGTACATATCATTCACAAAAATTTCAACCTTTACTCTCAAAAAGATCACAATAAAATCTTACAATGCTTAGCAATTGATCCGTGTGGTAGGGAAATAGGATATTCAGATTCTAGTATAACAAATCTTGCAGAACTGATGATGGTTCAGTCCATAAAAGTGAATGTAGCTAACCATTAACTTTCTTTCAATTACACATAACAGATTTAAATATTATATTATTCACCTATTGGTGAATAATATAAACAAATATCCATAGGTTTAAAATGTCTAATATTTTCACAAGCTTCTTAAATTTGTGTAAGTAAATTTTTTTCTACTTAAAAACAAATCTTTCTACCACCATCATTTAGAGCACATCTTAGAAGATTCCCCTTCAGACTGAACGGAATTAGTGTTATCTCAATTTCTTTGAAAAATGTTCTTACCTATTGTTTTACAATGAAAACTGCTCATTGAGATTAATTCTTCAGTCACTTCAAAAGTAGGATTGTCTCCTCAAATAACAACTGAGCAGTATCTTTACAACTGTGAACCCATAAAGAGCCAAGGAAAACCATTCAAAGCCATTTCTTTGTTTTCTAATTGACTATTGATGTTGCTCCAATATTCCAAACTCCTCAAGCAACTGTTCTCACTGAAAAGCTGATAGCTTACACAAGTTTAAATTCTCTGGACAATTTCTTTGACTGCTGCAATCAAGCAGTTAAATTTACTTACTATTGGCAGATGGCTTTCCCTTGCTAAGGAAATTAATGGGCCACTCAGAGACTTACTTGTATTGAAGCCTTATTTTTCACTTTCTATTTTTGTAAAATAATTCTGCTATGATGAGATATTCATTTAATCTTTTTAAATTTTTATAACCATTGTTTTCCTGTAAGTTGTGATGAGTGTTTAAATCCAGTAATGCCTGTGTTATATTTTTTGAGCATAGCTGTAGTGTCATTACACAATAAACACAATGCCTTTCCATCTAATTTGATACAAAGTAAGTCATCCACACTCCACTGTATGTGCCATTTGAAGTCCACTTTTCTTTTTTTGGTATGATGATATGCAGTGGTACTTAAAAAGTAATATACTAAAAGATGTCACAGTACAGCATGGCACTTGAAACATAGTCAAATTGTAACTGCATCAATGGGGTTTGTACTGCACCTGGAAACACTGCAGTGATCAGAGCAACATATGCTGTCTGTATCTACTTTGCCATTGTAGTAGGAAAGCCATGGACACTACATAAACAAACAAGCATGGCTGGTTCTAGTAAATCTTTATGTATGGATACTGACATTTGAATGCCACGTAATTTTCATGTTTCACAAAATATTCTTTTGATTGTTCTTCAGTCATTTAAAATTTTAAAAACCATTCTTAGCTGGAGGGCCATACAAAAAAGGCAGGGGTCAAGTATGGGCCATGGAATATAGTTTACCAAACTCTGTTTTAGGTAACTAAATATTATTTTATATAAAAACTTTGATGAAAGCATTTCTAAAATAGGTGATACCTGATATGCATTTAAACCAGGCTCTGTTAAACATATATTAATTTTTGTTTTATCACTGAAAGTTAGTGTAAATATTAAGAACAAGGGCTTTGGGCTGAGTCTGCATTTGCTACTTGGCACTTAATATATATAAATTTGTTTCCTCAGCCACATAAATGGAGTAGATAATAATAATTATTACTGAGGTCATAAATAAGACAAAGAGACCAGTATCATCACTCCTACTTAACACAGTAGAGACCTGCCTCCTCAAAATGTGGTCTGCATCACCTGGCAGCTTGTTAAAATCAGAATCAGCACTTTTACAAGATCCTTAGGTAATTCGCATGCACATTAAAGTTTGAGAAGCACTGGTTAAAGGAGATGATAATGCAGTCATGCAAAGACAAGAAATTGAAGGTATACATTTGGGAAAGGAAGAGGTAATTCTGTCATTATTTGTAGATGACATAATAGTCATCAGCAATTCAAAGGGAAATTCAAGGGGAATCAATTGAAACTTCATTACAACTAATCAAGGAGTAAATAGAAAATAAAGCTGAGTAAAAAATATATAAAATATATTTGATACATACAGATATAAATACACACATACAACATTCAGTAATTTTGGTATACTATGCCAATAATCAATTTGAAAATACAATACTTAAAAAAAAGAAAACCTCTATCCACAAGAGTAACAAAAACAGTAAACTACCTAGGAATCAACTCAACAAGAATAAGTGAATGAAGAAAACTCTAAAACTTCACTGAAGGACCTAAAAAGATGACCTGGATAAATACGAAAACATGCCATATTCATATATAAGAAGACTCAATGTAATAAATATATGAGTTGACCCCACATTAATCTATAAAGTCAAAGCGATTTTTCTCAAGGTCCTTGGCAAGTTGATTCTGAAATTCATTTGAAAGATGAAATGTTTAAATTTGCCAAGAAATTTTGGGGTGAAAAACAAAAGAGGCCAGGTTACTTGGTTTATCAGATATCTAGACATACCAATAAGAAATTAAAATGGCATTTTTTTGTAGAAAAGGTCAGGTTGATGAATGGATCAGAATAGTGTCCAGAAATAGATGTATGTTTCAGAATTTAGTTGATAAAAGAGGTATTACAAATCAGTGGAGAAAGAATGGATTGTTTAAACAAATGGTATAAAGATAACTGACTATCCATTTTAAGAGTTCAATTTCTCCTACTTCATACCATATAAAATAATAAAGATGATTAAAGAGTTAATCATAAATAAAGGTTATAAAAGTACTGGAAGAAAATATAGGATATTTTTGTAATCTTCAATTGGAAAAGCCTTTCCTTAAAAAAAGACAGAAAATCCTAAAACTAAAAAAGAAAAAAAGAATCAAAAGATTTCACTACATAAATTACATCAAACTTCTATCACATAATAAGGAACTGCTTAAATATTTTACAACATGTGTAACAAGTCTAGAGTTATATGTAGAATATATGAGCAAAACAAAAACAGCTCAAGAACCAAATAGGCAAAGTTTATGAATCAGGTAATACATGCAAGAAAGGCAAATGGTCAATAAACATATGAAAAGCTGGTTGATCTCCCTGGTTGTTGCCAATTTCTCTTGCATTGTGACAAACCACCCCAAAATTTAGTGACAAAATAACCATTGTATTAAATCAAGAACTCTGCCAGTCAGAAATCTGGACAGGTTACAGTGGGGACAGCTTGTTTCTGCTCCACAATGTCTGGGTCTCAGCTGGACAGACTCAAAAGCTGAGGGGTGACTAGGAGGCTGATATACTCTGAAGGCATCTGCACTCAGATGTGGGCTGCTGCTGGTGTAAGCTGGAGCGGTCTGCCAGAAACCTGTGTACCCTCTCAAGTGGTCTGGGATTCCTCGTAACATGGTGGCTGTGTTCCAAGATTGAGTGTCCCAAGAGAACCAGGCATAAATTGTATCATCTTTTATGACCTCTCTCAAAAGTCACATAGTGTCATTTCTGCCTTAGTCACAAACTCTCAGATTCATGAGAAGGGGATATAGACCCCACCTCTTGATAGAAGGGATTTAAGAAGAGAATGTAGCATAATAGATATTGTTGCAGTCATTTGGGAAAAATCTATCTGCTACACTTATTATCAACAAAATGTAAATCAAATAACTTGAGACCATTTATCACACATCAGACTGATAATTTTTTCCAGTTTCATTCATTCTGTGGGAGGCAGAGTGGGAAGGGAGAATAAGAAGGAAGATAAGAAAAACAAAAACAGTGGACTAAATTTTACCACTGTGTTTTTCCCTAGTTATAAAACAAACAAAACAAAACAAAAAAAATTCTTGGTTTGGGAAGAATGGCTTTTCACTCAAAATGTTATTAAAAACTGGCCTTTATATTTGGTTATGAAAAATTATCTTGCACACTCTGCTTGAATAACAATATGTTTTCACATTTAAATAAGCAAAAGCAAAGAAATTCTGTCCTAAATTTAACTCACTCTTCAACATTAAAGCATACACACTCTCCCGAACATAAAATTGCATTTTTCCCCATAGTTTATAGTTGTCTTCTACTGAGAGTTTGGTGAATAAGTTTAGAAGGGAATAACAAAAATAGTTTCTGTGTGTTTGAGAGAGAGAGAAAGAGGGAGGCAAACATAGAGAATACACCTTGTGTTTGAGCTTTTCAAAGATATTTTAAAATTATGTTTAAGAGAATAAGAAGCTCAAGTGTAGCTAATCTTGTCTCGTTTAAATAAGCCATACAAATATTATTTTGTTCTCAGAGAATTTTCCTATATAAAGGAGTTCATTAAGTTTAATAAATGATTTGTAATTCATGGGTTGATATTTCTGGTGAAGTTTAAACTGTTACATTGTTTTTTATATGTTAAATTCATTAGCATGTAGGGTAATAGTTTTATCAAGATTATTAGAACAGAGAAAATCTTTTCCAAAAAAATTATTTTATGTTCTTTACCAAAGCGATCTGGGTTATTTTAATATTATACGTGTGAATGTAGGATTTTATGTTTATTTGCTATACCTGTGATATTCATATAATATTAATGATGTAATTCACTACATAGTATGTAGAAGATTTGGATATATTTCACACAACTGGATTGCTTTATATATTGTTATGCAGTTCATAATCCCACCCTGATTTTGGCACCTTCCACCTCAGAAATAAAAGCAGGGGATTCAGAGACTAGCAAAGGACAAGAAAGAGTCCATGCTTTTTCCAGCCACGCTGGAATAATAGCTGCAGCTGCTTTCCCCACAATATCATCTTCTTGACACTTGCAAGAAATTAATGGATTATTCTTTTGCAATTTCTAACAAAATACAAACACCAAGTTAACAAATTAAAAAGCTAAATTTCTCAGAGTGACGTTGACTCATCTGTACTGCATATGAGAAATAAATATTTTATTTGCTGCATCATTCAGTTCAATTTCTCAATATGCATTATTTGAAAGAGAGGTGAATTTGTTTTTTTATAGGCTGTCTCTTCTGGTTTTCTCCTTTGAACCATGTCCCTGAATCTTTATGCAAGAGGACAAACTAACACTGTGATGTTGATACCGAGTGAGAAATCAGAGCATAAATCAGATCCTACTCCAGGCAGCTCTCAATTTATAAACTTTCTGTTGGTAATCTGGATGCTCCAGATTAGGAATGTGCATCCTATATAACCAATGTTCTAATCTGCTATCTCAGTCTTGCCCACAAAAGCTTATTTATCATTAATAAAATAGAAATACTACCCATTTGCTTGAATAAAATAGAGAGCAATATGATTGTTCTATTTATTTTGGACACTGGTTATTGGGGAAAAGCCAGTTGAGGAGGTAGATGAAGTCTTTTGTGAGATCCTGAAGGGGATTTAAGGGAACTCTAACAAGTTACGGTCTTTTCATACTTATAATTTCACTACCAAATATGTGGGGCTTTCCTTATCCCTGCACCAATGATAAAAGCCGTTTTCAACTTATTTGGGGAGGCAAGGAGTTTTTTTTTTTGTTCTGTTGTGGTGGTGGTGGCCCATGACTTGTTTATAGATAGAATAAGAGAGAAAGGGGAGAGAAGGCAGCTGGGGGGCTGCAAAGAGATCTTCTGGTGACTATGGGACAATTGGGTGAGGAAAGAGTATTTGGGTTGTAGTGGAAGAAAGCTGGTGGCAAGGGTAAAGCCATCAGGCGTGCCATCAGGCGTCTCTCTGCCCAGGGCAGCCTGTTTGCTCTCTGAGCTGGAAATGAGGACAAGGTAAGTTAAGGGAAGCTTGAACAGGAATTGCAATTGAATTCTCATACACAGGCATATCTGAACCTAAGGTGAAACCAGATATGTCTGAAAAGATTTCAGCAGGCAACCCAATAATTTTACTCGAAGTTTCCTTGTAATCAATGAGACTAGCTCCATTTAATGTCCCTAAGCAGACACAGGTGTCCAGATAGGTTTGATCTTTGGAATTTGCTCTTTAAATAATACGATGACAAGATCCCATTTGTCATCCCATCATGGAGATCACACTTCAGCAGATGTACACATTTACCTGCAAGCAAAGAGCAAACAGGTGTGTTAGGGCAGGAAAGCAAAGGAGGAATTTATGTTTCTGACTCTATAAATGGCAGAACCACAGGTGGGAGGGAACGTGTCATAAGGAGGAAAACTACCTCCTGTGTTCCAGGCTATGGAGGTGCTTTGGTTAATTTCATTAGTGTTAAGTTATATACTAACTGATTCATAACAGATGCCTAGTAAAAACAGATAGCTGGTTCAAAAAAATTACTAAACTTTTTAATGAAATGGTATTTAAGAAGTTAAGTTATAGATCAGAAGCAAACACCTTGAAGCTATAAATTGGCTATAAAAATAATGTCTTTCCAGAAATAAGGGAGGAAAAATTCTTCATATTCTTCCTTCCTTGTTCCCATTTCTAAATCTCCTCTTAATAATTATACCTTCCTATACCAGTAAGGCCATCTTATTTATCCCTTCCCTGCAACAGTAACAACAGTAATTGTTATTATTTTTTATTTGCCCCTGTTTTGTGCCAGGCATTTTGTGTGTGTGTGTGTGTGTGTGTGTGTGTGTGTGTGTGTGTGTATACATATATATATAAATATTTTTTAAATTATATAATTTAAAATAATAGAACATAAAATATATAAAACTTTTTGTAATATTTAGAATATAAAATTTCTAATCTCCTAATCTTCTTAATAACCCTTTAAGCTAGGTCATACCACTGCTTAGCAGAGGACAGCACTGAAGCTCGGTAAGGTGAAATATGTATGTCACATTGTATTTTGATGTGCACTTATTTATATACATAAAGATTTTTGTTGAGGCTCTGAAATGCAAGTGTGCAGTTAAGTATAACCTCTGTCATCAATTTGTTCAGGATGCCCATTTGCAGTGATGTAGAATGATGAAAAACAGGGAAAATGATTGAAATCTGGCAGTGAAAACTTGCAGTTCCATAGCATGAATAAAATGGAAACCAAAGATCACAAAAAAATGACCAATATTTTACTAACATAGAGACCAGTATGTTAATAAAAGAAGTTTTAAAAGCATTGCAAAGAAAAGGTAAGCTGGTATGAAGATCAAAAATAATTGTGCTTTTCATCAGATTGAGCTTTTTGTTAGGGGAATATTTTTATTTTAAAATCAGTAAAATGTTGTAGGCTTATACTCAGTGAAGTCTGGTGCCACTTACAGTTTTTTTTTCCCCTTAAATCCAGTTTATTTGCTTTGGCTTTAGCTAAGCGTTGTGGGGAGTTGCTATTATGTAAACAGAAAAGAAGCTAGCAGATTTGCAAAGTACAAAATGAACATATTTCTGAGTGTCCTCGAGCTTACACCACCAGATTCTGACATTTTGTTTCAATACTGCACATTCCAGGTCCTTGCAAACATTGCTCTTTGATTTCTAAAACTATTAAAGTTTTGAATTAGAATATTAATTCTCTGAGTCATTGCCTCAGCATAAAGTAACTATAACCATAAAAATAAAAATATATGTGTATAAAAATATGAGGTGACATGTAATAAAGTTTTTATTATTATGAATTTTGGAATGACTATATTGCTCATGAATGGCATGGCCATAAAATAATTAAATGGATAGGCTGGGAAGAATGGCTGTAAAATATGTAGGATATTCTGTGACATTTTGCGTAATAGCACACACAATGCTTTATTTTCATTTTCTTTCTCATCTGAAACTCAGCACTTTCCTACAGAAAGAATGATGGTATAATAATCTAAAAGCTTAGAGTTCATTGAAATAAGACTAGCATTTTCCAACCTTATTATTGTGGTTTCCAGACTTACTGTGTATATCTGGCAAAAAGAACAGGAAAGCCAACTACATTTCTATTCTGCAGTCCAAAATGAAGATTCCCAAGGATAAAACTGATAATAACCACAGTAAAATTATTTTATGTCTCAGTCCAAAATCTACCCTAGACTTTGCTAAGTGTTTTGTTAGGAGGTATTTTATAGTGACTGGCATACTGCTTCTGGATGCCTAGCGGACCTACAGTAAACAATGCTTGAGTTAAATAATCCCACATTCTTTCGGCAAACAGCTCCTACGTTACTGTTTATTTTTCTAATCCTGTGGTTAGAACTAGTTGCTATAGAAACAGCTGACCATCATTTTAGCTTCACAGGCCCTCCGTTCAGGTAAAGAGGAGAGTAGGCAGTGAATTTATAAAGCAGCAGAGACTTCGTGGGATCGGGAGAAAGCCAAGAGGCTTTATCAAAAGACAGCTACAGCCGCATCTACACAGCTACGTACACTTTTTCCAAAGGCCAGTGGGACAGTAGAAGGCAGTAGAAGCAGAGACGAGCAGGAGAAAACACTGTCTTTTTGTCCTTGACAGATTGTTCTTCATGATTATGGATGTGGGGAGACAAAAGGAGTTAGAAATCTCTCCTGGATTGCTGGGAGAGGGGAAGGGACCAGATTTAACACTACTAGTTTGGGGCTGCCCAGTACTGCCAGACGTTTTAGCCTGAAATCTGTCCCCAGTGTGGAAGCCTAAGAACTTGCTCCTAAAATAATGCTTTGTTTATTTTTATCCTTGCTAGAAACAAAATAAGATAGTCAGATGATCAATTAAGCATATTGTATTTTAGAAACTTCACATATTTTTATGTTCTGTTCTTCCCTTTTTTAATGCCACTTAACAAATTGATTCTTTCTTTCACACAAAATTTGGGTAGCATTAGGATAAACTTCTCTTACTAGGTATGAACTTAATTGACCCAAGCTTTTTATGTATTCTGATGACTTTCATGCCTATGCTTTTTTTTTATCATTATTCTACAATTACATGAGCAACAGCAACATTATGTGTACTAGACTCCCCCATCATGAAGTCCACACCACATACCCCATTTTACAGTCACTGTCCATTAGCGCAGTGAGATGCTATAGAATCACTACTTGTCTTCTCTTTGTTGTACAGCCTTCCCCATGCCCTGCCCCCTACATTATGTCTGCTAATCATAATGCCCCTTTTATTCCCCCATCCCACCCTTCCCACCCATCCTCCCCAGTCCCTTTCCCTTTGGAAACTGTTAGTCCATTCTTGGATTCTGTGAGTCTGCTGCTGTTTTGTTCCTTCAGTTTTTTCTTTGTTCTTATACTCCACATATGAGTGAAATCATTTGGTACTTGTCTTTTTTCGGCTTGGCTTATTTCACTGAGCATAATACCCTCTAGCTCCATCCATGTTGTTGCAAATGGTAGGATTTGTTTTCTTCTTATGGCTGAATAATATTCCATTGTGTATATGTACCACATCTTCTTTATCCATTCATCTACTGAGGGACACTTAGGTTGCTTCCATTTCTTGGCTATTGTAAATAGTGCTGCGATAAACATAGGGGTGCATATGTCTTTTTGAATCTGGGATCCTGTATTCTTAGGGTAAATTCGTAGGAATGGAATTCCTGGGTCAAATGGTATTTCTATTTTGAGTTTTTTGAGGAACCTCCGTACTGCTTTCCACAGTGGTTGAACTAATTTGCATTCCCACCAGCAGTGTGGGAGGGTTCCCTTTTCTCCACATCCTCGCCAACATTTGTTGTTGTTTGTGTTTTGGATGTTGGCCATTCTCACTGGTATGAGGTGATATCTCATTGTGGTTTTAATCTGCATTTCTCTGATGATTAGCGATGTGGAGCATCTTTTCATGTGCCTGTTGGCCATCTGAATTTCTTCTTTGGAGAAGTGTCTATTCATGTCCTCTGCCCATTTCTTAATTGGATTATTTGCTTTTTGTTTGTTAAGGTGCATGAGTTCTTTATATATTTTGGATGTCAACCCCTTATCAGATACGTCATTTATGAATATATTCTCCCATACTGTAGGATGTCTTTTTGTTCTACTGATGGTGTCCTTTGCTGTACAGAAGATTTTCAGCTTATATAGTCCCACTTGTTCATTTTTGCTTTTGTTTCCCTTGCCCGGGGAGATATGTTCATGAAGAAGTCGCTCATGTTTATGTCCAAGAGATTTTTGCCTATGTTTTTTTCTAAGAGTTTTATGGTTTCATGACTTACATTCAGGTCTTTGATCCACCTTGAGTTTACCTTTGTGTATGGGGCTAGACAGTAGTCCAGTTTCATTCTCTTACATGTAGCTGTCCAGTTTTTCCAACACCAGCTGCTGAAGAGGCTGTCATCTCCCCATTGTATATCCAAGGCACTTTTATCAGATATTAATTGACTGTATATGTTTGGGTTAATGTTTGGATTTTCTATTCTGTTCCACTGGTCTGTGGGTCTGTTTTTGTGCCAATACCAAATTGTCTTGATTACTGTGGCTTTGTAGTAGAGCTTGAAGTCAGGGAGCGTAATTCCCCCTGTTTTATTCCTCCTTCTCAGGATTGATTTGGCTATTCGGGGTCTTTTGTGGTTCCATATGAATTTTAGAACTATTTGTTCCAGTTTATTGAAGAAAGCTGTTGATATTTTGATAGGGATTGCATTGAATCTGTAGATTGCTTTAGGTAGTATAGCCATTTTGACAATATTTATTCTTCCTAGCCAAGAGCATGGGATGCATTTCCATTTGTTAGTGCCCTCTTTAATTTCTCTTAGGAGTGTCTTGTAGTTTTCAGAGTACAGGTCTTTCACTTCCTTCGTTAGGTTAATTCCTAGGTATTTTATTCTTTTTGATGCAATTGTGAATGGAATTCTTTTTCTGATTTGTCTTTCTGCTAGTTCATTGTTAGTGTATAGGAAAGCAACAGATTTCTGTGTATTAATTTTGTATCCTGCAACTTTGCTGAATTCAGATATTAGTTCTAGTAGTTTTGGAATGGAATCTTTAGGGTTTTTTATGTACAGTATCATGTCATCTGCAAATAGTGAATGCTTGACTTCTTCTTTACCAATCTGGATGCCTTGTATTTTGTTTTGTCTGATTGCCATGGCTGGGACCTCCAGTACTATGTTGAATAACAGTAGGGAGAGTGCACATCCCTGTCTTGTTTCCAATCTTAGGTGAAAAGCTTTCAGCTTCTCGCTGTTATGTATGATGTTGGCTGTGTGTTTGTCATATATGGCCTTTATTATGTTATGGTACTTGTCCTCTATACCCATTTTGTTGAGAGTTTTTATCATGAATGGATGTTGAATTTTGTCGAATGCTTTTCAGCATCTATGGAGATGATCATGTGGTCTCTGTCCTTCTTTTTGTTAAGGTGGATGATGCTGATGGATTTTCGAATGTCATACCATCCTTGCATCCTTGAGATGAATCGCACTTGATCATGGTGTATGATCCTCTTGATGTATTTTTGAATTCAGTTAGCTAATATTTTGTTGAGTATTTTTGCATCTATGTTCATCAGGGATATTGGTCTGTAATTTTCTTTTTTTGTGGTATCTTTGCCTGGTTTTGGTATTAGAGTGATGCTGGCTTCATAGAATGAGTTTGGAGGTATTCCCTCCTCTTCCATTTTTTGGAAGACTTTAAGGAGAGTGCATATTATATCTTCTCTCTATGTCTGATAAAATTCAGTGGTGAATCCATCTAGCTCGGTGGTTTTTGTTCTTGGGTAATTATTTGATTGCTGATTCAATTTTTTTGCTGGTAATTGGTCTGTTTAGATTTTCTGTTTCTTCCTTGGTCCGTCTTGGAAGGTTGTATTTTTCTAGGAAGTTGTCCATTTCTTCTAGGTTATCCAGTTTGTTAGTGTATAGATTTTTATAGTATTCTCTAATAATTCTTTGTATTTCTGTGGGGTCCATCGTGATTTTTACTTTCTCATTTCTGATTCTGTTTATGTGTGTAGATTCTCTTTTTCTCTTAATAAGTCTGGCTAGGGGTTTATCTATTTTGTTTATTTTCTCAAAGTACAAGCTCTTGGTTTCATTGATTCTTTCTATTGTTTCATTCTTCTCAATTTTATTTATTTCTTCTCTTATCTTTATTATGTCCATCCTTCTGCTGACTTTGGGCTTCATTTATTCTTCTTTCTCCAATTTCAATAATTGTGACTTTAGACTGTTCATTTGGGATTGTTCTTCCTTCTTTAAATAGGCCTGGACTGCAATATACTTTCCTCTTAGAACTGCCTTTGCTGTGTCCCACAGAAGTTGGGGCTTTATGTTGTTGGCATTTGTCTCCATGTATTGCTTGATCTCATTTTTATTTAGTCATTGATCTATTGATTATTTAGGCGAATGTTGTTAAGCCTCCATGTGTTTGTGAGCCTTTTTGTTTTCATTGTACAATTTATTTCTAGTTTACACCATTCTGATCTGAGAAGTTGGTTGGTAGAATTTCAATATTTTCGATTTTACTGAGGTTCTTTTTGTGGCCTAGTATGTGATCTATTCTGGAAAATGTCCCATGTGCACTTGAGAAGGATGTGTATCCTGTTGCTTTTGGGTGTAGAGTTCTGTAGATGTCTGTTAGGTCCATCTGTTCTAGCACGTTGTTCAGTGCCTCTGTGTCCTTACTTATTTTCTGTCTGGTTGATCTGTCCTTTGGGGTGAGTGGGGTGTTGAAGTCTCCTAGAATGAATGCATTGCATTCTATTTCATCCTTTAATTCTGTTAGTATTTGTTTCACATATGTCAGTGCCACTGTGTTGGGTGCATATGTATATTTATAATGGTTATACCCTCTTGTTGGACTGACCCCTTTATCATTATGTAATGTCCTTCTTTATCTTTTGCTACTTTCTTTGTTTTGAAGTCTATTTTGTCTGATACAAGTACTGCAACACCTGCTTTTTTCTCCCTATTGTTTGCATGAAATATCTTTTTCCATCCTTTCACTTTTAGTCTGTGTATTTCTTTGGGTTTGAGGTGAGTCTCTTGTAAGCAGCATATAGGTGGGTCTTGATTTTTTATTCATTCTATTACTCTGTGTCTTTTGATTGGTGCATTTAGTTCATTTACATTTAGGGTGATTATCGAAAGATATGTACTTATTGCCATTGCAGGCTTTGGATTCGTGGTTACCAAAGGTTCAAGGGTAGCTTCTTTACTATCTAACCGTCTAACTTAACTCTCTTATTAAGCTATTATAAACACAGTCTGATGGTTCTTTATTTCTCTCCCTCCTTCTTTTTCCACCTCCATTCTTTATATGTTATGTGTTTTATTCTGTACTCTTTTGTGTTTGCTTTGACTGCTGTTGCGGATAGTTGATTTTATTTTTTGCCTTTAGTTAGTATTTGGTTGGTCTGCTTTCTTTGCTGTGATTTTATTTTCTCTGGTGACATCTATTTAGCCTTAGGAGTGCTTCTATCTAGAGCAGTCCCTTTCAAATATCCTGTAGAGGTGGTTTGTGGGGGCAAATTCCCTCAACTTTTGCTTGTTCAGGAATTGTTTAAGCCCTCCCTCAAATTGAAATGATAATCGTGCTGGATACAATATTCTTGGTTCAAGGCCCCTATGTTTCATTGCATTAAATATATCATGCCATTCTCTTCTGGCCTGTAAGGTTTCTGTTGAGAAGTCTTTGATAGCCTGATGGGTTTTCCTTTGTACGTTATCTTTTTTCTCTCTCTGACTGCATTTAATGCTCTGTCCTTGTCTTTGATCTTTGCCCTTTTAATTATTATATGTCTTGGTGTTGTCCTTCTTGGCTGCCTTGTGTTGGCTTCCATGGTCTAAGAGACTATGTCCTTCCCCAGCTTGCAGAAGTTTTCAGCAATTATTTCTTCAAAGACACTTCCTGTCCCTTTTTCTCTCTCTTCTTCTTCTGGTACCCCTGTAATGTGAATATTGTTCCATTTGGATTGGTTACACAGTTCTCTTAATATTCTTTCATTCCTAGAAATCCTTTTATCTCTCTCTGCCTCAGCTTCTCTGTACTCCTGTTCTCTGATTTCTATTCCATTAACAGTCTCTTGCACCTCATCCAGTCTGCTCTTAGGACCTTCTATTGATTGTTTCATTTCTGTTATCTCCCTCCATACTTCATCCCTTAGCTCTTGCATATTTCTCTGCAGGTCCATCAGCATGGCTATGACTTTTATTTTGAATTCTTTTTCAGGAAGATTGGTTATATCTATCTCACCAGGCCTTCTCTCTTGGGTTGTCTGAGTGATTTTTGACTGAACCATATTCTTCTGCCTTTTCATGATGATAGAAGTGGTCTCAGGCAGGTGGCACATGTGTCAGCTGGGAGAACAAAGTCCCTTCCTGCTTGCTGGTCACCTTGCCCTTCTCTGCTGCCTGTATCAGTTACCCACACACAGGGAGCAGTCTCTGGGATAATCTCCTGAGCTGCCATCTGTGGGGATAGCCTAGGGCCTTGCGGGGGGGTCACAGGTGCACCTGGTTTGTTCTCCTGGAAGAACCACATCCCTTCATGCCTTCCAGACCTTGCTCCGGCTTTCGCTGCCTGTGCCAGTTCCCCACACACCGGGAGCAGTCTCTGAGATAATCTCCTGAGCTGCTGTGGGCGGGGCGGTTTTCAGGATATCCTGGAGACCTGTGGGGGATCGCAGACACCCTGGGTGTGTTCTCCTTCAAGAACGGCACCCCTTCATGCCTTCCAGACCTTGCTCTGGGTTCTTCTGTGCTGGGCAGCTGCACACCAGTGGCAGCCTCTGGGTCTGTCCCGGTTAGCTGTGCGCTGGGAGAAGATTCTGTGTGCTTGCTCTGAGTGGGGCTGTTCTCCGGCTGCTCTGTAGCTGTGATGGGTCAGCTGGTTTGCTTGCAGCACCGGCCAGGGGGAATGAATGGCAGGCTGCTTATTGCCGTGAGGGGCTTCAGGACTGCGTTACCCCCCAGGGGGTTAGGGCACCTGAAGTTCCTTAAGATTCCTAGCCTGCTGGGCTGAGTGTGCCTGGACGATTTTGTCCAGCTGTTAAGCCCTTGTCCCTTTAAGACCTTAAGAAGTGCCCGCTTTTCTTTTGTCCCGGGGGAGCCAGCTGTGGGGACCTGCTGCAGTCTCCATCTCAGATTTTACTTTTCTGTTTCTCTAATATCCAGTGCACCATGCAATGTGTGTCTGTGTTCCCAGTGCAGATTACTAGGGCTGGTTATTTAGCAGTCCTGTGCTTCCACTCCCTCCCCACTCTGATTCTTTTCCTCCTGCCGGTGAGCTGGGGTGGTGGGGAGTGCTCAGGTCCCACCAGGTCACGGCTTTGTATCTTACCCTTTTCATGAGATGCTGAGTTCTTGTAGATGTAGATGTAGCCTGGCTGTTGTATTGTATCTTCTGGTCTCTCTTTTATGAGTAGTTTATTTGTTGTATTTTCAAAAATATATATGGTTTTGGGAGGAGATTTCCACCGCCCTAGTCATGCCACCATCTTCAGCCCCTCTCCCCATGGCTATGCTTTTTAATACAACCGATGACTTCCAAGAAACACTATGCATAGCAACTAGATGAAATATGCCTGTTAAGGTCTGTATTCAGGTAATGATTAGTATTTCCCCCTACACATATGAGTGTAAAATCAGCTTAATCTTGAATTTTGATCAAGATATTTTTATCAAGTGACTAATGGACAATATAGAGAAATGCATTTATTTGGCACCTTTTATTTTTGATAGTCCTGGGATAGGATTAGGATTAAGAAAATGTAATGTCAACATACTAGAGTTATTGGCCCAAAATACAGGTTTTTATTCCTCCCAAAAGGCAAATCTTTGAACATTCTGTATTCTGATTTACATAGCTGAAGAATTCCAAAATTTATGTTAATTTTTCAAAAATTGTCTGAAATGCTTTTGGCATCTTTAATATTCCTTACTTTTCAAAGGAAAAATTTGTTTTTCTAACCTCTTCTCTGAAAAGTGAAGTATATCCTGTATACTTTAGTAGATGAAGGTATGTCTCTGATTTAGAAGTACTTTGATATGCTTGAACGTTAGGATGTTGCCTCCCGAGGCTTTTAAAAAACTTTTTCTAAAATATTATATACACATAATACACCCCTAGTGGCTTTTAAAGTCTAGAACTATAGTTTGAATTTTTGCAATATACCTTTTCTGTGCCAGGCATTGTTCTATGCACTTACTATCATCTCATTTAATTTTCTTACCAATCCTTTACGGCAAGCACTATTATTCTCATTTTATAGGAAAACAGGTGCTCTGAGGAATTAAACAACTGACCAAAGTTACATAGATAAATGTCAGAACCAGAATTCAAACCCAAATTCTTCTCTGACTCCAGAGATGCTTCTCAGGATGAAAGAAATGTTTCCCCAGGGAAATCCCACATAGATAAAACTACTGAAGTCTGTCACCTATAAACTCGAGATTTATTGCTTGCCAAAACTATTTTTGAAACTGTGCTTCCAGGCTTAAAGACTTCTATACCTGTAGAGTCCATGTGAACATGCAATTTATTCCAGGTGAAGGGCAACTAGACTGATTCTGTGATGCTTTCACACCAAAGGAATGACTCATGAATGGTAAAAGTTCAAACTCTGTACTGGCCTGCTAGGAGAACTATTTATGGAAAACGGGTCTTTCTGCACTATTTCTACAGCTACTTTGAGTAAAGGAACCAGTTATTCTGGCTAAATAACTATTAGTTTCATGTTCCCAAAGAACAAGATAGCCTAGTGTTAGAAGTTGAATTGGTGCATGAACTTTTTGACACTTTGAGAATTCAACATAAAAGATAAAAAGCAATAATAAGTAACCAAGAGCAGCCAGTACCTCCTGTTGCAGAGCTTAAATAGTTAAAATACAAATGACTTCCTAACTTCAACTGTCCATGAGCTGGAATGCTTTATGTATAGTGGCAAATCCAGAAATTACCAATCCTCTCTTTTGGCTGTAAACAACTAAACTTATAGAAAGAGTTTAAGGCTTTGAGCGCCAGTGATCAATGTGAGCAGCATTTACTATTAACCACAATGTTGATAGTGAATGTCAAGTTAGTGCTACAAGGTGTTTGTTTTGCTATTAAGATCAAAATATTTGTTGTCATGCCAAAAGTCAGTATTAGATTAAGAGAAATAAAGTTGAAAGAAGTACTTTGGAAAACACAGACCTTCATAAATCATGAAATATCCTCACTCAGAATACTTCTGGGCCCAAGGACTTGATCTTAAGAGGTTGATCTCTACCATTACATAACAGCAGAATGTATCCTGCTTTCTTCAGAGTACTTTCCTGGAAGAACCTAGAAAAAAACAGTTAGATATTGTTTCAGGTAGAGTCCAGCAAGAAAAAGACGGTACACTCAAAAAGGTTTTAATGGAAAGAATGTGATGAAAGGGCATTTACAGAAACAGTGGTTAGGGTTAAGGCAACCAGCAAAGAATACTGTGGCACTTGGGGCGGTAACAGCAGGAAGTCACTACTACTCCTTGGCCTAAATGGGTGAGGAAAGAAAGCAAGGTGTTTGATGCCCCCATGAGAGTTGGACCCATGGAAGAAGAGCTGCCTGAAAGGAACTTTGACTGTAGAGGAGCTCAGCATTGCTAGCACCTGGCAAAGTAGGAAAGAGCAGAAGGAATCACTATTCTGGCCTCAGTCTTTCCCTACTGCAGTCTCCTCCCTATGCCTCTCTCTGGCCAGAACCATCCAGAAACCAGAGCTCAAGGGAATTCAGCCTATAGAGAGGGCATCACACCCTGGGCACAGAGCAGATCAGAGAAGCCAGGGGCAGGATGTCAGGCAGCAGGAATAACCAGCTAAAGCTAAGTACTTTAAGCCAGAAGGAGGGAAAAAACAACTGACAGGTTATCTGCATAAATATTATAGTATCCTATGCAGTACTAAAATGTAAAGAGCACAGAGGAAAAATTTTATGACATCCAATAAGTGGAGAATCTCTATCATCTATCACCCATCAATAAAAATCAACTTAAAACATGAAGAATCTATAGCCCAATTAGCAAAATGACATGTAACAGATTATTTTCAAAAGAGAAAATATGTATGGGCTAGTAGACAGATGAAGAATGTTTAATCTCAGTATTTAAAAAAGTGCATATTAAAACCAAAATAAGGGAAGATTCAGCAAGATGGTGGCATGAGTAGGGCAGCAGAAATCTCCCAAAACCATATAGATTCTTGAAAATACAACAAATACAACTATTACTAAAAGAGAAGCCAGAAGATACAGTACAATAGCCACGCTACAGCTATATCTGCGGGAACTCAGCGCCTCAACAAGCGGGTAAGATACAAAGCCCTGACCCGGCAGGACCCGAGCACTCCCCCACCCCAGCTCACCGGCGGGAGGAAAAGAATCAGAGTGGGGAGGGAGTGGAAAAACAGGACTGCTAAATAACCAGCCCTAGTAATCTGCACTGGGAGCACAGACACACATTGCATGGTGTACTGGATATTAGAGAAACAGAAAAGTAAAATCTGAGACAGAGACTGGGAGCAGATCCTCACAGCTGGCTCCCCTGGGACAAAAGAAAAGCGGGCGCTTTTTAGAAGTCTTAAAGGGACAAGGGCCCAACAGCTGAACAAAATCGTCCCAGCACACTCAGCCCAGCAGGCTGGGAATCTTGAGGAATTTCGGGCCTCCTAACCCCCTGCCGGGTAAAGCAGCCCCAAAGCATCTCACGGCGATAAGCAGCCTGTCATTCGTTCCCCCTTGCCAGCGCCGGCTGAATCGCCACAGCGGAGAGCAGCCCCACCCACGGCAACCACACAGTCTCCTCCCAGCGCACAGCTAACCCGGAAGGGCAGCGGAAGCTGGAGCAAGGTCTGGAAGGCGCGAAAGGACCCGTCCTTGCAGTAGAACGCACCCAGTGTGGTAGCCACACCTCTGCATTATTCTAGACTAGCCTGAGGACAGCCCTGCCCATGGCACCTCAGGGGATTATCCCAGAGACTGGCTCCCAGTGCGCGAGTAACCAGCACAGGCTGCAGAAACCAGAGCAAGATCCAGAAGGCACGAAAGGGCCTATCCTTGCAGTAGAATGCACCCAGCGTGGTTGCCATGCCCCGCAGTGCTCCAGGTTAGCTTGAGGGCAGCGCCACTCAGAGCAGCTCAGGGGACTATCCTAGAGACTGCCTCCTGGTGTGCGGGTAACCAGCAAAGGCTATGGAAGCCAGAGCAAGGTCTGGAAGGCACGAAAGGGCCCATCCTTGCATTAAAACGAACCTGGCGTGTCTGCCACACCCCGCAGTGCTCTAGGCTAGCATGAGGGTGGCCCTGCCCATGGCACCTCAGGGAATTATCCCAGAGACTGCCTCCTGGTGTGCAGTAACTGGCACAGGCTGCGGAGAAGGGCAAGGCGAACAACAAGCAGAAAGGGACTTTGTTCTCCCAGCTGACACACGTGCCACCTGCCTGTGACCACTTCTATCACCATGAAAAGACAGAAGAATATGGCCCAGTCAAAAATCACACAGACAACCCCAGAGAGAGGATCTGGTGGAATAGATTTAAACAATCTTCCTGAAAAACAGTTCAGAATAAAACTCATAACCATGCTGATGGACCTACAGAGAAATATGCAAGAGCTAAGGGATGAAGTCAGGAGGGACATTACAGAAATGAAACAATCGATTCACAAGATTAAGAGCAGGCTGGATGAGGTGCAAGAGACTGTTAATGGAATAGAAATCAGAGAACAGGAGTACAGAGAAGCTGAGGCAGAGAGAGATAAAAGGTCTCTAGGAATGAAAGAATATTAAGAGAACTGTGTGACCAATCCAAACAGAACAATATTTGCATTATAGGGGTACCAGAAGAAGAGAGAGAAACAGGATAGAAAGTGTTTTTGAAGAAATAATTGCTGAAAACTTCCCCAAGCTGGGAAAGGAAATAGTTTCTCAGAAAATAGTTTCTCAGACTATGGAAGCACACAGATCTCCCAACACAAGGGACCCAAGGAGGACAACACCAAGACATATAATAATTAAAATGGCAGATCAAAGACAAGGACAAAGTATTAAAGGCAGCAAGAGAGAGAAAAATGATCACCTACAAAGGAAAACCCATCAGACTATCATCAGACGTCTCAACAGAAACCTTACAGGCCAGAAGAGAATGGCATGATATATTTAACGCAATGAAACAGAGGGGCCTTGAACCAAGAATATTGTATCCAGCACGATTATCATTTCAATTTGAGGGAGGGATTAAACAATTCCTGAACAAGCAAAAGTTGAGGGAATTTGCCCCCACAAACCAATCACCTCTACAGGATATTTGAAAGGGACTGCTCTAGATAGAAGCACTCCTAAGGCTGAATAGATGTCACCAGAGAAAATAAAATCTCAACAAAGAAAGCAGACAATCCAAATACCAGCTAAAGGTAAAAAAACAAAATCAACTTTCCACAAAAACAGTCAAAGGAAATACAAAAGAATACAGAATAAAACACATAACATATAAAGAATGGAAGAGGAAGAATAAGAAGGGAGAGAAATAAAGAATCATCAGACTGGGTTTATAATAGCTTAATAAGAGAGTTAAGTTAGAAGGTTAGATAGTAAAGAAGCAACCCTTTAACCTTTGGTAACCACGAACCCAAAGCCTGCAATAGCAATAAGTACGTATCTATCGATAATCACGCTAAATGTAAATGGACTGAATGAACGAATCAAAAGAGACAAAGTAATAGAATGGATAAAAAAGCAAGACCCATCTATATGCTGCTTACAAGAGACTCATCTCAAACCCAAATATATACACAGACTAAAAGTGAATGGATGGAAAAGATATATCATGCAAACAACAGGGAGAAAAAAGCAGGTGCTGTAGTACATGTATCAGACAAAATAGACTTCAAAACAAAGAAAGTAGCAAAAGATAAAGAAGGACATTACATAATGATAAAGGGGTCAGTCCAACAAGAGGATATAACCATTTTAAATATATATGCATCCAACACAGGAGTGCCAACATATGTGAAACAAATACTAACAGAATTAAAGGAGGAAATAGAAAGAATGCATTCATTTTAGGAGACTTCAACACACCACTCACCACAAAGGACAGATCAACCAGACAGAAAATACATAAAGACACAGAGCCACTATGCAACACACTAGAACAGATGGACCTAACAGACATCTACAGAACTCTACACTCAAAAGCAGCAGGATACACATTCTTCTTAAGTTCACATGGAAAATTTTCCAGAATAGACCACATACTAGGCCACAAAAGAACCTCCGTAAATTCAAAAATATTGAAATCTACCAACCTACTTCTCAGATCAAAAAGGTATAAAACAAGAAATAAATTGTACAAAGAAAACAAAAAGGCTCACAAACACATGGAGGCTTAACAACATGCTCCTAAATTATCAGTGGATCAACGACCAAATTAAAACAGAGATCAAGCAATATATGGAGACAAACGACAACAACAACACAAAGCCCCAACTTCTGTGGGATGCAGAAAAGGCAGTTCTAAGAGGAAAGTATATTGCAGTCCAGGCCTATTTAAAGGAGGAAGAACAATCCCAAATGAATAGTCTAAAGTCACAATTATTGAAATTGGAGAAAGAAAAATAAATGAGGCCCAAAGTCAGCAGAAGAGGGACATAATAAAGATCAGAGAAGAAATAAATAAAATTGAGAAGAGTGAAACAATAGAAAATATCAATGAAACCAAGAGCTGGTTCTTTGAAAAAATAAACAAAATAGATAAACCCCTAGCCAGACTTATTGAGAGAAAAAGAGTATCTACACACATAAACAGAATCAGAAATGAGAAAGGAAAAATCACGATTGACCCCACAGAAATACAAAGAATTATTAGAGAATACTATGAAAATCTATATGCTAACAAGCTAGAAAACATAGAAGAAATGGACAAATTCCTAGAAAAATACAACCTTCCAAGACTGACCAAGGAAGAAACAGAAAATCTAAACACACCAATTACCAGCAACGAAATTGAATCGGCAATCAAAAAACTATCCAAGAACAAAACTGCCAGGAAAGATGGATTCACCACTCAATTTTATCATACATATAGAGAATACATAATACCCATTCTCATTAAAGTTTTCCAAAAAATAGAAGAGGAGGAATACCTCCAAACTCATTCTATGAAGCCAGAATCACTCTAATATCAAAACCAGGCAATGACCCCACCAAAAAAGATTACAGACCAATATCCCTGATGAACATTGATGCAAAAATACTCAGCAAAATAGCAAACCGAATTCAAAAATACATCAAGAGGATCATACACCATGATCAAGTGGGATGCATCCCAGGGATGCAAGGATGGTACAACATTCGAAAATCCATCAGCATCATCTGCCACATCAACAAAAAGAAGAACAAAAACCACATGATCATCTCCATAGATGCTGAAAGAGCATTTGACAAAATTCAACATCCATTCATGATAAAAACTCTTTTTAACAAAATGGGTATAGAGGGCAAGTACCTCAACATAATAAAGGCCATATATGACAAACCCACAGCTAACATCATACTTAACAGCGAGAAGCTGAAAGCTTTTTACCTAAGATCAGGAACAAGACAGAGATGTCCACTCTCCCCACTGTTATTCAACATAGTACTGGAGGTCCTAGCCACAGCAATCAGACAAAACAAAGACATACAAGGCATCCAGATTGGTAAAGAAGAAGTTAAATTGTCACTATTTGCAGATGATATGATATTGTACATAAAAATCTATAAAGACTCCACTCCAAAACTACCAGAACTAATATCTGAATTCAGCAAAGTTGCAGGATACAAAATTAATACACAAAAATCTGTTGCTTTCCCATACACTAACAATGAGCTAACAGAAAAAGAAATCAGGAAAACAATTCCATTCACAATTGCATCAAAAAGTATAAAATACCTAGGAATAAACCTAACGAAGGAAGTGAAAGACCTATACCCTGAAAACTACAAGACACTCCTAAGAGAAATTAAAGAGGACACTAACAAATGGAAATTCATCCCATGCTCTTGGCTAGGAAGAATAAATATTGTCAAAATGGCTATACTACCTAAAGCAATCTACAGCTTCAATGCAATCCCTATCAAAATACCAACAGCATTCTTCAACAAACTGGAACAAATAGTCCTAAAATTCATATGGAATTACAAAAGACCCCGAATAGCCAAAGCAATCCTGAGAAGGGGGAATAAAACAGGGGGAATTATAATCCCTGACTTCAAGCTCTACTCCAAAGCCACAGTAGTCAAGACAATTTGGTACTGGCACAAGAATAGACCCCCAGACCAGTGGAATAGAATAGAGAGTCCAGAGATTTACCCAAACATATACAGTCAATTAATATATGATAAAGGAGCCATGGATATACAATGGGGAAATGACAGCCTCTTCAACAACTGGTGTTGGCAAACTGGACGGCTACATGTAAGAAAATGAAACTGGATCATTGTCTAACCCCGTACACAAAAGTAAAGTCAAAATGGATCAAAGACCTGAATGTAAGTCATGAAACTATAAAACTCTTAGATAAAAACATAGGCAAAAATCTCCTCGACATAAACATGAGCAACTTCTTCATGAACATATCTCCACAGGCAAGGGAAACAAAAGCAAAAACTAACAAATGGGACTATGTCAAACCAATACGCTTCTGTACAGCAAAGGACACCATCAGTAGAACAAAAATGCATCCTACAGTATGGGAGAATATATTCATAAATGACATATCCCATAAAGGGTTGACATCCAAAATATATAAAGAGCTCACACACCTCAACAAATAAAAAGCAAATAATCCAATTAAAAAAATGGGCAGAGGAGCTGAACAGAAACTTCTCCAAAGAAGAAATTCAGATGGCCAACAGGCACATGAAAAGTTGCTCCACATCGCTAATCATCAGAGAAATGCAAATTAAAACCACAATAAGATACCACCTCACACCAGTAAGGATGGCCACAATCCAAAAGACAAACAACAACAAATGCTGGAGAGGATGTGGAGAAAGGGGAACCCTCCTACACTGCTGGTGGGAATGTAAACTCGTTCAACCACTGTGGAAAGCAGTATGGAGGTTCCTCAAAAAACTCAAAATAGAAATGCCATTTGACCCAGGAATTCCACTCTTAGGAATTTACCCTAAGAATGCAGCAGCCCAGTTTGAAAAAGACATATGCACCCCTATGTTTATAACAGCACTTTTTACAATAGCCAAGAAATGGAAGCAACCTAAATGTCCATCAGTAGATGAATGGATAAAGAAGATGTGGTACATATACACAATGGAATATTATTCAGCCATAAGAAGAAAAGAAATCCTATCATTTGCAACAACATGGATGGAGGTAGAGAGTATTATGCTCAGTGAAATAAGCCAAGCCGAAAAAGACAAGTATCAAATGATTTTACTCATATGTGGAATATCAGATCAAAGAAAAAAACTGAAGGAACAAACAGCAGCAGACTCACAGAACCCAAGAATTGACTAACAGTTACCAAAGGGAAAGGGACTGGGGAGGACGGGTGGGAAGGGAGGAACAAGGGGGAAAAGGGGGCATTACGATTAGAAGACATAATATAGGGGCGAGCACCGGGAGGGCTGTACAACACAGAAAAGACAAGTAGTGATTCTATAGCATCTCACTACGCTGATGGACAGTGACTGTAATGACCTTGATGGGGTACGTGATGGGGACTTGATGATGTGGGGAGTCTAGTAACCATAATGTTGCACATGTTATTGTAGATTAATGATGCCAAATTTTTAAAAATTGCAAAAAATATAAAATCTATTTTTTCTACCTAATTATCAAGAAAAACAGGTAATACGTAATATGGGCAAGGATACAGTGAAATGTGTGTTTCATACACCATTACTGGAAGTGTACATTGATGCGGTCTTTCTGAAAATCAATTTAACAGTAATTCCACTTCCACGCTTCTGTCTTAAGTAAATAATTAGAAACATAGACAAACTTCTATGCACAAAGATGGCATAATAGCTTTAATTATAATAGACAAAAAGGAAACAAATGTCCAACATTAATGGAATGGTTAAGCAAATTACACAACATCCATTCCATCAAATTTTATGGAGGCATTAAAAATTATGTTTACAATGAGATTTTTTGTCCTATAGTAAGCAGAAATGCAGTGTGCAAAATTGTATATACAGTATGATCACAGCCATGTTGAAAGAAAAAAGTCCAGAAAATACTAAAGGAAAAATGTCAAAGTGTTAATAGTTGTTTCTTTAGGTAATAAGAATATAGTGATTTTTTTCCCTTTTGCCTCTTTATGCCTTTCGGTACTCTCTTAATATCCTAAACTGAGAAAGTTTTTACTAATATTACTGAATGCCCATATTGCTCCAGCCATTGTCCTAGGACCTGGATGCACACAGCTCATGAAGCACAGTGTTTGTTTGCTTCAGTTTGCTTACAATCTACTGCCTTATTTTTATACTGTAACTTCAAAAGTTATCGAACAGTAAAGCTGTTGATTATCTAACTAGAGTCAGGGAGGAGAATTAGTACCCCATCTGTTCCTCATTTGATCTCTTTGACTCACACCACCTTTCCAAAGCCAACAGGAATCCTGGCTACTTTATCTGCAGAATATATCCAAAACCCTGTGCAAGGTAAATCAACAAAGCTTTCAGAAAAAAAAAGGACATATCTTCAAGGCTTTGGAGTAGCCAAAGAGTTCTTAAATAGGACACAAGCATGCTAACTGTAAATGAAAAATAATAGTAAATTGTACTAAATTAAAATTAAAACTCTGTTCATCAAAAAACATGATTAAGAGAGTGAAAAGGTAGGCTACTAAGGAGAAGAAAGCCTTCCAATTCTTGTATGACTCATATCCAGAATATGTAAAGAACTCATACATAGCAATAAGAAAAAGGCAGACAACCCAGAATAAAAGTGAGCAAAGATTTGACCGCGCAATCACAAAAGGATATCCAAATAAACACAGAAGGGTTTCCAAATACTAGTCATCGTTCAATGCAGATATATATATATATATCTCCCAAGCAAAACACATGTATAAATTCTTCACGTTACATTTGTAATAGCCAAAAACTACAAACAATCCAAATGTCCATCAACAGTAGAATGGATAAAGTGTACAATATACATATAAGCGATACGATCCCCATGGTGAGACTTAACTAAACTACATGTAACAACATTTATAAATATTGTAAGCATAATATGTAATGAAAGAAGCCAGGCACGAAGAGTACATACTACTTCATTCTGTGTATGTAACTTTTAGAAACAGCTGAAATCATCTACCATGTTAGAATTGAGGATTACTGATTACCCTTGGCAGGAAGTGCCTGAAAAGAGGAGGAAGGTAGCTTCTGGGGTTCTGGTAATGACCTGTTTCTTAATCTGGCTGGTGGCTATACCAGTGTGTTCACTTTATGAAAACTCATCAAAGCATACTTTTCTGTATATATGTTAAACCTCAGTTAGAAATTATATCATATATATGTTATATATATATATATATACACGTATAGAAAGTGTAAATATTTATTTATACACACACACACATGCATGTACATATACCATCCAACATGTAACTACTTCTGACCTCTACTGTTTTCCCCAGTCCAAGACTACAGCAATAGCTCTTTGCCTCAGTTCCTCTCATATTCCTGCAGTCTTCACCTGTAGCCAGAACAATAACTTTTAAAACAGAAGCCAGATCATATCTTCCCTCAGCTCATAAACAGTAGGAACTTCCCATGTCAATTAGAGTAAAATCCTCAGCAGAGATTTATATTCCTGAGAGCCTATATAAAATATCCTCCTTACCCACACCTATTCCTGTTATCCCTTTACCCTGCTTTATTTTTCTTTTACAGTTCTTGTCATTAACTGACCTACCACCTATGTGCTTATTTATTTACAATGTATCTGTCCACTATCTGTATGTAAGCTACATGAGAGCAGGGACTTTATTTTCCTGCCTTATATCCATAACATCTAGAACAGTGCCTGGCATAAAATAGGCCGTGAATGAATGAATGATATCCTCATCCAGAAACATGGGAAATAGGCAGAAAATGTATGTTTAGCCTTCTTTTATAGGTTAGGAAACCGAAAGAATGAAATTTCATTAGGAAACAAAAAACTGAAGTGACTTACTTGATGTTATTCAAGAGTTCATCCCAGGTCTTCTGTTTCTCCACTCCCCTTCTCCCTCCCCTTGCCCTCCCCCAGATCCACACAGGCACAAGGAGAAAGGAATGGAGACAATTCTCCTCCTTCATGGAACTATGCATGTAAACTACTCCATTCATTAAAATTTATAGCCACTTAATCATATCATGTAGCCATAAAATATATACTATATAATACATATGCATGTGTGTGTATAATTAGAAAGATTGTGTAATTCTAGTAGTTCCAAATTAAATGAGGATGAAATCAAGGTAAATATTCATTATATTTGAATTAGGTATTTTAAAGGGAACTTGTTTTATAAATAAGTGGTCCTTTTGAATACATGATAGTAGAGAACCTATCATTTTTCTTGCCAAAACTATATGTATTTGGGACCTAGGGCTGCTCCATTCAGCACCTTGCTTAAGAAAGTTTTTCAGACAAAATAATACCTTTGTTAGGTTTTGCAACAGTAAAAACTTATAAGACCCTGAAGATGAATTTTTTTCTAAGTGAATATATCTAGAAATTGAGAGTATTTCAGCAAGAAGTCTCACCTCCCTGTTCTCAGAATGAGTGTGGAGCTCCTGTTGCAGACAAGGGTGTTTCAGGTTCATTTCTGTTTCTATACAGATATCAGTTACCTTTTCAAAAGGCTCCCTAGTGGGATTTTCCACTTGGCAGCTTGTCTAAAAACTAGCTAAATGTACAAATGTGGGGCAGTGGGGAGGTCCTGTTTGGATGTTGACCTAGTTGACCCTTCAGTTTGGTTTAAAAAAAAAGAGAGTGTTAGGCTCTTTCAGTTACTAAATAGCTAACTACACAGTTTTGTTCATTTTCTTTTTAATTGAAAAAATGGGAAATGTGGTAATAAGACCCCAAGTACATAGTATGTGCTCAACTGCTAGGATTAGTCTCCTTCACCTTCTCCCTCTCAAAAAGCAGTAACATGACATCAAGCATGACTTTAAAAGTAGATTAAATAATAAAATGAAACTCAAGGGAGTGTAATGAGGCTAACATCAGAAGAGCATTCACTCATCAAGTAAGTCTTTTAATAAGGCATAAAAGGATGGTTAAAGAGAATGATGACTTTTACTTCTAAGGGAGTGCAAAATAACCATTACTGTCAGAGGAGAAAGCAGTGACAAAGCTCATTTGGAAACTCAGACTTACAGATCAGGAGGGGAAAGAAGAGTACTGAGGATATGAGCCTGACTCCAGTAAAGGAATTCTGGCTTCATCTTGACCACCCACCTTGGCAAGCTGTGTGACCTAGGGCAGCTTACTTAACCTCTCTGAATCCAGCTTCCTAGGGATGTTTAATGAGTATGGTGAAATATCTTGCAGAGCTTTTGTGAAGATTAAGTAAAGACTTAGTTCGAAAATGTTCTGAAGCCAAGAATATGCTCTGATAATGTACAGGATCATTATGATGCTTAAATAATTCATTGAACACCCTTATAGCCTTCTCTCCACCTCCTAAAGCCACTTCTCCAAGGTATAGCTAAAGCTACCGCCATCCTATACCTATCCTGTTTTAGTTTAGGATATTTTTCAATAATTAAATAAAAAATTTTTTAATGTGCCATTTCGGAACTAGCCTAGCTAAGCTTTCAGAATAGAGCTATGACCTTCTCTGAAACCCAAGTTATTAATGCTTAACATAAATGAACAAGCAGCTCCCTGAGACTCTTAAGGATAGGAAGATTAGAGATGGAGATTAAAAAGTGAGGGACGGGACTTGCAAGATGGCGGAATGAGAGGTGGGATGGAGAGCTCCTCCCAAAACCACAAATTGTAGAAAAATATAGTTAATTAATACAACTAGCCTTAGAACAGCCACAAGAAAGAAGGCTGAACCAGACTGCAAACAGACATCACGAACAGAGCACACCTCATGAAACGGGATAACTAGGAAAGCCTTAATCTGGTGGGAACCAAGCCCTTCCCCCACCCCAGCTCACTGGCAGGAGGAAGAGAAACGGAGCAGGGAGGGGGTGGAATACTAAGATTGCTGAACACCTACCCTGGAGATCTGCTTTGTGAACAGAATCCTATAGTGTGTGGTGCTCTGGACATTGGGGAGCTCAGACAGGCGGAGTGCTTGAGAAATTGACATTCCATCCGTTTGTGGAGGAGGGGATCCACACCCAGCCGCACTGTGTCAGAGGAAAGGCAGGTGGGCTGAGAGACTTCCTAGTAGTGAAGAGGGCTGTTGAAGGGGCAGGGTTTGCATGGAGCTTGCTGTGCGGGAGAAGGGAGAGCTGGACAAGGTTGCCTGGGTGTACTCTGCCCAGCTGGTTGGGAACTTTGGGGAGCTTCAGGTGCTCCATCCTGCTGGCTGCCTGCTCAGCTCCAGGGCCCCCTACTGTGACACACAGCCTGCCAAGCCTTCCTACTGGCCTGCAGGCACCCGCTCGCAAACCTGCAGCCACTGTGCAGGTGTCGGGCCAGCCAGAGGGAGGTCCCACCTACAACAGCTAGAGATGAAAAGCACAGAGGTTTACACGTGTGTGCTTGGCCCACTGCCTCTGACACTGGAGACAGGCACCGCAGACGGGAATCAGGAAACAGATCTTTCCTCCCCCCAGGTCCGCTACCCTACGACCCCCAACCTCCCTCTAGGTGCTGAGCAGCTCCAGAGACTGGAGTTTCTACGCACTAGTGGGCACCACGCAGAAATATGAAACGACAAAAGAACATGGTTCAGACCAAAATCTCACAAACCCCAGAAAGAGGGCCAAATAAACTGAACTCACCAATCTTCCTGAAAGAGAGTTCAAAATAAAAATTATAAACATGCTTATGGAGGTACAGAAAAATATTCAAGAACTCAGGATTAAATTTAAGTTGGAGATTTAATCATTAAGAAATTCCATATCTGAAATGCAACATATAATGGAGGGATTTAAAAGCAGATTATATGTAGTAGAAGAGACAGTAAATGGAATAGAAATTAGAGAAGAGGAATACAAAGAAGCTGAGGCACAGAAAGAAAAAAGGATCTCTAAGAATGAAAGAATATTGAGAGAACTGTGTGACCAATCCAAACGCAACAATATTCGCATTATAGGGGTACCAGAAGAAGAGAGAGAAAAAGGGATAGAAAGTGTCATTGAGGAGGTAATTGCTGAAGACTTCCCCAATCTGGGGAAGGAGATAGTCTCTCAAGCCATGGAGGTGCACAGATCTCCCAACAAAGGGGACCCAAGGAGGACCACATCAAGACATAATTAAAATGGCAAAGATAAAAGACAAGGACAGACTTTTAAAAGCAGCTAGAGAGAGAAAAAATATCACATACAAAGGAAAACCCATCAGGCTATCATCAGACTTCTTAACAGAATCCTTACAGGCCAGAAGTGAGTGGCATGATATATTTAATGCAATGAAGCAGAAGGTCCTTGAACCAAGAATACTCTACCCGGCAAGGTTATCATTTAAATTTGAAGGAGGGATTAAACAATTTACAGATAAGCAAAAGCTGAGGGAATTTACCTCCCACAAACCACCTCTACAGTGCATTTTGGAGGGACTCCTATAGATGGAAGTATTCCTAAGGCTAAAAAGATGTCACCCAAAGGAAGTCAAAGAGTACAGAGTATGACTCATAATATACAAAGAATGGAGGAAGAAGAAAAATGAGGAAAAAAAAAGAACCTTTACATTGTGTTTGTAAAAGTATACGAAGTAAGTTAAATTAGACTGTTAGATAGTAAGGGAATTGCCCTAGAACCTTTGGTAACCACAAATCTAAAGCCTGCAATGGCAGTGAGTACGTACCTATCGATAATCACCCTAAATGTAAATGGTCTGAATGCACCAATCAAAAGACATAGAGTTACTGAATGGATAAAAAAACAAGACCCATCTATATGCTGCCTACAAGAGACTCACCTCAAACCCAAGGACATACACAGACTGAAAGTGAAGGGTTGGAAAAAGATATTTCATGCAACTAATAGTGAGAAAAAAGCAGGAGTTGCAGTACTTGTATCAGACAAAATAGACTTCAAAACAAAGAAAGTCACAACAGACAAAGAAGGACATTACATAATGATAAAAGGGTCAGTCCAACAAGAGGATTAACTGTTACAAATATCGATGCACCCAACACAGGATCACCTACATATGTGAAACAAATACTAACAGAATTAAAGGGGGAAACAGAATGCAATGCATTCATTTTAGGAGATTTCAACACACCACTCACTGCAAAGGACATATCAATCAGACAGAAAATAAGTAAAGAGACAGAGGCACTGAACAACATATTAGAACAGATGGACGTAACGGACATCTACAGAACACTCAATCCAAAAGCAACAGGTTACACATTCTTTTCAAGTGCACATGTAACATTTTCAAGAATTGATCATGTATTGGCCACAAAAAGAACCTCAGTAAATTCAAAAAGATTGAAATTGTACCAACCAGCTTCTCAGATCACAAAGGTATGAAACTAAAAATAAATTACACAAAGAAAATGAAAAAGCCCGCAAACACATGGAGGCTTAATAACATGCTCCTAAATAATCAATGGATCAATGACCAAATAAAAACAGAGATCACACAATATGTGGAGACAAATGACAACAATAGTTCAACACCACAAAATCTGTGGGATGCAGCGAAAGCTGTGCTAAGAGGGAAATATATTGCAATACAGGCCTACCTCAGGAAACAAGAACAATCCCAAATGAACAGTCTAAACTCACAATTAATGAAACTAGAAAAGGAAGAACAAATGAGGCCCAAAGTCAGTAGAAGGAGGGACATAATAAAGATTAAAGGAGAAATAAATAACATTGAGAAGAATAAAACAATAGAAAGAATCAATGAAAGCAGGAACTGGTTCTTTGAGAAAGTAGACAAAATAGATAAACCCCTAGCTGGACTTATCAAGAAAAAAAGAGAGAGTCTACACACATACACAGAATCAGAAATGAGAAAGGAAAAATCACTATGGACACCACAGAAATACAAAGAATTATGAGAAAATACTATGAAAAATTATATGGTAACAAACTGGATAACCTAGAAGAAATGGACAACTTTCCAGAAAAATAAAGCCTTCCAAGACTGACACAGGAAGGAACAGAAAATCTGAATAGACCAATTACCAGCAAAGAAATTGAACTGGTAATCGAAAAGCTACCTAAGAACAAAACTCCTGGACCAGACGATTTCACCGCTGAATTTTATCAAACATTTAGTGAAGACCTTATACCCATCCTCATTAAAGTTTTCCAAAAAGTAGAAGAGGAGGGAATACTCCCAAACTCATTCTACGAGACCCACATCACTCTAATACCAAAACCAGGCGAAGACACCACAAAAAAAGAAAATTACACACCAATATCCCCGATGAACATAGATGCAGAGATACTCAACAAAGTATTAGCAAACTGAATTCAAAAATACATCAAAAAGATCATCTATCATGATCAAGTGGGATTCATCCCAGGGATGCAAGGATGGTACAACAATTCAAAAATCCATCATCATCCACCATATCAACAAAAAGAAGGACAAAAACCACATGATAATGTCCATAGATGCTGAAAAAGCATTTGACAAAATTCAACATTCATTCATGATAAAAACTCTCAACAAAATGGGTATAGAGGGCAAGTACCTCAACATAATAAACGCCATATATGACAAACACACAGCCAACGTACTTAACAGCGAGAAGCTGAAAGCTTTTCCTTTAAGATCAGGAACAAGACAAGGATACCCACTCTCCCCACTTTTATTCAACATAGTTCTGCAGGTCCTAGCCACAGCAATCAGACAGCACAAAGAAATAAAAGGCATCCAGATTGGCAAGGAAGAAGTCAAACTGTCCCTGTTTGCAGATGACATGATATTGTACATAAAAAACCCTAAGGAATCCACTCCAAAACTACTAGAACTAATATATGAATTCAGCAAAGATGCGGGATACAAAATTAATACACAGAAATCTGTTGCATTCCTATACACCAATGATGAACTAGCACAAAGAGAAATCAATTCCATTCACAATTGCATCCAAATGAATAAAATATCTAGGAATAAACCTAACCAAGGAAGGGAAAGACCTGTACCCTGAAAACTACAAGACACTCTTAAGAGAAATTAAAGAGGACACTAATAAATGGAAATTCATCCCATGCTCTTGGCTAGGAAGAATTAATATTGTTAAAATGGCCATCCTGCCTAAAGCAATCTACAGATGCAGTGCAATCCATATCAAAATACCTACAGCATTCTTCAATGAACTAGAGCAAATAGTTCTAAAATTCATATGAAACCACAAAAGACCCCAAATAGCCAAAGCAATCCTGAGAAGGAAGAATAAAGCTGGGGTACTTACACTCCCTTACTTCAAGCTCTATTACAAAGCTACAGTAATCAAGACAGTTTGGTACTGGCACATAAACAGACCCATAGACCAGTGGAACAGAATAGAGAGCCCAGATATAAACCCAAGCATATATGGCCAATTAATATATGATAAAAGAGCCATGGATATACAATAGGGAAATGGCAGCCTCTTCAACAGCTGGTGTTGGAAAAACTGGACAGCTACATGTAAGAGAATTAAACTGGATTACTGTCTAACCCCATACACAAAAGTAAACTCAAAATGGATCAAAGACCTGAATATAAGTCATGAAACCATAAAACTCTTAGAAAAAAATATAGGCAAATATCTCTTGGACATAAATATGAGCAACTTCTTCATGAACATATCTCCCCGGGCAAGGGAAATAAATAAAAAATGAACAAATGGGACTATATCAAACCAAAAAGCTTCTGTACGGCAAAGGATACCATCACTGGAACAAAGGACATCCTACAGTATGGGAGAATATATTAATAAGTGATATATCCGATAAGGGTTTGACATCCAAAATATATAAAGAGCTCACACACCTCAACAAACAAAAAACAAATAAGCCAGTTAAAAAATGGGCTGAGGACCTGAACAGACACTTCTCCAAAGAAGAAATTCAGATGGCCAACAGGCACGTGAAAAGATGCTCCACATCACTAGTCATCAGAGAAATGCAAATGAAAACTACAATGAGATCACCTCACACCTGTTAGGATGGCCGCCATCCAAAAGACAAACAACAACAAATGTTGGAGAGGATGTGGAGAAAAGGGAACCCTCCTACACTGCTGGTGGAAATGTAAACTCGTTCAACCACTGTGGAAAGCAGTATGGAGGTTCGTCAAAAAACTCAAAATAGAAATGCCATTTGACCCAGGAATTCCACTCTTAGGAATTTACCCTAAGAATGCAGCAGCCCAGTTTGAAAAAGACATATGCACCCCTATGTTTATCGCACCACTATTTACAATAGCCAAGAAATGGAAGCAACTTAAGTGTCCCTCAGTAGATGAATGGATAAAGAAGGTGTGGTATATATACACAATGGAATATTATTCATCCATAAGAAGAAAACAAATCCTTCCATTTGCAATAACATGGATGGAGCTAGAGGGTATTATGCTCAGTGAAATGAGCCAGGCAGAGAAAGACAAGTTTCGAACGATTTCAGTCATCTGTGGAGTATAAGAACAAAGAAAAAAGTGAAGGAACAAAACAGCAGCAGACTCACAGAACCCAAGAATGGACTAACAGTTACCAAAGGGAAAGGGACTGGGGAAGATGGGTGGGAAGGGAGGGATAAGAGTGAAAAATGGCTATTACAATTAGCACACATAATGTAGCAGGGGTGAGGGTGGGGTGGGGAGATACAGAGAAGGCGGTATAACACAGAGAAGACAAGTAGTGATTCTATAACATCCTACTACGCTGATGGACAGTGACTGCAATGGGGTATGTGGTGGGGACTTGATAATAGGGGGAGTCTAGGAGCCATAATGTTGCTCATGTAATTGTATATTAATAATAGCAAAATAAAATTAATTAATTAATTAAAAAGATCACAGACTGAAAAAAAAAGTGAGGGACATCTCTTCCTTCCCCATCCCAGGATGGAATATTGTCCCATTTCCTAAATATTTTCCTCTCTATAATTGAAAAAGAAACTATTTAGTGAACACTTACCATACACCAAGCATTGTGCTTGGTGTATTCACTGTTTCATGTAATCCTCATAACAGACTAATGCATCCTGTACTATTATTGCCCCTTATAGGCAAGAGGTCTATAAATAGAATAAGTACCTTGAACAGCATCACATAGCTAGTAAGTGGCAGAGTCACTAACTGCCTAATTCGTTTCCCAGTCTTTTTCTACTTGTTGATTATTCACCTGTGACATTTCAACTAACTTTGCATGTCTGTATTTGCCTTTCCATCCCTCTATACTTTCATCCTTGCTATGCCTATACCAAATAGGGTAAAGACATATAACAAAGATGCCTAAGATGTGGCCCCTGTGCTTAAGGACCTATTATAATCCACTGGCAGCAGGATGACAGGCAGACAAATCAGTGTATGACATGGAAGAATTTAAGAGACGCCTAAAGGTCGGAGCATCAGGTTCCTTGCCTGTAATGGGAATAATACTGTACCTGACCTAGTGGTTGCTAGCACAGAGGGCACTGCTTGTGTCAAGTGTTTGGCAAAGACCCTGATTCATAGTAAGTGCTCAGTATATGAAATATATAATGTTGTCAGACAGTCCCAGGATAATAGCTAGGCTACAAAGCTAGAAAAGCAGCTTTGCACCAGATTTTGAGAGCCATGAATGCCAGTCTAAAGAGTTTGGACTTTCAGCTTGATAAAAACGATTGTGCCAAGGTCAGTAATCACTCTGGAAAGAAATCAGAGCTGATGCTACTTTACATTCCTTTTCAAAATTTATCATAACTGAGATGGAGTTGGGAACAGTTGGAACTGGTTTAAAGGCATTTTGCATTTGGTGTACTAAAAGGAAAGATGATATTGTCAAGTCTGATGCCCTGTGCTTTTTCTTCCACAGTAATTAGTGAATGCCAAAGGCAGCAACTAGAGTCTGTGAGCTACTCCTCTCGCTACGCTCTGGGCCTCTTTTATGAAGCTGGCACGAAGATTGATGTCCCTTGGGCTGGGCAGTACATCACCAGTAATCCCTGCATACGCTTCATCTCCAATGATAATAAGAAACGCAATATAGGTCAGTACCCCCATTATTTCCCTTAAATGCAGTAACAATGGAGGGTGTAGATCATGAAAAATGCGGTTTAATTGAGTGTTGCCATTCTGAACAGAGCAAGCATTTAACGCCAAGCCACAGGGGATAAAATTTAATGTCACTTTTGGCCAATAATAAAATACACAGTGAAACCAGCGAAGTTTTTCAGAAAATCATTCACCACATGGTTTGTATTACTGAATTCATGAAAATAGTGTCAGAAGGTTTAAGATTCCAAAATAGCCCAAGTTCTATTGCTTTAATGTAGATCTATCTGTATGCAAATGTATGTCTCATTTGTTTCTTGGTGGAGTCTGGTTTTTGGTTAGTTGATTTTGTGTCTAAAATTTGGTAAGTGCTGCTCTTTCCACTGCCCAGGCTAGAAATAAAGAGTGAATTTTATTCTGTTATGAGAATCCTTCACTTCAGTATAATTTTATTTAATTTTTGTCTGGAAGACTGCCTAAAACTACCTTGTATACAGTGTAACTAAAATGATAGGTAAGATGTTTTATAACAGCTTTATAGATTGGGATAGAATCTACACTGCACCCTTTTTTGCTGAAGGGTAGTTATTAAAATTAGATTTGAATTGCAAGAATAAACACAAGTGGTTCATTTCTGGCATAAAGGTGAAACTATTGTCTTCTTTGTAGGACTGTAATGATCCTGAGATACTGCTTTTTGGGGAATGAACAGTAATGATCTAAAATGACTAAATTCTTGAAAGGAATCGTCATCTTAATTTGTTATGGTGTAGCAATGGTTTCATCAAGCCATTAGTTGGAAGTTTTGCTTGATAAAATCACCAAGTAACGTTTCTTGGCTTGCCAGAATTTTGTAACGATAGAACTGGGTTGGAGTATGGTTTTTATATCAGAGCACATGATCTTAGAAAAATGTTTCTTTTATAATTTAAAACTCCCTAAGGGCTGGACTGTTTATGTTAACATGATACCACATATATGTACAATCAGCAGTTCATGAAATGCCCTTTAACAGCAATGGACTAACCATTTTGAACTCTACAACTGCTTTGTTTTAAGAACAGGAAAATAGCCCTGGATGGTCTCATGTTATATATCATGAATTAGACATTATCCTTTCTGTATTGCTTCAAAAAATATATCTGTTAGGGTGTATTCAGTACTAAATAACAGAAAAACCAATTTAAGCTTCTTTGAACGACATAAGGATGTTTGTTATATTATCTGCTATGGACTGACTTGTATTCCCCCCAAATTTATATGTCAAAGCCCCAAGGTGATTATATTCAGAGAATAGGGCTTTTAGGAAGTAATTAAGGTTAAACGAAGTCATAAGGGTGGGATCCTAATACGGTATGATTGGTGACATTATAAAATGAGGAAAAGAGGGACCTCTCTTGCTGTCCTTATATACACACTAAGGAAAGGCCATGTGAGCATAGGGAGAAAGCGAGAAAGAAGGCAGGCCGTCTACAAGCGAGGAACAATCCTCACCAGAAACCAAATCAGTTGGCACTTCATGTTAGACTCCAGCCTCTGGAACTGAAAGAAATGAATTTCTGTGTAAGCCACAAGCCTATGGTATTTTCTTTTGTCAGCCCAAGCTGACTTACATACTCAAGAGGAAGAAATTGGGGAGGCTTCAGGATTGGTTGGTTCAAGAACTGAGCAATATCTTCAACGACCTTGTGTTTACCCTTCTCTGCTCTCTTCTGCTGTTGATACTGACATCCTCATTGGACTGGTGGCAAGATGGCGGTAACTGTTGGAGTCACATCTAGACCCAAAGATATGCTTTGCAACAAGAGACTGTTACTGTCTCTGTTCCTTTCTAAGAATCAAGGAAATCCTTCCAGACCCCCCTCAACTGACATCATCTTATATCTCACAGTTCAGAACTGAGTTACTTGACCAGTCTGAAACCAGTTACTGCCAAGGGGCATAGGACTCCATGATAAACCTAGACAAATCAAGATTTACTGCTGGAACTGGTATTAGGATCATCTTTCCTTTGGTCATATGAGAGGTGAATACCTGAAAAAAATAGGGTTTTGTTAGGAAGAAAGAAAGACGTAGTAGATGCTAAGTTGGCAACAAATAATGGCTATTATCTTCAAGTAGAACATCTCATGTAGAAGGTAGTGTTCTAAAGGTGACATATAAAGAGAATAATTGTTATCTTTGAAAATCTCTTAAAACTGCATGACATTTTGGAAAGTGACATCACTTTAAGTAAATGAAGTATAGCCATTTACCAACATTTGGTAGATTTCATTTTCTGTGGGTGGGGCCTGATGAACTAGATGGTTTGTTTTTACAGAAAAGAGTGATATTTTCTACCATGAAAAGCACACAAAAAAGAAAGAAATAGCAATCATATCTCCTAACAGATTAAATTGGTGTACAAATGGAGTGGGATGTTGGTGAAAGTGCCCATACCCACAGCAGCAATTCATAAAATCAGTTATGCAGATTTGAAAGATACAACATAAAAATATTAATAAATTCTCACATGATTGGCAGCATTTGAAATGACAAAAATATTAAAATATTTTTTATATTAATAATTACAAATTTTAAAGTTGGAAGGCCAGGTGAATTGGAAACCATATTTTTGCTATAGCCCATAGTGGTGCCACTTCAAACAGCAAGGAAATACCTGCCTGCCTTTATGAGTTTTATGGAAAACTTATCTTGGATTATGCAAGTTTTAAATTATGGGAAGCCTCCAGTAATGGCATTCCCTAACATAAAATCTGGCTGTCTTGCATTTAAACTATTTTTTCTCGCTATCTGGGGACAGGGTGCTAAGTGTGTCTAGTTGAATTCACATAATATGGATGTCCATATGCTGTAACTCCACTGAATTTTACTGATATTGATACTTAAGTAGACCAGTAAGAGTTATCTCTTTATATTGCTAACACTGCCCCACACCGACTCTTTATTGGGGGTGTTTGCTTAAATCAAGAATTAATACTGTATATACACACACTCAACTAGTTAAGGGGGACATTTGTGTTCTGCAGAGGTAGTGCAGCAACAAGATAAATGAAACGGTGGCAGGGCTGAGTCCACAAAATATAGTTTGTTGTTCAGTGTTGAAGAGAAACAGAGGATAAAGGATTAGTGGCCCAAATCAAACAAAGGTCAAGAAATATTAATTTGTCAGAAGTCAGGAACAGGCAGTAAATGCAGAAAGCCACAACCAGAACCAAAGTCCCCTTAGGCAGTGGGGCTCACTTGACCGAGGTTCAAGTACTGATAGCTGTGGGTATGACCCAATATACTTAGGTGTGTATTTCCCAAAAGAGTTCAATGCAACACCAGTTTCTTGATGTGCTCTTGGGTAAGGGGCTCATCACCAACTAAGTTTCCAAAATGCTACCAACTTTACCTGCATTTTGGAGAGCCTTTTGGTAAGTTATCCTATTAAAAGATATTCTTATAAAAATGATACCTTCTCACTAAGTTAATCTAGAATTTCCCAAATATTCTTTACTATGAAACTTCTTATTTGGGCACCTAATCAAATATCCCACAGAAACGGTTCCCAGGACACACTTGACAAACACTGGCTTGATGTCACCATTTATGTTTCATACCTGGGCAGGAATTTTAGGTCAGATGAAGAGGGTGGGGAAGTCTGATCCTAGAGACATCACTTGAGATACTGAGACTTTTTTAGAGATGAAAGAGCTTTATTGCAGACAAACAAAACTTGGTGGCATTAGAATTGGAGACAATTTAGGTTGCAATAAGATCTTTATCATTAACATAGATAATTTTTAAAATATCAGTAAAATTGGCATAGTGGGAAGAATTTGGACTTTAGAAGGTCTGGATTCAAATTCTGTCTCTGAAACATGCTAATAATATGATCTTGCATGACTCTTGTATTTGTAACATTAGTTTTTATAACAGGCACTTGCAAAAATTTGAATGGCCTGAACAACAGTTCATTTCTTGCCCACATAAAGCCCAAACAGGTGTTTATGACTAGTAAGTAGCTGTCATCAAAGAGGTAATTCAGAGACCCAGACCATTCCATGTTTTGACCCTGCCATCTTCATCAGGCAGCTTACAGAGTAACTGTGCTCAGAGGAATCAAGTCAGTTCATGAGAAACAAAATGGAGGAGAGCACATGGGATATTTTTAGGCCTAGATCTAGAAACAGGGCACATCAGGAATGCTCACACTCTATTGGTTAGAACAGGTATGTAGCCACACCTATTTGGAAGGGAAACTAGAAATGTAGTCTACCTATGTATGTAGGAAGAATAAAAAGTGGGTTTAATGAACATCTAGCCAGTTTTTGCTACAACACTTAGCATCAGTCCTCCTGTGAAAGCAAATTAGACCTACATGGGTGATAAATAGGTTTCAACAAAAGTGCAAATAATTCAACAGGTAGTCATCTTCTAGGGCAAAAAATAAGAATGATTCCAAGACTGGGTCAAGATTCAGCAGAAAGGGATTCTACCAACAATTAGCAGTGTCTGTCATGCAGAGGGAGAGTGCCACAAGTGAAATACATTTGTCCCCTAAATAAGAAAAACATAACCTGTGTGTTTCTCCTTTACCCCAACACTACAGCTGCACTCACAGCATTTCTGACACTGTAGGTGTGGATCTTCGACACATGGAGCAGTTCTCTGACACCAGCTGGGTGTCCTACAATTCAATTCAGTTCTGACACTATCTTCCTGGATTAGCATCAGATCCCACCAACTAAGGGTTCAGTCCCACACAAAAGCTCTTACTTCAGACATCAATTGCAAGTCCCAGGTTATCAAGTATACTTCCAAGTGATCAGCTGTAAACCAGGATTCCCATGACCACTCCTTGAGTTCAGTAGTTTACTAGAATGTCTCAAGACACTCAGGGAAACACCTACTTACATTAACAGGTTATTGTGTAATAAAGGATATGGTATAGGATACAGATGAACAGCCAGATGAAGAGGCACCTAGAGTAAGGTCCAGAAGGGTTCCAAGTATAGGAGCTCCTGACTCTGTGGAGTTGGGATGCACCGTCCTCCAAGTAGGTGGACATGTTCACCAATCCAGAAGCTCTCCAAACCCCATTCTATTGGGATTGTTATGGAGGCTTCATCACATAGGCACAACCAACCATTAACTAAATCTTCAGCCCCTCTCCCCTTTCTGGAGGATGAGGAATAAAGCTGAAGATTTTGAGCCTCTAATCATGACTTCCTCTTTCTAGTGACAGCCCCTATCCTGAAGCCATCCTAGAGGCCATGAAGAGTTTCCTCAATAGAACAAAAGACACTCTTATTACCCAGGAAATTCCAAGGCATCTAAGAACTCTGTGTCAGGAACCAGGATCAAAAACCAAATATTGAAGCATAAGTTGCTCCTATTGTTCTTATCACTTAGAAAATGACAAGAATTTTAGGAGCCCTGGGCCAAGAACCAAACATATATATATATATTTCTATTATTTAACACCTCCCAAGAAGATGTCTGAGGTCCTTCTCAAGACCTTAAATTTGGAGTCATGTGGGCCAAGAGTCAAACATCCTAGATTCAACTCAGTTCTACCTCTAACCAGTTGTGTGGAGTTGAATAAATCACTCAAACTCTCTCTTTAGTGGTCAATAAGATGAAGAATATAATACCAGCCCCAAAGGGGTTGAGAATGAAATGGTTTAAACACTAGAAATGTGATGCCCAATGATCATAATTACATAGCTTTCAATATCTCCCCAAAGGAAACAATTCAATTTATCCAAAAAGAAAACAAACAAATGAACAAATGTTTTTAATCACATAGAATTTATACTTGCAAGGATTTTATTGTTAGGATCTTTGAGTAACAAACACTAATATGTTGTATATTGCCTTTAACAGCTGTTTTACCAAAAAATGCCAAAATATTATTCCATATAGCAGTGTATTACATAAAAGAGATTCAACGGCACTTAGCAAATAATGTCAGTATCTGTGGTATCTATTATTATAAGTAATAATTCCAGTCTTTAATTTGCATATTATTTTCTCCAAAGCAAAGTGCATAAATATAAAAGCTTAACTTAGGTGACTGCAACCCTCTGTTACCAGTGCAGACAGGAGTCAGGACAGCTTAAGTAAAAAAAATTTATGTTACCCTGCAAATGATTGCTTATAATTTTAGCGTCCTTCCCTGTTCACCATCTGGACAAGTGTTAATGATCAGTGAAATAGCTAATAGGCAGGAATCTGAAGAGATTAATACAATCTGCAACTCTAGAAATGTGATGCCCAATGATCATAATTACATAGCTTTCAATATCTCCCCAAAGGAAACAATTCAATTTATCCAAAAAGAAAACAAACAAATGAACAAATGTTTTTAATCACATAGAATTTATACTTGCAAGGATTTTATTGTTAGGATCTTTGAGTAACAAACACTAATATGTTGTATATTGCCTTTAACAGCTGTTTTACCAAAAAATGCCAAAATATTATTCCATATAGCAGTGTATTACATCAATCCTTTATAAAAGACAGGAGCATAGTATGAAATCCTATAAATAATTGCAATGGGCCCAGGGTGTTAAATCCAGTCACCTTGTGGCCACTTAAGGGCATTCATAATAATTCCAATTAAGCAGATAGCCATGCAATTGGCAACACAAAATGGTCTGCTTTAGGACTTGAATAAATATGGAATTACTGTTTGCAGAAAATTTTTGCAGAAATGCAATCCAGATAGGTAACACTTGATAAGTAGAACAAAAAAGGAAAAGGGCATAAAAGAAAAAGGGCACAAGGGGCAAGAAGGAAAGGGAAGGCTCTGTAATCATGAAAAACTGTCAGGTTTCCAGTTCAAGCTTTTGTTTGAACATACCAACTCCAGAAGCAGAGATCTCAGATAAAATAACAATCATCATCTTAAAATAACAAGCAGTAACCAGTTCCAAATTCATGATATTATGTCTTTTGTACAATAGACATAGTTACTTGTAATTCAATTATGTAGCTGATGCTATCCATATAAATCTATTAAGACAATTTACTCAATAGCAGTCAAATACTAATTACAAATAGCCATCTCATTATTATAATGATGCCATAGATTATTACATGATTGTAGTATCAAAGTCTTGGGATGATCTCTCAGGAATAAAAAATATATGTATGTGTGTATACACATATATAATGCACAGCTGTACTTATAAAAATGTATGTGTCTATACATATGTGTATATGTATGCATAAAATAAATAAATATTTCTTGTCATTTAGGTTAATAGGCACAAATTATAAAATAGACTGGTCTTATTTTGACATAATGTTTGCCAATTCTCAGAACAAAATGGGTTTTCTTTAGAGAATGAAATAACTCAGCCCATTTTGTAAGGAGAACATTTGCACTCAAAGTAGAAACAAACAGATCTCTCTCAGCCTCTGGTTTCCCTATTGAGCCATCCTCAATGGGAACAACTTACATCCAGATCGCACTTGTCCTCCCACTTGCCAAGGGATTTAATTCAATATGAAAATCGATGTCAGAGATGGAGGGAAAGTGGAAAAACGGCTAAATATATAATATCAAAAATAGGCTTTTAAAAATATCCTCTGGGGTATATTATGAGGGTAAATACATTTTATGGAAGTTTCTTTCAAAAAAATTGAATTCACAAATATTTGATTTATGTTTTCCATTCTCAGCTTATTCAGGTGAACAGTTATTTACAAATATGTATTGAATGACTGTGTGCCAGGCACTGTGCTAAGAACTGAGGATTCCATAGTCTCTGCCCTCGTGAAGCAAAGTGTCATGACGTCTACTCAAATGAGAAATTCTGAAGGAAATAGATACATAAGGGTTTGTTGGATGAGTGACTTAGAGTCAAGCAAGAGTCCTCATAAATATAAATGGATACATTGATGTATATAATAGAGCGTTAACACATCTATAATCAAAGCCGGGAACACTTATGTTGCCTCATAACAGTATCGTGAGCTTTTAAAGAACACTCAGGGCCTTTTGTCAACATGAACCCCATAATCTTTCTGTAGGCAAAGAAATGAAAGATGGGGGCTATGGAACATTGTAATCCATGAATAAATCAGAACTTTAGTATGGCCTATTATTTAACTTTCTCCTGGGCTGCTAAAATGTTCAATAGATGCAGATGGATCATGACATGTCCAAGTAGTGAGAAAAAGGTAAAGAAAGTCAGGAGTCTGTAACTGCTGCCTGGCATTTCTGTAACTATAAACAACTGTAAATTACAAATTTCCATAGCACCCATACTAAGAAGTGATTCTTAAACATGAAATACTCTAAGTCCCTTTTTGTCACAGCAGTCCATCTGCCTTGCCCCCTGAGAGTGGTGTTTTCACTCATGGTATTGGCCTCAACTTGGGGCCGTCAGGTAGAGATTCATGAAAGACCTTCAGGTAGGCCAACAATTGGTCCAGAACACAAGAGCCAGATGTGTTGGTGACTGACTGTAGTTTATATCCAGTATTAGTGGGGTAGAAAAGCAGAATGAGAATCAGGTGACTGAGCATGATGAATAAATGTACAGATCTGAAATTCACAGATGATAGATGAGGGCAGCAGAAAACTGGCAGAGGCTGCCTCACTGCTGTTGGTTTAGAAAGGAAACAGCAAAAAAAAAAAAAAAAAAAAAAAAAAAACTTGGTAAGGAGGTAAGGAAGGCCGAAGCACAGCAAGTGGGGAAAGCAGCAGAGGTGCACAGGTGGGAAGTGCCACAGTCTCTCTAACCTCTCCACTCACAAAGGTCACAGAACTAGGCGTCTCAAATGAAAAATCTGCTGCATTAAATGTAATCACATCTACATTTTACTATTTATAATTATAATTATTTAAAGGGACAGTTCTTTTGTCCACTGAACACCAAGAAGAGATTAGATGCCAGTTTGGAGGTGGAAATAAGGAGAGCTAAATTGCTTTGCCTAATTGAGGAGAAAATTTCAGACAAAAAATTGGGATTCAGAGAAAATCCCAAGACAAGGGGAAGGGCCAGGAACAGAGAAGGGGAAAGAACAAAAAGAAAACTAGATGGTGAGAGGCTCTGGTTTGACCCAAAGGGTTACTGTGTAGATCTGTAACTTATTTGTGTAAGTCCCCCTACACACCTCCCCTACAACCTCCACATAGTTCTGGATTGAGCAATCGCTTTAAATCCATGGTTTCTTTTTATTGAGGAGCTGTTGAGTAAGTCAACATAGTCCAGGCACTTTCCGGAACATCCAGGAAGGAATTAGGAACTTTATGGTTTCTTCAGGTTCGTTCCTGTGCAGAAATTTGGAGTATGGCAACCCCCACACCTATTTGAGAACCTCATTTTGAATCAAGACGGAACCTCAGATAGAGCAAGCTCAACTTGCTGTCTCCACAATACCTGCCACCACATCAGTCTGTTGAGAGAATGAAATTGGGAAAAGGCTCTCTCTGTGGGACTGAACTGTTCTGAAGGATCTTGAAGTTAAGTCCTTACTGCAGTCTGAAGTGAAGCTGTCAACACTCTGGGTTGGAAGCCAGGACTGAAATGATGTGCTCTGCTCTGCTTCCCAGACAAATGCCTGGTTTTTGTCATTCTGGAGGCATTTTGTAACTTTTGCAAGTTGAGAACAGTTTTGTAAAACTGTAACTCTCAGAAAGCTTGTGAGCCTCAGCTCAGGCCCTGAGAGACAGTAAAGACTCACTGAGCTGAAAGAGAGTTTGACAAGTCTTCATTTTGGTCCACTGTTACCTGGGACCACGACAACAGTATCCCAAAGAGGTAGGGCCTTTCCTTTGCGTAGAGCTTGCTCAGAAAAAATTTCACCATTTTCCATAGTGTCAAAAATTCATCCTCAGATCTATCTAAATGTCTCATAGGCTAAATGATTGATAATGACCTGTTTGCAGAGCCTGCTGCTTTCTGCTACTTTAGGAACTCTCTCCTTTAGCAGAATCCATGCCACTCTGTATCATACATGCTGTGTGTCAGTTAATCCCTCTTACCCTAATCAAAATTAGAAATAAGAGATAGACACTAAATCGTGGCATAATAGGGGTGTGTGTTTGGTGCTCAATAATTATTTGCTGAGCTAATCATCCTTTATGTAGCTCTGAGATGCCCTTCCTTGGTCCCAAAATAACATTGAGAATTAATACTTAAGCACTGGTTCACCCACTTAGCAGGCAAGGAAAAGTAATGGCTTAGTCAGCAAATTGTTCATCCCTAAGACAATCTAGGTATCTGTTACCACTGACCTTTAAATCATATAAAATGAATGAGCTCTCTATTTAATTGCTGAATCTGGAAACCATTGAAAAGCATATGTGAGTTCTTGGCAATTAGAATGATCAGAAGCCTCTTTTGGAGGCTCAGTACCATGTCTAGAACATTGGGAATATGTCGTGATATAGTATCAGAGGCATTGCCAGTAAGACCTGGAAGTTATAGCAAGCCCTCTTCCCAAAGAGGTACAAGTATTCTCAGTAACAATTTTTACTATGGTCTCTAGAGAATATACATCTGTTTTGAATGATGCCCTGTAACACAGACCTTGATTTCCAAGGTTATACTTCAAAGACTCCCGCTCTTCTTTTTATGAAAGACATTTCTTTTTAATGCTTGGTTAAAGAACAACTGTGCTCCAGCTGAGATATTTAACTTAGAAAATATGTGATAAGCTCTGCAAATGGGCCATTTCTCTGCTATGGTTTAGCAGTTAATCTCTTTTTTATATCACAATGGCATTAAAATGAAATATCTTACATAGGAACCTTGCTATAAGTGATGAGTTCATATTGTCCAACACTGGCTGAGTGATGAATTGTTATATAATTCATGATTTGGTTTTTATTATCATGGATGGTCCACAATAGCTAGTGTTTTCTAGCATGGTGCAGTGCACATTGCAATCAGACAGTCCTAGTTTCAAATTATAACTCAAAACGTAGAATTAAGTTGAACCATTTATATTGTTGTCTTTGAAGATTAAAAATGGACAGATACCAGCACTTTTCTGTGATTCAACCTAATAGCTCTCTGAAGTTTCTTACCCGCTCAGAGCTCCACTTCCTGTACTACAAGTGTAAGGTTAATAATGCCTCCCAGAAATGTTATAAAGGTTGAATGAGAGAGTATACCCAAAACTCCTAGCATATGATAGGTACTTAATAAGTGCTGGCTTATTATGTATAGTTATCACAGATACATGACTTTATGGTTTCAGACTATCAGTTATATGAATTTTTTTCACTTTGAGAAAGAAAAGAGAGAAGGAAAATGTCAATAGTGAAAGTTTAAATTATATTATATTTTCTTAAAATAATAACACTTGCATTATGGTGGTTAAATAATATCTCATGACCTGGATAAGATGCTAAACTCAGAACATTAAGTTAGGTGCAATTGTTTTTTCTTTGTATGGAATCTCAGATCACATTTTGAATAAGAATTATTCCTTACACTGTAACTCATCTGAGAAGAGTGAGACACTATGACATGAGTTGTCAGCAAACTCAGGGATGAGACAAATTCAAGAGCAGGTTTCGAAGCCTGCCTGCAGAATCTCACCACAGGAAATCACTGCATTGTGTTTCCTAAATACTCTATTATCAGTTAGCATTTATTTTTTTTATCGGTTAGCATTTTTAACTCTGTCCAGAATCACCAGTCCATCATTTTGCCCAGATGTGACATTGAGTCAGTTTGCTTACAGAGCTCTTCGGTTTATTATCAGTGGCTTTCTTGTTATTAAGTGAGCTAAGAAGGCTATGATACACCCTCTAAGATCATATGTGGGCCCTTCTTTTAGTGATCATTGCCCATACAGATTTCATATATGTGCTCATTTAGATAATGAGAAGAAGCCACATTACTGTATAGGCCATTGAATTCCCTGCATAATATAAATGAATATTAAACATTGGAATCTGAAAAGAGTCTATTGAAATTCCATTAATATTTATAACTGATCTGTGGGACTAGGGGAATTCTTCAGTGTAAAGTATTCCAAATTCATGTTTGTAAAAATGAAGCATCCTTGAATTTAAAATATAATTTTCCTCACTGAATAGATTTCTATTATACATATACCTAGTGAATTCTTTATTGTTGATGTTATATCCTTGCATTATTTAATAGGGTCAGGAAAGGCATTTTTCAAATCTTGAGCTCAGTTGAACCCAATCCACTCTATTTTTTAAAACTAAAATGCCCATTTGTTCCCTAAAAATAAAATGCTCATTTGTTCCCTTTTCCACTATCTATATTCATAGTAGTTGTTCCTCAGGAGTAGCTAGCAATATCATAGATTATAGTCCCTTTAAGAACTTTTGCCAAAATACCCAGATTGAATCTCTTTTTTTTTTCCGGTCAAAATATAACAGGAAGAAGAATTCCACTGGCCCTATTAGTAAAGGAGATAAGAATGTCCACAGTAAATCAATAAATCTCCTCTATGCAAAAGGCCTGTGACACAATCATAAATAAAATCTCACCATCTGATTAGTCTTAGTCTTTCAAATTCAATATTTTATATGTCAAGGCAAAAACTCTTTAATGCTCCAAATGAACCAGAGCAAAGCTTTAGGTCAAATCCTCTGCCTACAGATGATATATTTTATCCATTCATGGAATCCTTTTGAACAGTTACGAATCTAAAGCTGGACCCAATTATGCAACTACAGCGATAAAGTGATATTCTTAGAGGGAAACCAGTATGCTGGCTCAAGAGGAAAACTTTACCCAATTCGGGAAAAGAGTCCAATCATAATACCACTTAACACACAAAATTTCATATAAGGCACGATACTCAGTAGGCCAAAATAACAATGTATAATAAGGGATGGCTGCTTGTCATTGGTGACTCTAGGGAAAGTGAAGCATTTTAGTGGACTGTCGTCATAGAAAAACAGAGCCTTCTTATACACTGCGGAAGAACTCCAGTGAGAGCCTGGATCACTAAGTGCGAGTTAGGACGGATCCTCTGCTCTAGGGACCTGGATGGGGCCCAGTTAAAGGACTATTGAAACCCTTCCGTTTTTCCTTTTGGCTGTGCCAATAAAAGCTTCAAGAGGCTGAAAATCTCCTTGTGTCTGAGGATAAATAGATGTTTTCATAAAACTTGGGAGGTCTTAGCCAAAGAAATAACTTCTTCCAAACAGATCCTGAAATATATGCGGTCCCATTAAATATGGCCCCTTTCTTTAAACGGGCAGAATCTATGGAATTTTTAAAGAAACTAATGCAAGGAACATAGAGAAAATATTATTCCAGCTCTGGCCAGCAAGTAAAATTCAGAATATGCTTGTCAGAGTTGTTTTACTCCTTTTTTTTTTAATCTGTATATGATATAATCAAACTTAACATGTGTAGGAAGGGCTCTTGATTGCCTGCCTTCAAAATTCAGAACTTGTTCCTTCTCCAATCATCTATTTCTGAAAATGGAACCACCAATCTCCTAGCTCCTTAAACATGAATCATCCCTGGTTTCTTCCTTTCTGTCACCCCAATATCCAATCTGTAACCAAATCATACTGATCTTGTTTCCAAAATAGACATTGGATTCACTTCTCTTCATCACCACTGTAACAACCAAGACCCCAGTTTACGTTAACTGGCCTCTCCACACTTGCTCCTTTTTGGTTCATTCTCCACATAACCAGAAAGGTCTTCTTAAAACATACATCTGTTCATGCCATCCACTTCCCCTTTAATGCTTTCCCTTTGCACACAGGATTAAGTCTCGAATCCTTATCATGACCTTTTTTTATTTATATTGTATCTCCAGCTGGCAACAGTGCTTAACATACAGTAATCTCTCAATCAAATATTTGTTAAATGAATAATGAATTCATGAGATCTAATCAAAACATGAGAGAAGAAAACAAAAGATACTAATTTGGGCTCAGATAAGAAGTAAAAGATTCTTTCAAGTCCATTCATTTCTAAGACATGTCATTTTAAAAGTTCTACACTTAAATAAGGAAAATGTACTATTCAAGGTAATTAATTGGCATACCCCCAAATCTTAATGCTACAGAGGCACTTGTGGTTGGCAGAGGGTGGCTTACACAAAGTTGCATGCAGGTTGGATTAGAGCTCTGCTTCATCTCGTGGCTCCGTTATCTGGAACACAAGCTCCAAAGGCCAGCACAGAGTTAAAAAAGAAATGGAGGAAGTACATGGCTTTTAACAGCCTTGGACTAAATGAGACACACTTCACTTCCCCTCATAGGCACCTGACCAAAACTAGTCACGTGGCTCCAGCATAACTACAAAGTAGACTGGGAATTGTCAGGGAGCACATGGCATATTTGGTGAGAATGAACTATCTCTGCCAAAGAATGTAAAAGATGGTTAAAATATATTTCCTAATATTAAACAAGATTGGTTATATGAAGGTTCTATAAGCCCTACATATTGGTATACTACAGATTATATATTTTACCAACTTAAAAAGGGTTTTCTTAACTTTTAACTTACCTCATTATGGTACTATCTCACTTGGCAGTAATCATTAGTGTCTTCCTGTCATGTCTCCCTCAGACACTTTTCTACAAAGACTTTTGTCTAGTAGAGGAAAATCCTTATTTTATAATAATTTCATGTTATGACCATGATTTTTTCTATATGTTCTGTAAGTTTTGATCATTTTAAAAGGATATTATGGCACATTTCTTTTTAAAAATAAAAGATCATAACCCAAAAATTGATTGTAGGAGAATGATCTTTACAAGGAAAGGTTTATATGCATGTTCTTTTTGTTCCCCAAATTATTTATGTCTATATAAGTTACTCATCTGTTATACATTCAGTGAGTATTTATTTATTGCATTCCAACTATGGGCCAGACATTGTCCTAGGTGTTCAGTTAAGACAGCTCTCCTAGTGCTTACACTCAACAGAGAATACTGAGAATATTAAAACATATTCCAGCATGATAATAAAAAGTTAGAATTCCTTATAAGCAAAATTCAACAGTGTTTAATCTAATATTCTTCCTTCCTTGTTTTATTTCTGCAAAAATTTTGAGAACACGTATTTTTAAGTCTATAGTGTTTATAGAACTCCGTGTGTTTATAGTATCTCCATGAGGCATTGTCTTACATCTGGTCAATAATCCTACTCAGATCTTTAGCAATCCTTGAGTTACACTAACAGGAATACAAAAAAGTACCTTGTTTTAAAGGGCCAGTAATAAGTTCTGAGATCATACATGTTCCATCAAAGAAGATGGAAACAGTTCTCTAATTTGAAATCAATCTCCTGAGGATTATCCTTATTTATATAGCATGCCTGAAGATAATTCTCTGGAGAGATCTGTCTCACAAAACTGGATCTGTTTCCTGTACATGCAAATGAAAGCAGGAGCCTAAGGAATGATGGAGAGGAATGGGCTCAACCAGGAGCTTTTGGCCAAGTGGAAAACTTTACTGGCACAGGACCTACTGAGGCACTCTAACAGAGATTCTGCAAGGATTTTTGCCGTGGAACCTGAAAATCTTACCTCTTTGGTTTGCCACAGCTAAGAAATTGGTTCCTCTGAAAAGCTTAAAATTATTTGACAATAATTGGAATTTCCAGTTCAGTATTTAAATGTGATTGGAATAATCAAAGGAGTCTCAAGTCCTGAGAATGAGAGGTAGGAGAAATGTTATCTAAGACCCTGTGTGATGTAGAAATACTTTAAAGTCCTGAGCTCTGATTTGTCCAACGTATATCTGGGTTTAGGGGAAACTGTGGGTCTGCCTCACAGCCTTGAGTCACCCTCCTCTTCCCTCTTGCTATATCAATGTATAAATATGTGTTTGCTTATGCATGAGCTAATTATATTTCAAATTACAAATAATAAAATGTGTTTTGCCTCTATTATAACTTATTTCTATATAAGAAGCAAAGAGAAGCTTTCTATAGCCTGAACTTAAAACAGCTTAAGTCAGAAGTTTGAAAAGTACAAAGGAATGAAATGAAAGATCAGAAAATGTTGTTCAACCTTTAAAAACTCCGTACCCATCATCTTTATTAAGCCAGGCACTGGAAGTGAAGTGCTGGGCTAAGTGCTTTACATGATCTATTGCATTTCATCTTCACAACAGCTTTGTGAGGTAAATGTCATTATCCCCATTTTGTATGCCATTTTATAGATGAAGAAACTAAAGCTTTAGACAAATTAAGTAAAACTATGACTTTAGCCTGAAATTTATCTCTAAATCATACTTTTGTGATAAAGTAAAAATTTCTATCCTGGAGATCATAATATAAATTTCACATGATTACGTATCTTGTCCCACAGCCTACCCTAGAACACATTATGGTTGACTGTACCTGGAAACTAGACTCTACTTTTTCATATTTTAACCCCAAAATATGCCTCTGTCATTTGTATATTGAAAATAACAGTGGCATTTAAAATTTGTCTCCTAAAGATAGGATTATAATACCAAAGGTGTTATTTGAAATTTCACTTGCTCCCCATGGCCCCTCTTCCTATTTGGGTTAGCCAGATTCTCAGTGCGTGCCTCTGCCCTGAGCCCCAGAAGCCCACGCCTACCACTGCCAGCACCAGCCCACCACTGAGAATCCTGGAAACGAAAGAACCTTGGAAATCTAGGGCTCCTACCATAGCTCACAGGACAAATGATGTTGACACTCATGGCACACTTCATGAGGATAACTCAGGTTACTGGGAATCCAAAGAAGCCCAGTGTTCCCTCACACTCAAGATCACCTATTTCAAAATACATGTAAGCAAGAGTAATGTTATTTTCCAAGGAAACTTGAATCCAACTTAATATATCTTTAAAAAGCAAAATTCAAAATCCTGAGTATACCAATTTAACTCTTAGTGGTTACACATGATTTCTGCAGAGATGTGACACTTGGGAACTTATTTATCTTTTCACTGTGTGAAGTGAGTATCTGGTATGTCAAGAACTGTTCTAGGTAGTGCAGAGATGAAAACAGACCCAGATGTCCCTGAACAACACAATACTTTTGCACACCATACTGCAAACCAGCTCATTGTATTTAAGCTCAAAAGTCAGAAGGAGCTAAAGGCCCTAAAATCGAGGGCAAACTCAAGGATCGAGAAGGCTCAGATGAACCTAAAATGTTTTCATCACACTGGTCCCGAGGTTCCTAGTTTTAGTCTCCTCTTTGAAGACATGGAGTTTCTACCACAGTGACAGCATGGAGTGGTTAGGGAAAGGATGAGCTGTACTTCTTAAGTTGTCACTGCCACTGGACCTCCGTTTTATGCAATTACAGAAAATGAAAGTTTAAAGGGATGTTAAGAGAATGGACTTTTCTAATGCCTTTACTTCACATATGAAGTAACTGAGGCCCAGAGGGTTTTTCTCATTATTAATTGGTCAAGAGCTTTGTAAAGAAACTGGTAAAATCTAATCTGTATATGTGGAAATATAAAGTAAGATTAAGGGCAGGTGGGAAGAAAGGAGAAGAGAATAAAGGAAACTGGTATTTGTAGGGGTAAGCATACATATGCCAGGCACAGTACTAGATATGTCACACATAGAGTTTAGTTTGCAAAGTGACATAAAACCCTACTCAGATAACTTAATTTCCAAAAAGGGACATCAGTAGTACTGTTTCTGAAAAATCTACAAGTGAAACTGCAGGCATGTCTGGATTGATTCAGTCAATGCCATGAAGAGAGCTTCTCTCCATTTCTTGACTAATTTCTGCTGGATTGGATTCATTTATGGTGACATTAGGTAGTACAAACCTTTCAAGTTACAAACACAAAGAGCCCATTTCCCAAAAAGCTTACACTAGTCCCAGAATTGAATCCTATTGACCTGATTGGTTTGGCTTGGATTGTATACCCATTGCTGAACCAATCACTGTGACCAGGAGGAATGGGTTACCTGATCACTTCAACCTAGGCCGCCTTTATCAGGGCTGAAGTGGGCAAGTGTAATCCCCCAAAACAAAATTTTGGTCTTGTTGCCATAAAAGAGCCAGTGATGCTGAATAGGTGATGTCTACCACACATACATTTGCTCATTTGAACCTCATAACTAGTCTAGAGGTCAATATTTAACTATAATACACCATAATATATTTCTTTAATCTATTATGTAGAATACCAGGGCGAAGACCTTCATCACTAGTAAACTGATTTGAGCCCCTTTAAGAGACCCAAAGCTAATCGAATAGGCAAAAAAACAATATAATGAATTTGTGTAGGCAATGTGTATTTTTTCTCCCTAGAACTAGTACTCCATGCCCAGCCCTGCCTGTCATTCCTCACCCCTAAGTCAGCTCTTCCCACTGATCACCTTGTCTGTTGTGAAGTCTTGTCTACATTGAAAAACTGGTTCAAAGTCTTGATTCTTACATGTACTCCACTCTCAGGACTTAGGGGAAGACCCTCTAATCAGTAGAAAATTATCTGCAGTGGCCCAGCCCAGTCCCTGTCCCCACCCTCCTGACCCCATCTCAAAGCTTCTCACATCTAGTACTCAGGTATCATGGAAATACATAACATGTTGTTTATTATTCAAGTAGCTTGGATTACCGGTGAATGTTACCATTTACTTTCTCAGCTGGCTAAAGAAGGCAGAACACACTCTTCTGTGAACAATTTTCCACTGTTTACTGGAAGATTATTTCCTGAATTTATATACATTTACTTATACTGAAGCAATGGGGAAACATCTTCTGAAATTGGAAGTATGAACTTTAGGGGAATTCTCATTTTATTTTCAACTCATCGTGTGGGGTTCTACACACTTGTTTATATTTAACTAAATGACTATCAGAATGGTCTTCTTATGTGGGATTGTTTAGATGATGTCTGTGTGTCTTTTTAAACATAAGAAATCCAAACATATGTGGCCTGGGATAACAAGGATTATGAACATATATGTGTATCAGTTTTAAAACTTCCCTTCCTACCCTTTATTTAAATAAAGGCAAATGCATATATTCATAGACATATTAGTACCCACAGGCCTAGAGTAAACAAGTCAAAGATCGAAAGAAGAGAAGAAACTAATAAGTGTGTTAATTTTTTTTAAGTATTTCCACCTCAATGATGGAAAAGTTTCTTAGGTCCAATGTGGAACCAGAGCTATAACTGATCAGCTATGAGCATTCAATGCTATCAGATTCTAAATGTGTTTTGTCCATAGAGCTGACCGTGTCCTATTTATTCAATAGACAGAGAAAAGCTTGTTGTACCTATCCAGGCCCCATACTTGCAGACAAGACAACAGAACTGTTTCTTCATTCATTCATCTCTTCTCCCAAGTATTCAACAGATATGTGCCAGATCCTGAGGTAGGTATTGGAAATATAAAACAAGTAAGACAGGTTCCATAAGTTCAGGTAGCTCTCAGTCTAGAGGAAAGGCAGGCAAGTAGATCAGTTAAAATACAATGTGGTAAGTACCTTGATTCCGGGACACATTTTCTTTCCATGGTGCATCATTTTCTGAGATGTAGATTTCCTGTCAACAAAGTGGAAGGTAGTGTGATAGCACAATAAAACCTCAGTAATTCTAATCCTCTGAAAATGGAGTGAGTCAGCCTTAATAGGTAGGTTTTCCAAGTAACACTGGATGAGCACTTACTGTGTGCCAAACTCTGACCTTCTCACTGAACGCTGGATTTCCTCTGCACAGTAATCCTGAGGTTGGCACTATGGTTACCAGAAGGACAAGGAAAAGATTACCAAAAAAGAATAAAGAATTGGGCTTCTATATGAAAATACCACACTCGTACATAACTAAGTGAAAAATAAAATAAAATACATTTTAACCATGAAGATTAGCAAAAAATGCCCAGTGCTGGTAAGAGTGTGGAGAAACAAGAGCTCTTATATGCTACTGGGGAGAATGTAATTTTGGAGGACAACTTAGCTATATCTGAAATAATTTTAAATGTGCTTATGCTTTAATTCAGCAGTTCTATTTGTAGGAATTTATCCTATAGTCTCACCTAAGTGCAACAAAGATATACAAAGAAACATGCTCATTACAGAATTGCTTATTACAACAGCAAACTGAAAAAAAAATGAAATATACAGCTGTGAAAGACTGGCTAATAAACTTTGGTCATCCCATACTATTAAATTAATTAGGTCCACCTGAACTGATAAAAAGCTATCCAAGATATGTTAAATGACAAAAGCAAGTTCAAGAACAATAAGTAGAATAAGACTGTATTTCCATTTTAAGGAGAGGAATAGCTATGCAGTCTCGTGTAGGAAGTTTCTGGAAGGATACACAGGAAACCATTGTCAATTATTACCCCAGGGATTAGGACTGCCAGGTCTAAGAGAGAAGCAATGCTTTTATTTATTTTTCACTTTATACCCTTTCACAGTGAGTAACCTTTTTTTTTTTTGGTACAATTTTGTAACTTAAAGTACTTTTAAGCACCAAAAGTAATTTCATATTATCTTTCCTTTAAAGAAACACTGTACATAATCACATTTGGGGCTCTGAGAAGTCCTATTTTGTTTAAAACAGGCATTTCAGAAAGAAATTTGTCTAAAGAATTTCATTGTTGTTTTGCCTCATAACTACTGACATTTTTCCTTTAAAAAAGGAAAACAGGGACTTGTTAGGTAACTTTGGTATCTAGTTGCTAACAAGAATACAATTTACCCATTCATTTCTCTTTCTGAATCTTTTTCAGGCCAATTACCCTCTCCTGTCAGTTCTCTAGATACTATTATCGTACATCTCCCAAGTGAGACTGTTCATTCCAACCTCTTCACTGATTTTCATTGGATATTTAAAAGCAGTTGCTACCATAATTAACACAGTCCCCTACTTCCAGGGAAATACTAAGGAAGAAAATAAAACAACTATTTCTCCTTAAAGATGATAGGATAAAAATGAAATTAGTAAAAGGGAGGACTGTGACTCAAACCATCTTTTCTCCACGCCTGGCCCATGCTGTCATTTCAGAAACTTGACATTTCTGAAATTTCTGACACATTTCAGAAACTTACTTTTCAGTTAGAACCATCAGACTGTGTTGAAT
>JAVSCE010022483.1:0-29260 GCA_032199065.1 Smutsia gigantea | reverse complement strand
CTCCGCCCCATGCGCCCCAGCTTTATCCCCGGTCCCACCCCGCACGCCCCTCCCCCCGAAGGCCCCGCCCCGGGCCCCCCCGCAAGTCCTGCGCCCGGGCCACGCGCCCAGGCTGTGCAGGGAGCAGAGTCCGGCTGACTCGTGCGGGCTGTGCGCGTCTCCGTGGTGTCCGCAGCTGCCACCAGCCCCCCGGTGCACCAGGCTGCCTGCGTCCCCAGGTAAGTGAGCCCCCGCGCACCGCCCGGAACGCCACCCGCACGGGAGCTCCGGCCCCGCCTCCAAGGCCATGGCGGCCCCGGCCCGGCCCCCGTCGCCGCGCCAGGGACGGCCTCTCGGGGCTTCCCGCCTTGTCCCAGGCCGCCTTCCCCGAGAGACCGCGCTCCCCGGAGGGCCGGAGCGCCGCGAGCGCCGGAGGACGCGGCTGCGAGCCGGGCGGGAGGGAGCGGGGGCGAGCCTGGCGCGGTGACGCGGGCAGTTCGGGCGCGTGAGCTCGAGGAGCGCGGCGGGGGTGTCGGCAAGTCCCCGGCGAATGCATCCGGGGCGGCCGACGTGCCAGGGCCGGGGATGCAGCACGGGCCCTGGCCTCCGAGCCCGTAGCCTGGCCAAGTGGGCTGCTAGGAACCGCGTAAACTGATCGTCCCAGCCGGTGCTAGGCGCGGGGAAGACCTCACATTGGGTAGATGGGTAAGAGTCCGGGAGGGATTCTCAGAGAAGGTGTCACCTGGGCCTGAGCGGAGCTAGCCAGGGTTTTTTAGGCCCAGGACACAGCAAGATTCTAAGGCAGGGCCCAGCCTGGTGTGTTTGCGGAGCAGAAAGGAGGCCAGCGTGGCTGAAGCGCTGTGGGCGAGGGTCAGAGGTGGGGAGAGACTGGCCCAGGCCTCGAAGCTGGCGAGAAGGGTGTGGATTCCATTCTCAAGTCCACGGAGACCAGGCAGGCTTAGAACAAAGTGACTGACCTGGTCTGGTTGTGTCTAAGGAAGATCCTGCAGCTCCATTGGGCAGGAGACCTGCGGGGGGCTGCTGGTTTGTACCCCACGGAAGGGATGGTGAGCAGTGGGGAGTCGGGACTTCCTTTCGGCAGAACGTTGTGTACATTCGCTGCCGGCCCAGAAGTGAGGCACGTGGGAGATTTCGGGTGTGGCAGCTGGCGAGCGCTGGGCCTTTTACTGCTTTGGTGGGAAGAGTGAGGGAGAAACTGGTGGGGGGACGGGGGCTGTAGATGAGTCTGACTTGCAAAACCTGTGAGATGCCACCTGGAGTCGGACTCTGTGCCCAGGTGGGGTCCCACATGGTGGAGCACAGGGGCTGGGCTGGCCGGGCTGGGGCGACCTGGCTCTGTGGTATGGGGCCGTCCCAAGATAGAAATTCGGGAAGCGTGGGGCTCTTTTTGAAGACCCCAGTGGCCTTACACTCAAGTCAGCCCCCATCCAGGAGCAGCTGCTTTGGGTAAACACGGCTGTGGGAGGGGGGGCTGCCCAGAGCCTCACTCGGCACCCCAGGGTCCCTGCAGTTGGGACCCGTCCTGCCCACCCTCTGGTTCACCTACGGCCAACGAGGTGTCTTGAGTGGGGAGGGAGGAGGCGGTGGAGAAAGCTGGCAGCCTTTGTCCTTGACCTGGCTTTGTGGACCCAGGGAATGTTTTCTGTAAAATGGGTTGGTAGTCACCGGCCCCGTGAGTGTTGGGCTCAGAGGACGCCTGGGCTGGGAAAGGGCTTGGCTGCTCGCTGCAGAAACCGCACACCTGGGGCAGTGGGGGAGGGGGAGTTCGCAGCTCAGCGAGCCTCCCTCTTCTGCTCTGAGCAATGGCAGCCCCGCGGAACTGAGCGCCAGGCCCAGAGCCTTCTGCAGACTGACTGAGTCGAGCGGGTGAAGGAGTTGGCCCAGCGCCCCACATGGACAGATCACCCAGCACAGAAGTCCCTGGGTGACTTGTTGGCAGGGGGCAGCGGGCCTCCCAGCAGCCCCGGGGTGCCCACAGGAAAGCAGGCGCTGGGCGACGCGCCCAGGCTGTGCAGGTTCGTGCTCCTCTTTTATCTGGGCCCTGCAGACTGGCCCGTTTCTGCTGGCCGTCTGGCCCTGTCCTGACCTTCGGAGTTTAGTGTCCTCAGGCTAGTGACAGCACGCTCTCCACACTTGTTTCTTCCCCTGTAAAATGGGACTAACAGCAGTCATTACCTCAGCACAATGCCCAGCAGTTAGTTAGCACCTTCAGAGCTCCATGCCTGGAGGGATGGGGCCGTCAGGAGTGACCCGATTCAGCCTCAGAAAGGCTTCTTGGAGGAGGGAACCACTCGTGGGCACCTTCCTAAGGATGATGAAGCGTTAACAGGCAGAGTCCAGTGAGCGAAGCTGTGGAGGGGAGAAGCTGCAGGGTGCATGGGAGGAGCGAGGAGAGCAGTGTGGAAGCTGGACCAGGTGGAGGGGTGGATGCGAGAGAAGTGGATCCTGCGTAGGTTGGAAGTGGGACAGGAGGGTGTGGTGGTGGAGGAGCCACTGAAAGCCAAGCAGGACTAAGCGCAAGGCAGCAGTGTTGCCACATCTGGAAACTGCCATGCTGCCAGATGCCCAGGTGGGCGTGGGTTGCAGGGCACACCTTGAAGAAAAGCCCGGAGCCCAGGAGACATCCCCACCCAGGGGGTTGGAGCAGGCAGGGCGGAAGGAAACCAGGAGGGGGTGGCAAGACAGAAGCCGCGGGAGCAACAGCCTAAAAAAAGGGAAATGGTCAGCCCAGCAGAGTTTCTGGATCCCCTGGGATGATTCCGTGGGAGGCAGGGGGTCTGCTTCCCTTATCTGGCTGTCCTACCCCCACCGCGACCTCATGCCATTCAGAGTGGGCTTTTTTACTTTGCTGCCCTTGAATAGGCCCTCTGACCCAGCCTGGCTCTGAGCAGAGTGGCATAGAGGAAGCTTTTTCTCCTCCCTCAATCTGGACTTTATACCTTCATTAATGTGATGCTGTCGAACCAGTTCCTCACACTCAACTGGCTGGTGCTCAGCTCTCACCCCTCCCCCTGTAGGGCTCCCAACCCCATATTTTGCCCCAGGGTCCCACCGGCTGTGTGTCTGAGGAACGTTCAAGCCTTTGCCAGGCATGCCCCCAGAGACCCCCTCTACCATGTGCTTGGCCCTGCCTCCCTTCCATATCTGTCTGTCAGTTATTCATTGAGCACATATTTATGAAGTGCCTGGACTGGGCAGTATTGGGAACTAGCCGGGAACAAAAAGAAGCTTCACTGCCACCCCCGCCCCGCCAAAAAAACCCCATGTCGCTGATGTTCTAGGAGGAGGGACTTGGGGATGGGGATGAGACCTGAATGATGAGAAGGAGCCAGCCAGGTGGACATCTAGAGGAGGAGCATTGTACTCAAAGGGACTGGCACTTGCAAAGGTCCTGGGACAGGACCGGGCCTGGCAATGTTGGAGGTACAGCAAGGAGGCCCATGTGGCTGGAACAGAGGGAGCGGGGCAGGAGGTGGGAGAGAGGGAGGAGGAGCAGACAAAGAGGCTGAGGGTCTCAGGGCCCCCCAGACCAGCAGCAGCAGACCTCAGGAGGGTCCTTGCTGAAAGAGTGAGGGGTTGTTGGGCTCCGCTGCTTCGTGGCTTCCAGGGGGTTGTTTCAGGACTTTGTCCCCTGTGTGCAGCAGTCATTCCTTCCTGTGACCTGGAAGGCACGGAGGCTGCCAGGAGGAAGAAGAGAAAACCACCTCTTTTTCCTGGCGGGCAAGGCTTCTCCACTTCACCCCACACTTGGTGGGCTCCGCTGACCTGGGGTCCGGAGGCAGCCGGGGGAGGGTGCTGTTGGCGGGTTTGGAGGCAGAGGACGTAGAACCTGGGGAGGGGGAGGAGGACGAGGCAGGCAGGACAGAGCTGGGTGTTGGAGCAGGATATTCTTGGGTGGCCAGAGCTCTAAGGGATACAGGAATGGCAGGCAGGGGCCCAGCTGGGCCCTGAGGTCAAGCAGCAGAAACCAAAGCAGGTGTATTTTGAAGATGGTCCCGCCAGCCTGCCAACACTCCCTTTCCAGATGGAGCAGAAAGGACTCAGCTGTCCCTCCCTGTGCCCCGTGTGGACTGGGGCCTGGTTACCTGGACCTGGACGTCCTTCCCATCCCCCCACTGACCCAGCTGTGCCCCAGACCTCTCCAGCTTCAGAGGCTTTCCTGAGGGGATGCAAACTCTCGGACCTAGGAACCTTGATGGCAGTGACTGCTCAGCATGGCCGTGATTATCCGGCCCACCCCCATCCCTGCCCACACGGGGGAGGGGGCCCCTCAGGGCAGCCCCCGCTGGCCCTGGCTCAGCTATGACAATGATCCTGGCAGGTGCGATGGAGCCCCAGCTGGGTGGCGAGTGGGACTGAGCTACTGGGGGATGGCCAGGGACAAGGACAGTGACAGGAACGGGGAGCAGGCTGGTAGCTCTGCACATGTCTGTCTCTGGGTCTCATTTCTGCCCCTGGGATGTTGGTTAGACGGGCACCTCCCTGCCCTCCCCTCCTGGCATGCATCCCTTCGTTCCCGTGGACTTCCTTTCTGTGTCTTGAGGCCAGCGCCCTGGCACATGCCTCCAGGCCTTTGCAGAGACTGTTCCCTCTGTCCAGAATGCTGTGTCCCCACAGCTTCCTCTCCAAGCCTTTTCCTCCGACATTACCTTTTTAGGGAGAGACCCTTCTGACCTGGTACACAGTAGGTGCCCAATAAATGTTTGTGGCCTGACAGCAGGGTGGTCGGCTGTGAAGACAGGTGGCCTTAGGTCCACATCTCAGCCCTCTACTTCCCACTTTGTGCCCTCGGGTGGCTATGCCTCAGTTTCCCCTGCTGCAAAACATGGACGACAGCAGCACATGGCGCTGGACACCTGTTATAGCTTTCTGGGGGTCTGGCCAGAGACTAGAAGCCATTGGGGGCACTTTAGATCCTGGATAGGACACTTGAGATGTTCCCATGTCTTCCTAGAATATTCCAGAAGTGTGTGGAAAGTGAGGGCTGTCAGAACCTCTGAAGAGGTCATTTTTATTTTTTAATTCTCTTCATGGATTCTGAATCTTACACTTTAGGATACAAAAATGTTTTTCATAGACCATTTTCCAGGACAAATGCCATGACCAGCTAAGGTAGATGTTGTCTGTACCACTTTCCAAAGGGCAAAGTTCTAACAGTAACATCTGATTTCTCCTCCACGGCCAAGTGTCATGTTTTCCTGTGTCATGAAAGTCCAGAGGCGACCCTGGCCTGCAGCTTAGATGGCGATTCTCAGAGAAGGGGTCGGGTCGCACCCAGGCACCCGCAAGCTTCCCCTCACCTGGTTCTCACTGGCCGAGTAGCGGTTTTGGATTTTTGAAGCATAGCCTGTTTTACACAACAAGATTCTCCTGATTTGGCCAAAGCCCTGAGATGTAGGCATGGGGCGTGCTTACTGCATCACAGGGCCTGCGTGTCTCCGTTGCTGTTCCTAGGTTTGGTGAGCTTGGCCCCGAGGAGTAAGGTTTTCACAGCATTTTCCCGGGATCCAGCAAGAGTCTTGGGGCTTGAGTTGCCAAAATTAAAAAGTTGCTTGTGGTGGCTTCTGCTTCGAGACGGGAGCCTGCTGAAGGAGCGTAGCTGCTCACCTAGGTCCCCCTGTTCAGCCTGGGACAGAACTCATTCAGGACTCGAATAAACATAACCAAGTGAAATTTTGGAAACAGGTAAGAAGGTCGTGCCTTTAGGACCCTGGGCAGTCCCAAAGCACACAGGTCCTCGGCAGATGGTATTCCAGTTGTAGCCATCGACCGTCATTCAGAATAGTTATTTGCTAAGAAACAGAGACTGGATCTCTCTGTCGTTACTGAGGTCGTGTGCAGTCACCGCCCTTGGGGAATTTTAGCAGCATTACATTTGTGCTTTGTCAAGGCATGGGCATTGTTGTACCCGCGTGTTTGTGACTTGGCTTCCCCGGGGAGGTAATATTCTAGCCAGGGCCTGCGTCCTGGCTGGTGCTGGACACTGGCGGGATCTGGACCTTGCCGACTGCCCTCCCAGAGGCCCTATTTGACACGTCCCTGGGCAGTTCCGAGGCAAAAGGAGGGACCACGGGCCGTCTGACCCCCGCCTGCATGTCCCGGAAGGCTTCCTGGAAGCAGCAACAGGAAGCTGCTTGCTCGACCAGGTAGGGGAATGGTGGCTAGTGAGTGACTCAGGCCGGAGGAAGAGCCTGACCCAAGGCTTGGCGTCCAAGTGTTGCGTGAGGGTGACGTCTGAGATGGGAGCAGACCCTGGGGATCCGGCCACGGGCTCCGGGCTGAGAACCACAGGGTCTGGGAGGCTGCAGGAAGCCGTGGGACGCGGAGGGGGAAGGGGTGGGGAGCCCTCCTGGGGCTCTCGAGTGGAGCACAGGACAGGCTGGTACTGTGAGATACGGCCTGGCAGGGAGTATCCCTTGGTCAGAGCCCCCAGCCTCCCTCCATCCGGGCTGTCTTGCCTGCATCATCCCAGAGGAGGGGCCGCCCTCTAGGTCATCTGGGAGGAAGTGTTCTGCCTTCTGTTACACCAACGCCTCCGTCCTTAAAGGACCCAGGGACAGCCTGAGCGCCCTGGCTGGGGCCCTCTATGCCCCGGCCTGTGGGCTTTACCACCTCAGCCCAGCTCCACCGCCCCACCCAGGCTGGAGGACCACAGCGCTCTCCACCCTCCTGGGCAGGCAGGCGGACGCTGGGAGGGTGCCCCAGGTTTGCAGGGAGCGTGGCTGGCCCCAGGCCGCCCAGCAGGAGCCGTCCTCCCAGGTCTGCAGGCTCTGAAGTTCATGTGTTCATGCCAAGTCGGGGTGGGGGACAGAGGCAAGGCTTGGGGATGCTGTTCTCCCCCCCTCCTCTCAGAAGGCATGTCCTCCAAGTCCCACAGCTGGAATGTGCCCAGGAGGGCTGTTCTTGTCACCTCTCCCCCTGGGACCATGCGTCCCCCAATTCCTGTCCAAGCAGTAGTTCCCAGATAAGGCCACTCGCCCCGAATCCTCTATCGCCACCCAGTCATGTCCCAACCCCTGTCCCCTCCCAGATGCCAGCCATTGGTGACCTCTTGGAACGGCCCTTCTCTAGGCGTGTCATCCTGGGGACAGCCATGTGCCAGGAGAGGTCACAGAATCAGCCCAGCGGTGACAGAGGCCCAAGGCTCCCCCGGCTGCTGTGTGTTTAAGGCCCATGTGACAGGCTCTTCCCAAATCCCAGCCAGGACTGAATGTCACTGTGTTTGTCTTACGGGGCTGCTGCCGGCACATGACGCCGATGCTGGCTTTCTCCTTTGGGGCAGGAGAGAGAGAAAGTTTCTTTTGAAAATAAAAATGCATAAGAGAAAAGGAAGCCTTTTGAAGCAGCCTGGAAGTGCCACATATGTAGGTGGGAGAGGAGTGGCTGACATGGGAAGGATGGAGGGCCCTTACCCCAGCCCCAGGAGGGCTTCCTGGAGGAAGCGTCTGTAGAGCAGAGTCATGAGGGGTTAACCAGCAGGATTTTGGCTGGTAGAAGGGAAGGCATTACCGGTAGGGGGAACAGCATGTGCAAAGGCCCCAGGGGTTTGCCGGGAGGGTAGGGCTGGGTCAGTGGGAGCGCCCTCGGGGTTTAGAGCCAAGGTTCTGATGTGCACGTTGGAAGGATGGCCTGGATACTGAGGGAAGGAGGTGGCGTGGGCAGAGACCACAGTGACTGACATGACAGGGTCACAGCCGCGGGAACCAGCAGAGAAGGGAGTCGCTTGACAGCCACAGGGGATGGATGCCGTGAAGGTTCTGGCGAGTAGCTGAACGTCCAGGGTGTGTGACAGCGCCCAGATCTCTGTCCCCAGAGACTGGGTGGAAGGTGGGATCCTGGCGGAGAAGCCCCGGGAGGAAGAAACACATTCTGGGTGGAGAATGACCTGAGGGTGATGCGTCTGGACAAGGAGTGGTCTTGGCTTAGCAGGTGTGACGCGCGGGACAGGGAAACCTTGGGGCCTCAGGGATATGGGATGGGGCAGCCAGCGTGTGAGGACCGTGGCCCCCAGGGGGTGAGATTTCCCAGGGAGCACATGGCCTCAGAGGGTCCAATAGCAGCCTCCGGCTGGACCAAAGGGGAGGAAAGCCAGCCTGGATGGGGGACAGAACAGCGGAGGGTGGGGGGGCCGTGGTGCCAGTTCTGGGAAGGAGGGACAGACAGGGTCAGGCATGCCACTGGGAGGTCATAAACATGTAGACAGGGACTTGGCCACTGGGATGGGCTGGGAAGGGGGTCACTGGGGACCCAGACAAAGTCCAAAGTAGGGGGTGGGGGTGGAGTGAAGGACAGGCTTCCAGGCAGCTGGTCCTGAGAATGCTCAGCTGGCTACCACAGCCATGTTGGGATTCTGTGAACCTGTGTCCATCTGGACTGCCTGGGCTTCAGAGCAAAGTCCAAATTCCAGCTATTTACTAGCTGTCTGACCCAGCTGGGTATATCAGTGTCTCCTAGTCTCAGTTCACCTGTGAAATGGGGACCCTACCAGCATATTCCTCGGAATGTGGCTAACATTTCCAAGGTAGGGAGGCAGGGTCCTGGGGCCGACCTCAGTGAGTGACGCCTGGCAAGCTACCACCAGCCCAGGTGCGGTGGGCAAGGCCCACTGTCCCAGAGAACAGGCTGGCTTGTGCTGCTGGCCTCTGTGAATGCCGTCGCCAGGGGGCAGCTGGTGGGAGAAGCAGGACAGATGTTAGACCCGGTTGGGCAGAGGAGAGATGCCATCAGAGTGGCCCCTGGAGCCCACAGTTCTCTCCACCCGGGAAGGTGGGTAGTGGCATTGCCAAAGGTGCTGACACTGATTGCCAACCGATTTTTTTTTATTAAGATATCTTCGATATGCAATCCTGCAAAGGATTCACATGAGCAATATTGTGGTTATTACATTCACCCATATTATCAAGTCCCCCACACACCATTGCAGCGTAGTAAGATGCGGTAGAGTCACTACTTGTCTTCTCTGTGCTGTACTGCCTTCCCCATGACCCTCCTACATTATGTGTGCTAATCATAATGCCCCTTAATCCCTTCCTCCCTCCCTTCATCCCTCTCCACCCCCTCACCCTCCCCTTTGGTAACTGCTGGTCTCTTCGTGGAGTCTGTGAGTCTGCTGTTGTGCAAACTGATTTCTTAAATGGTGAACTGGGGCTGGCCAGCTAGAAATGCCCCCTCTGAGCCCCTGTCTCCTCTGCCAACCACCCCTTCAGTGGAAACCTCTTTTCTCTTGTAGTAATACAATTTTCTATTGAAAAAGTCACCCTTAGTTTGTACATATCCTGGAATATTACTCAGCCATAAAAAGGAAAGACAGTCTGACACCTGCAACAGCATGGAGGGACTGTAAGGACACTGTGCTCAGGGAAATAAGCCAGACACAGAAGGACAGATCCTGTCTGATTCCACTCCTAGGAGGTCCCTAGAATCATCAAATTCACAGAGACAGAGAGGAGAATAGGGGTCACCAGGGACTGGGGCCAGAGATGGAGAGTTAGTGTTTAATGGGGGCAGAGTTTTGGTTTTGCAAGGTGAGTTCTGGAGGAAGATAGGGTGATGGTTACCCAACAATATCTGTCCTTAATACCACTGAATTGGATACTTATTGGTTAAGATGGTAAATTTTTGTTATGTGCATTTTACCGTAATTTTTAAGTCCTCCCAAAACACACTTCTTATAAAAATCAGTCAATCACAAAACAAGCTCACGGCTCCCCGCTTCCCTGACTTTCTGATACAACAGGCCCCTTGAGTGTGGACTATATCCTTATAGCCTTGTAGCCTTTTTCTATGAGTCTATATGTACACAAACATAAGAAAAATAGAGAATCCTTTGGTGCTTTTTTCATACTTCTTTTAAGTATTTTTCCTGCCTCATTTTCTTTCCTTTCTCCTTCTGGGACTCCAATTGCATGCATAATTTTTTGATATTGTCCTAAAGGTCACTGAGACTGTACATTTTTAAAAATCATGGTAAAGCATACACAACATAAAATTTACCAGTTTAACCAATTTTAAGCATGCAATTAAGCAGCATTAAGTATGTGCACCCATCACCACCATCCATTTCCAGATGCATTTTTCTAGTCGATCTTTATTTTTAGTTCTTGTCCTTCCATTTGGATGTTTGCTGTGGTCCCTCTCCGAATCACTGACCCTTTCTTCTGTCATCTCAAATCGGCTATCAAGCCCACATGGGACTTTTTAATTTCAGATATTTTTCAGTTTTTGAATTTCCATTTGTTTTATTTTCCTATTTTTCCACCGAGGTTTCTTATTTGTTCATTCATTAGGAGCTAATTTGTCTTTACATCCTTGAATGTATTTATAAGAACTGCTTCAGAGTCCTTTATCCGCTCTAACATTTGCATTCACCTCTAGGACAGTCCCATTAATTTCCTTCCATCTTAAATATGAGTCATGTTTTCCTGTTTCTTCATATGTCAGGTAATTTTGGATTGTATTCTGAACATTGTGAAAGATGGAGAGACTCAGTTCTGTTGTGCTCCTGTTGTGAAGGGCGTGACTCTTATTTCTGTTAATAGGTTTTTGTTTTGTTTTTTTTTTTGGTCAGCCAGTTAACCTGTCTGGACTCCAGCTCCAACCCTTATTTTCCTTGTGATGGGTGGCAGATGAAACCTCAATTTCTTTCTTTTAGGCTCAGCTGGGCTGGTTGGCGTCTTCCTCTTGCGTGCATGGTGCGTGCGTTAGCCAGAGACTTGCACAGAGTTCTCATACAGAATTTGGAACTTCCTGTTTCTGGCTGTTTCCTTTCCTACCCAGTCTGTTCCATTCCTGAGCTGTCGTGATCTCTCTGGACTCTCTTCATTTTTCAAGCCAGTTTCTGCCATTATCGGAAGCAGATAACAGAACCTATGCTGTTCCTTTTTTTCCAAGCATAGGCTCCCCTCCAACGTCTACCTATTCTGGGTTACTCTCTGGACCAGTACCCTCCAGAATTTTCTGCAGTGATGGAAGTGTTCCATACCTGCATTGCCCACAGGGGAGCTGCCACAAGCCCCACGTGGCCATTGAGTCATAGAAATGTTGCTGATGCAAGCAAATTCGAAATTTCATTTCATTTTAATGAATTGAAATTGAAATTGCCACATGCGGCTAACAGCTGCCTTATATTGGACATCATATCACTGGAGGTTTTCAGCTTCTCTCTCTCTCTCTCTCTCTCTCTCTCTCTCTCTCTCTCTCTCTTTCCCACATGTGGTCCAGAGTGGTTTGTTGTTATCTCTGAGGGGGCTGGCTGGTCTGATGGGGCTCGCTCGGCCATCCCCGGAAGCATGACCTTTCTGATGGCTTTCTGTTACAGAAATTACGAGTCAGGTCATTAGTGTCTTTCTGCATGGTGCTTTTATTATTTTTTTTTAACTCAACGATCCTCCCAAGTCAGTGAGCGTAGCTTTTCCTCCTCTTCTTTCTGCCCTTCTTTAATTTTTTAGATCAAAAACATTTTTTTAAGTGTGGTAAAATACACATAACATACCATGTACCGTCTTGAGTGTTTTGAAGTGCACACTTGACTCGTGTTAATCATGCTTCTATCACTGTGCAGCCGTCCCCAGCCCCCGTCTCCAGAATGGGCCGTCGTCCCAGGCTGAAGCTCTGTCCGCATGAAACACGGACCCCCACCCGTTCCCCCAGCCCCCGGCCCCGGCTGCCTCTGGGGTGGGGCTGCTCATTTCCCCCCCTCCCTCCTCAGTCCTCTGGAAACCTCTGTGATGGACCCCACGGTGCACACCCACACGAGGTGGTGCTGGGGACCCCACAGCTCTCTCCCTGGCCTGGACCTTCTGTTTGGAGGGGTAATCTCAGAGCCAGCCGGCTTGCTAAGCTCCAGGGCTGCAGAAAGGCCCAGGGATGGGGCGGGCTGGGGAGAGGGGCCTGCCCTGGGTGGGAAGGCCTCTTAAGTAGGGAATTTAATCTGGCCCAGGACCTGAAAGACTAGTAGGAACCGGCTGGGGAAGGGGGTGGAGGCCTTTCAGGCAAAAAGACACCTCAGATGCAGAGGCCGGGAGGCTGGACCAGGGGGGAGGCTCTGGAGACTGCTAGCTGCTGGGTGTGGGGTCGGCTCCTGGACCTGCCAGAGGGCGGGGCAGATCCCGGGAGCCTGCCTGACCTGCAGAGCCACCCTCTGTTCCTTGTTCTATTTTGTGGGGAGGGGGCGAGGACAAGGGGTATTCTGAGTTGGTGCCAGGGGAGTAGGAGGGGGGTGTGTGTGCTGGAGGAGGGGCTGGGGACACCAGGGCTCCACCCTGCCTGCCTGGGGGGTGTAGAAGTTAAGAGGTGGTGTGCCAAGCTCGCCCTGAAAGCCTAGTGGGAAGGTGGGTAGGAGCCTGCTCCCTGGGGAAACCTTGGTGGGCAGGGGCAGGCCTGGGGAGGCCTCACAGGGTCCTGGGAGCCCTGAGCCCACTGGCAGTGCAGACTAGCTCCCTCAGCCCCCCACACTGAGGGGCTTCCAGCCCTGGCACTTTCCCTTGCTGGCTGGATGACATCTTGCTTTGAGCTCAAGCTCCCTAGTTCCGAAAGAGGGAGGCAGTGGACCTACTTGGTGAGGATCAGGCTGACCTTGCCTGTTAAAAACAGGTGGTTTCTTTGTCTAGAAAGTTCGACCACCTGAGCTAACGTCCTTGCATCGACCCACATGTCCGTGAGTCTGTCCTGCCCACGGATTCATCCACTTTCCCAGCATTTAGTTAGCCCTGAGTGTTGTGCCAGGCCCCGATAAAGATACAGCGGTGACTAAAACAGCTCCCTTGTTTTGGGGTGAGGCAGACAAACAAATATATGAGAAAATAGGCCACATGGGACAGGAAGGCTGAGGGAACAAAACAGGGTCAGGAGATGGAATAATATGGTGGCTTCTCTGCTAATGATCCAGGAAGGCTTCTCTGAGAAGATGTGGAGGAGAATGGCTCATGCAAAAGCCCTGGGGCAGGAAATGAACTTGGTGGATTGGAAGCAAGCAGCCACTGTGGCGAGTTGAGCTCATGGGGCCAGGAAGGGTGTATCCATAGAGCCAGCGTGTGGAGGGCAGAAGTGTCTAAATGTGAGGGGCTGAGGCAGAGCCCTGCACTTGGGGGGCCCCCCTGGGGTCTTTGCAGGGAGCAGCATTTCAGCATGTCCTGGACCAGCTGCATCTCTGGTCATTAGCGCCCCACAGGAGCCCTGCTCAGAGAGGCCCAGAGTGGAGCAGACAGCCCAGGGCCAGCACAGGGGCGGCTGTGGCATCTACAAACAGTCCCTGCTAGGATATTGTGTGTTCCCCACACGGGCCTCCAGCCACAGAGGTCAGGCGACCCCAGGCAGGGGGCCAGGCTGTGGGGCCCTGTGAGTGTGTGTGTGTGTCTGTCAGTCCCCTGGGCAGTCCAGACATCTGCAGTCTGCCCTGATTTCCTTTTTCACAACCCAGGCAAGTTCCAGGTTCCCGCTAGCCTTAAAATAAAACAAAACAAGTCTGTGTTCACCACCCTGCTCTGCTGGGCAGTGTTGGGAGGCTGGGGGGGCAGTAGTTGGGAATCAGGCGTGCTTGTCCCCTGCACATCCTCACCCTTCCTCCCCACACAGCCCCCAGATCAGCACAAAACTAATCTCTCTCTTTTCCTGCAATACAGGGATATTTTTAGCCACCAAGAGGATTATCAGAGCCTGGCTCCCAGGTGGCAGGGCCAGGGCTGGGAGTGAGTCCAGAGAGGTTCCAGCAGGGGTGGGGAGGCAGTGCCTGGGATGAAGGCTCAGGCCGGCCGGGCTGGACCAGCTACCTGCTTGGTGGTTCCCCACATGGCCCTTCAGTGGCCCTGGCAGAGCCCAGCCAGAGCTCAGTTGCTACAGCTTTAAGGCGAGGCTGCAGAGGCCAGTGGGTGGGCGGGGGTTCCCAGAAGAACCACTCAGACCCCGCTACAGGACAGCACCCCTCTCCTCAGGCTGCGCACCAACCCACCACGCTTCCCTCTACTGGGACTCATGAGTAACTAAACTGTACTTTCCACAACCACCCCATGCAGAAGGGGCTGCTTTAGTCCCATTTTACAGATGAGGAAACTGAAGCACAGAGCAACGTGGTCGCCTGCCAGAGGTCACACGGCCAGTAAAACGGGTGAGGCAGGAATCTGAAATGTTGCCATGCCAGCGTGGAGCATTTGCAATCTGCCCAGACTCCTGAGCCCCTACAACGGCCCAGAGAAGCAGGGCAGCTGGCTGTACCCACTTATCAGATGGGGCAGCCAAGGCCCAGGTGGGCAGTGTCCCAGGGAGTGAGCAGAGGAGCTGGGGTCCCAAAGAGAAAATGAACAGAGGTGGCATGCTGCTCTGAGCCTCATTCCTTCAGGCAGAGGGTGTCTGTTGGCAGGGAGAGGGTGTCTATACTTGTTGGCCATGGGTGCCTGGTTACAGCTGTACCTGAGCTCCAGGCTCTGCCAAGTTGCTCCACATGCAGCATCTCTGGTCTGCTGGACCGCCCTTCAAGGAGAGCCCCTGCATCCAGGGCTCAAGAGCCTTGCGTCTGGGACTCCAGAGCCTATTCTGTTCTCAAGCCACAGTCTCAGAAGGTACAGGAAGCAGGGGACCAGACAGAGGCTGAAGGGAGAGGGTAGGCTCTGCAGGGCCAAGACCTCTATAGTCAGGGCATGTCTGTCTGAAGCCTCCATGGAGGGCTGCTGCTTTGGACAGTGCGTTTCTGTTCCCCTTTCTCACTTGGGGGCCAGGAAGGGCTGGGCCTGCTTCAGCTGAGGGGACTGGAGTTCAAGGCTGGTCATACTTCCTTTCTTCTCCACCACCCCACCGCTGGGGTCCAGAAAGACCACTTGGCTTGCTCCCGCCAGTGAGCAAGGCAGAGCTGGGGGAAGCTCCAAGGTGGGGAGCTGCCCTCGGGAGGAAGTGACAACCGAACTGGGTTTTGCAGGATGAATAGGAGTTTTCCAGACAGCCATAGAAGGTGTGTAAGCCCTGTGAGGGCGGAGACCTTGCCCGCTTTCCCCCCCATTTACTGTCCTCAGCGCCCAGCACGTATTAGATGGACATTCTAGGCAGAGGCCAGCATTCGTAAAAGCTGGGGTGTGTGAAATCACGGGGTGGCAGGAGCGGAGAGCATCAGGCAGTGAATGCACGTCGAGGTTGGGGCATCGCAGAGGCCTGAAGTCACAAGATGCCCTGGCTCTTGTGTGTTCTCCCTTGTCTCCTGAGCTCATCATGACTTGTAAGCACCCTGATGTGGGTGCCCTCAGAGGTGGGGGTGCTCGTGGGGCCGGGAGTCCAGCCTCCTGGATTCGGGCTGCAGCTCTGCCAGGGTGTGGGTGGGGCCGGGAATGCCAAGCTGGGCATGTGTCCTGGTGCCCCAGTAGGCGCGGGGGGTCTAGCCAGCCTTGCCTTTCAGTGAAAATGACGTGAGCCAAGAAAAGGAGACAAAGCTTTTATTTGCTTTGCAAGAACAAAGGGCTTTATTTGGGGTCTCAGATTTGCGACTCAGGGAGCACGGGTCCCACACGTGGGGAGAAGGTGAGGGGCTTTGATGAGAAGATGGAAGGGGAGTATCTGAGACAACTCCTGGCGGGCATTGGGTGCGACGACCCGCGGGTTTTAAGGTCCAGACGTCAGCTGTCCGTTGACTATTTAGATAGAACTGCTTGTCAAGCCGTGGCCACTTGTGGGCCAGTTCAAAGGCCTTTTGCCCAATTCAAGAGTTCAGGAGCCGTTTGTTGTAGAGAGGAAAACAGAGCTTTTCTCTCAAAGAAGTCTCAGGGCCAGGATTCTTACACAATTCCACGATTTCCCCTTTGGATGGAGATTTTGTTCTTCATCTTTTTCTTTTTTTTTAAGGAAAAAACAACACAGATAACCTGGTTCCCACGGAGCTTTAGTAGCATTGATGGTGACCAGGTGGGCTCCGTTAAACACTCAGAATCAACAGGTTTACACATTGTTACAGCGTGGGGTGCTGTGAGAGACACCGTAAGGCCAGCCGGCACGGTAGCTCTTCATGAGTTAAAGAAAAAAAAAAACAGTTTAAGGCTTATTTTCATCTAAATCCTAAGCCTTAGAAATCACTTCAAAGCATCGGCTAGCATGATGCTCCAGGGTATGTGAATTCTGTAAGAACTGGATAAGTGACAAGCACAGAATAATGACAAAGCAGGGCAATGCACCTGATTAGTAAGATGGTTTTAAAGTGAACCCCGTGATCCGAACCGTTGAGTTAGTAGGGCTCCTGGGCCCAGAGGTCAGTGGCCCAGGGCATCTGCCTGCTCCCTGCAGAGGCAGGTGCCGCGCCGCAGTACCCTGGGTGTGAGCCCACAGCACCCTGCTGGGGTCCCCCCCCCTCCGCCGAAGCAGTGGTACCGTCTAAGGCCATTCTGTCTGGAGGACAGCTTTTCTCCTTAGAGACCTTTCAGCGTTCAGTGGGGACAGGCTTTGCTGATTGTCCTTTAAATTTAGGAAGGGCTTCTGTGTGTACTATATCTTCTAGGCCAGTGGAGGGAAGGAACACAGTCGCGGAAAACAGAACGATTTTCCTGTGCATCTAGGCAGAGCCCGGAATACCACGGCCAAAGATCTGTACCGCATCACCCCTGAGTCCCATTCGGGGCTGCCCGGTAAACACCTGGCTGGCACGACCTATTGGTGTTGAACCAGTCACGTTCCTTTTAGTGTGACAATGCTCACATGGCTCCAGAGAGATGCACCCCAAGTCTCGGGTGTCACTGGGTTGGTTCTGTTCACTGTGATCTTATTTCCAACCCAGGGGCTCCAAGGCCCACAGCCTGGGGTAAGCCACATGAATCCCTCCCGAATCTGGGGATCACCACGCACGGTTCCAGCAGCGACGTTTTTAAGATTTTTTTTTTATGTTTGGTTAACAAGTGGATGGGCTACCTATGTAGTTCGGTCAGCAGAAAAAGACGGCGTCACCCGTGGGGGTGTCACAGGCCAGGTGTCGGGGTCACGTCGGCAAGGTCAGATGCACTAAGGGCGCCATGCTTAGCTTGCTCTTCCTAAATGTGCTGCCGCAGGGCCTTCCACGTCCCCACCGAGGGGTGGCACCCACCTCGCTAATCCCCACGAGCGAGAGGGGAGGCTGTCCACATACCCAACAGTTGGAGTGGTTTCTATTTGGGGCAAAGGAGCCCATGGTTGGACACTGTAGGAGGAATTAAGGGGCGTAATTATTATTAAAGGTTGATGGACGTTGTTTCTGGAAATCCTCGTATCAAGGCCTGGTCTGAAATCTCAGGACAGCCATCTGCTCAAAGGTCATCCGCATCTGGGATGTCAGGTTATCCTTCTCCTGGAAGGACAGACTGCCAGGCGGGCATTAGACCTTTCTTCACATAAGAAACAGGAAGCCAAGAAGCCACATCTTTGAGCTTAACTGCAGAAAGATTTGTCCTGAGTCCCTGGGAGGGTCCTGTCCGTGGACGCTGTGAAGCACCAGTACAGAGACGTCTTTTCCAACAGACAAAATCTCCAGGTTGGAGAGAGTGACGTAGGATGCCTTGTCTTCAGAGGGTGCTGTGGAAAGGTTTCTCCACCAGGCCTGCGTTTTTCTTTAAGACACTCATTCCCTTGCCGGATCCGAACATTCCTCCTTCCCTAATTAGGAAAGGTTTGTGGAATTCCTGAACTTGTCTTCTAAAGACCTCCCGGGGATGATCTCTAAAGGCTGTACTTTATTTTTCCAAACTGAACAGCGTAATCGTCAGTGCCTTAGGCTCAGTTGAGTTCAAGGCTTCTGTCAGTTTAGCTAATTGGGCTTTAATCATACCATTTACACTTTCTACCAATCCTGATGGAATTGCTGTAAAATGGCCAGGCGTCAGGTTGTCTTAACAGATTTGGACAGATTGGGCCGATGGATTTCAGGGGTAGCTCTCATTTTGTCTGTGTCCCCGCGGGTCGTTTCATGAACAAATTCTAGAACCAGTTTTCTGTGCACCATCAGGGAGGATGGGTTGGTCAGTCCATTTGACCGCAGCAAAGGTGGGTATTTGAGTCACATTTGCAATTTGATCCTGACCATCCCTTCTTTTCCTTAAAGGTGCCCTTCTGTGGAGCGTTTCTGGTCATTTGTTTACCATGTCTACTAAATTCCATTAAATTTAAGATGGAATGGCTTTGTCACGCCAGCAGCGTTGGCAGCGGCGTCTGCCATGTGCTCGCCTGCGTTTCCTTCTGTGCTTGTTACAGAGTGGCTGGGAATTTTAATTCTAGCTAATGATTTTGGTAGTAAAATAGAGTCTCATGGGCCTAACATATGAGGGCTATTGTTAATGTTTTGGCCTCAGGAAGTTAAATTAAAATGGAAGTTTCGTGATTGATTTTGTTGGTGTCAGGGTATCAGTCAAAAGATTTTTCTGACCTATCCTAACACACGAACAGGTTCATTATTTGGCCGTGGAGAACATTATAGCATTTTCCTCCAATTTCTAGTCTTTGGAAAAACCTCAGAGATGGTGTTATGGAATTCTTCGGCTAGCTTAAAGGCTTTGGTTTGATCCATAGCTTTTCACGTAAAAAAAATCATCAAAAAGCTTTGTCCAGCATGCTTTCTCCTTCCATTTCCTGCATGAGCCTGACAGACGTGGATAAGTTTATAACAGATAAGAATAATGGCTCACAGATTGGAATAACTGAACTGAATTCCTTTGTGAATCCTGGAGTGTCTTCAAGGGCATTGGGAAGGTCCTCGATCCAAGGTGTGTAGGTAACGGAGCAGGTCTGGGCGGCTGGCGGGTCAAGGGGGACCTCTGGGTTGTCATTACGGTTTGGAAGTTCAGCTAAACGAGGATGCATAGGTGGAGAGTGGGAGAGGGAAGGCGGAGAAGGGTCAGGAGCTCTGTGTGCAGCCCAGAAGTCTCAGAAAGGCTTTCTAGTTTACATAGTCTCTTAGAGAGGTCAGCGTGAGCATTAGAAAGTTTCGACTCATAACGCAGCAAACTTAAGAGTCCTTCAGCATCTTGGTGGCCTCCAAACACCAACCGAAACATGCTTTCCGTTCAAGTTGCTTGGCTTGCCCTTCTGTTTCCTGTTGTGCTCACAAACAAACCGATTTGGGGATCTTAGAGTGGCCACAGGGATGACCAGTCATGTTTGGTCACAGGGTCCCAACGAGACAGAAACTGACAAGAATTGAACCCATCATGTTCCCACATGAACCCAGCTGGGGTTCCGGGACGGGGGCTGCTCTCAGGCAGTGACTTCGAAACCAAAGCCCCACTGGGTACCCACCAGACAGAAGACTGTAGTTCAAAGTAGTTTGCACAGGCGGACAGATTCCAGCACCAGAAAGACACCCAAAGAAAACTAGCTTTGAACCTCAGCCTAAGAGAAGAAGGTCCAGAAGCGAGGAGACTCACCCCCAGAATCCGGGGCCGTCAGGGGAGACAGAGCACCCTGGGCTCACGGCAGGAACCGTGCCGGAATCCGGGGGAAGCGCTGGGGTCAGGGTATTGCTTTGCTTCCGATCCGTGCCATTCTGTCACCATAAACGTACCAAGCAAGAAAGAATCGAGGCTGCCAGGCAAAGCTGTAGTTTATTTGGGGTCTTCAGGAATTTGGTCCCGGGAGACACAGATCCAGGAAGAACCTGGGGGAGGGGGGAGGAAGACACAGGCTGTAAAGGCAAAAGCCACAGCCTCACTTAAGTTGTTTGGAAGGAATTATAGTTAACAGAGGCAAAAATAACTCACATGGGCCTATATAGGATAGGTTACTATGTTAGTTGTTAGTCTGGGATTCAGTGAAATAAGCCCCATTCTGAGAAATGCGACAGGATGTGGCGTTTGTGGCCGACAGTATCCAGAAGGTCACACTCCGTCTAGGTGTGGGCATGCCTATGACCGACTTCCCCAGTGACTTCACTGTAGGGCCCGCTGATGTTCCTGACATCGTGTCAGATGTTGCCGTTCACATTTTCCCTTCGGTGGGGACCTTTCTGTGGAAAGACCAAACTATTTAGGGTTAGAGTTGTCAGGAATATTGGTGCTTTGTCACCAGGAAGGCTCATTCTGGGGATGTCAAGTCCTACGTCATGGGGAAAGGGGTCTCATTTGAGTAGGAGTCCTATTCATCGGGCCGCAGTCACATGTGAGCAAAGGGGATTCAGGGGGGTGGACAGAGGTGTCTTCAATCAGCATCTCAGTTGAAGCGAGCTGACGTTCATTCAAGATGGAAAGCGTGATGTAGTCTTTGAGCCGTCATCTGAGTGTTGACAGAAGATGTAAGGCAGTGGGTTAAGGGAAGCAGCAGCTGAGTCTAGAATAAATTAGAACAATGGAAGTAAGATCATTTCTGCCCAGAATTAAAAATAACTGGGAGTCTGAAAGCTAACCAACCAAACGTCTCAGATGCTGGGCTTCCCTTTGGAGATTTGTCAAGCTTCAAAACCTTAGCCATTTCTGATTCTGTTTGATGAGAAGCATTTAGCCCCGCACAGCAACTATTAGCGATGGTACAGACTCCACGTCGGACAGCAAATGAACAGTCTGGTGTCACACAGTTTGGTTATCAAGGACATGAGCTGAAGCATACCGAGATGGGCTCCCGGCTCTGTGGTTCAGGCTGTGGACGTGGTGAGTCTCCTGGCAGTGTGGCAGAGATTTCTGATCTTGGATTCATTCTACATCACTCCTACTCCCCATGGTTAGGGTCGATGCCTCCTGGGAGGTCACAGCCTTGAGAATGCCAGGGTTTTTTTAAATCTTTATCTTTACAGAGGCCATCTTCTGGACAGTCGCGTATAATACAGAGACTGCCTTCCATGCTGTGATTAGTTCGCCAGTGGTCTCCTTAGGAATTAACGTAAGAGGAAAAGGGGGATGTAGAGGCCTCAGAGGTTCTGTCCTGCTATTCTCCACGCAGTCATAGCCGATCTTCCACAGCCAGTAGTGGGCTGAAAGCGGCATACCCAGCCGTCAGCATGGCGGCCAGAGCTTGCTCTCGCTTAGATATTCTACTTAACGGTGTCTCCCATCATTTAGTCCCTCTAATTTGGTAATAATAAACAGGATCAGAAAGTATTTCATGTTTGAAAGCCAGTTCAACTCAGGCAACCAAAATCACTGGGTATAAGAAATGGGATTAACAAGGTGGCTACAATGCTCATGCCAAGGAGGATTGTTCCAAATATCTCATGTATATCAGGCATATGAGGGTCCGTCGTGAGGTTGTGCAGGCCTGTCTTCTTGGGAGAGCTCTCTCCTTTAGTGCCATGTGCTGCCCACCCAGGTTGCTGGCTCTGGGTATTTGAAGTCTGAGATCAGCACGGGGGGTGGGAGGTCCAGTCAGGGGAGGGTGACTTTTTCTTTAAATAAAAAATGGGAATCCATGAGTCAGTCATGCCTTTAAGATTGGCAGCACAGACATCACCTGCTGCTATAGTAAGCGACACAGATTTTCCACCAGGACTGAAGGCCGCCTCTGTGCAGATGATGTTTCCGGTGAACAAAATCTCCAGGTTGCAAGTTGTGGTGTTGGAGGCCTGGCACCTCCAAGGAGCGTGCAGTGAAAAGATGGCTTGACGAGCTTTGACTTCTTTTTAAGGGCTCTTATAAGTTCTTCACCATAGGTCAGGAGGTCTCCGTACAGTAGGGCAGATTCTTATATTTCTTAGTCCAGACTCTTAGGGTCTATCTACCAGGAATGGTTTCAAAGAGAGATGACTCATGTTTGCCAAGGGCAGTTTTAATGGAGTTTCAGTCACCCCATTTGTCCCTTCTGCAAGGTCAGGGGACTGTGGTTGATGGGCGTAACGGAAGTGTCTAGTATTGGCCAAGCCTCACAAGCCAGTTGTAGAATTTGTCCCGTGCAGTGGGTTTCCCGGATGCCGCAATGCTCAGCGGGGTTTCCTCAAGTCAGCAAAATTGTTCGGAAAGCATGTCAGGGGCTGCTGAGGTCACAGCCCATCGACATGGGAATGCTTGGACTCCATGAGAGAACATGTAAGCCCTCACTAGTACGTATGTATATCCTCGAGAAGGAGCAATTGGATAACATCTATTGGTCAAACCCCAAAAGGCCCTCTCCCACCGGTGTCCTCGGGGGCAACCGCTGCTAATCACTTCCCTGGCGCCTGCACGCTGGGTGCCCTGTGGTGCAGTCCAAGGGCTGCCCCTCCCTCTGTACAGTCCCTGAAGGATCCATCCATCCTCAGGGTGTAGGCATCAGCCCTGCACCGAAGAGTCCTGGCCGGGTCTTCCCGCACCCTCGCCCCAGCCCGACATCTGAGCACTGGGACATCTGAGAAGTGAGGCTTCAGCCCAGCAGCACGTCTGCATGGAAGGACACGACGTACACACTCAACGCAGATTCCCCGGACTGGTCCTTACGTGACCACCAGAGAATGTTCCTTGTGGACCGAGGGGTGGACATAACTTTTGAAGAAGAGTCACTTGCTCAGGCCAGCTCTGGAGCATGAGGGGTACACCCCATTTCCCCAAGACCTCAAAGGTTTTGTCAAGAGCCAGGAGAGCAGGCAAGGCGTGAATCCCTTAATTTTATGGCAGGCTTCGACCGCTCAACGAAACCCACTATGAAGCCAGAATGTTATCCTAATATTGTTCATCCTAGTATTAGGGAAGGCGATTCAAATTTAAACTATTTCTGTCGCTCTCTCATTTTTTACCTGATTCTCCTCTACAAATCTGTCATTTCTAGATTTTTCTATAACATAATGACAGATAATAAAATTGACTTATCTCCTCAAAAAAAAAAAAAAAGACAAGCAGGCCCCCAAATGTTTGTCTTGACCAACACAGAGGCCGACTCCGCCCAGAAAGCCTTGTTCATGCAGTTCCTCAGACTCGGGGAATTTTCCTCTGTTCTCTGACTTGTGACATTGTGGTCTAAAAGGAGAAATAGATACTTGGTCTTTGTCCCAGTTCCTGGCACAGAGCTCCTAAAACCGTTAGAATTTTCTGTGCTGAGAACAATAAAGGTGTCTTTTGTTATTTTAATGAAGTGACTTAGGAAAGCCTCTGTGTAAGCTGGGGCTGGGGGTTGGTGGCCTGGGACCGGACCTTGTGATTAGAGGGCTGGAACTTCAGTTCCCCACTCCTTGACCTCTGCGGAGGGGAGAAGGGCTGGAGATGGAAGTGATCACCAGTGGGCAATTATTTAATCAAGCCTGAGTAACTGAGGCTTCCCTAGGAACCCAGAAGGGTGAGGGTCGGAGAGCTTCCAGGTTGGTGAGTGCCTGGAGGACATGGAAGCCCCCAGCCCCTGCCCCATTGCTGGTCGTATGCACCTCCCCTTCCATATGGCTGTTCCGAGTCACATCCTTTTATAATAAACCAGAGATCTAGCACGCAAACTGTTTCTCTGAGTTCTGCGAGCCACTCTGACAAGTTAATTGGACACAGGAGGGGAACCTGGGGACCTCTGCTCTGTAGCTGATCATTCGGAAGCACAGGTGACACCCGGACTTGGGCTGGTGGCTGAAAGTCGGGGGTATAGTCCTGTAGGTCTCAGTCCTCAACCTGTGGGACCTGACACCCTCTCCAGGCAGATAGTGTCCGAATTGAGTTGAGGCATGGGACATCCAGCTAGTGTCGGAAAATTGCTTGGTAAACCCACATGTCAGTGAATGTCCTCACCCAGAACAGCACCAGATCACGAGGCAGAACAGTCCAGGCCTTGGCAACCCCTAGCAACCCCTCCAGTCCCTACCCTATCTTCTGACGTCTGGCAGTATGGTAGGTGGATTGATTCCCCCTAAAGATGGCCATGGAACTGGGGGTATGCGGCTCCCCTGGTAGTTGAATGGACGTGGAATTAAGGCCGCTAATCAGCTGACCGCGGGGTGGGGGGATGGCCTTGAAATCGGGGGACGATCCTGGAGTATCTGGGTGGACCCAAAGCAATCACAGGGGTCCTTCTGGGAGGGTCAGAGAAATGTGAAGACAGAGGAAGGAATGCAGGTGGCCGCTAGAAGCTGGAAATGGCAGAGGTAGATTTTTTCCCTGGTGCCTCCAGAGGCATGGCAGCCTAGATTCCAGCCCAGGGAGACCCATTTCAGACTGCTGGCCCCCAGAGCTGTGAGGAAATTCATCTGTCTTGTTTTAAACCACCAAATGTGTGGCAGCCTGCTGTAGGGGTGAATCTCCAAAGCATTATATGGAGTGAAAGGAGCTGGGCATGAAGACAGACTGTGTGATTCCGTTTAAATGAAGTTGGAAGAGGCAAAACTACTCCGTGCTGGGAACAAACTGCACCGAGGTTACCTGTGGGTGGTGGAGGGAGGTGGAGACTCGCCTGGAGGGGCCTGAGATGTGTGTGGCAGGTCACATTCAACGGGAGGTGTTACGTGTCAAAGTCCAGTGACTGTACACTTAAGATTTATACACTTTGCTTTAGTGAATTTTACCTTGAAAGGAAAAATCGTACGCAAATATTGAACTCTCGTTAATGATGTTCATACTGAACTACTGAGTTGAGCTGGAGTGTGATGTGGCATCGTGTCTGCTGCTTATGTTGAAATGCATCCAGAAATATCAGATGAGCTGATGGGTCGGTGGCTGGGGGCAGTGGATGGACACACGGGCAGATGCGTAATAGAGCGAAAGGAGAGAAAAGCGAATGGTAGAGTCTGGTGGTGGGTGTACAGTCATCCACTGTAAATTCTTTCAGCTTTTTTCTCATCATAAATGTTGGGGGAAACCACCCAAGTTCTTCCCTATAGCCCACATGACCTGCCCCGTCCCCTCCCTGCCCTCCGCTCCTTCCTCTGTCCCTCTCCTCACTGTGATTCTTGCTGTTCGTCCCACGTGCCAGGCACGGTCCTGCCCCAGAGCCTTTGCATCTGCTGCTTATTTCTCTGGAAAGCCTCTCCCCACCATCACTACCCGCTTCTGCATAAACCCTCTTCTGTTCAGGTCTCAGCTCAGATGGTATCTCCTTAGAGAGACCCTCCCGGGTCACCTCATTTAAAATCACACCATCCTGTTTATTTCAACCGGGCTGCATTACTGTATGACCTCATTTTTTTATGAATCTGTTTACTTGTGTATTGGCTGCCTTCCCTGCTGGGCTGTGAGCTCCGTGGGGACAGGAATGTGTCTCCTTGTTCTTTGCTGGGTGTCCAACACCCAGCCCCAGGCTGGCATGTATAAGACAGAGAATATGTAGATGAGTAGATGAATGGACAGGTGGACAAATGGATGGATGGACAGGTAGGCCCATGGGTGAACGGGTGGATGGATGGATGATGGATGATGGATGGATGATGGATGGATGGGTGGATGGATGGGTGGATGGATGGATGGATGGATGATGGATGGATGATGGATGATGGATGGATGGATGATGGATGGATGATGGATGATGGATGGATGGGTGGATGGATGGATGGGTGGATGGATGATGGATGATGGATGGATGGGTGGATGATTGATGATGGATGGATGGGTGGATGATGGATGATGGATGGATGATGGATGATGGATGGATGGGTGGATGGATGGATGGGTGGATGGATGATGGATGATGGATGGATGGGTGGATGATGGATGATGGATGGATGGGTGGATGATGGATGATGGATGGATGAATGAATGATGGATGGATGGATGGATGATGGATGGATGGATGGATGGATGGATGGGTGGGTGGATGGATGGATGGGTGGATGGATGGATGGATGGATGGGCGGGTGGATGGATGATGGATGGATGGATGAAGGATGATGGATGGATGAATGGATGATGGGTGATGGATGGGTGGATGGATGATGGATGGATGAATGGATGATGGATGGATGGATGGATGAATGGATGATGGATGGATGGATGGATGGATGGGTGGGTGCATGGGTGGGTAGGTGGATGGATGAATGGGTGGAGGGTGGACAGACGCATGGATGGATGGATGACAGATCAGTAGATGGACAGGTGACTGGGCAATGGATAGGTGGGTGGATGGCTGAACAAACATTCCAAGTGTGGACTAGTGTGGAATTCTGGGCCACTTGTCTTAAGATCTTGGGAAAGGGGGAAGCTGTTTAAGCTCTTCAAGATGGCTGGTGGAAAGAAAGCTCACCTTGCCAGCTGCTCTGTTATCCAGCAAGCTCAGTCACCTGGTAGGTTCTTTTTTAAATTTTTTTAGGGTATTATTGACATACACTCTTATGAAGGTTTCACATGAAAAAACTGTTGTTTACTACATTTACCCATATTATCAAGTCCCACTCATACTCCAATTCAGTCGCTGTCCATCAGTGTAGTAAGACGACACAGATTCACTGTTTGCCTTCTCTGTGCTACACTGTCTTCCCTGTGACCCCCCACACCATGTGTACTAAACATAATACCCCACAATCCCCTTCTCCCACACTCCCCACCCACCCTTCCACACCCCTCGCCTTTGGTAACCACTAGTTTCATCTTGGAGTCTCAGAGTCTGATGCTATTTTGTTCCTTCAGTTTTGCTTCGTTGTTATACTCCACAAATGAGGAAAATCATTTGGTACTTGTCTTTCTCCACCTGGCTTATTTCACTGAGCATAATATCCTCTAGCTCCATCCATGTTGCAAATGGCAGGATTTGTTTCCTTCTTATGGCTGAATAATATTCCATTGTGTATATGTACCACATCTTTATCCATTCATCTACAGATGGACACTTAGGTTTCTTCCATATCTTGGCTATTGTAAAAAGTGCTGCAATAAACATAGGGGCGCATATGTCTTTTTGAATCTGAGAAGTTGTATTCTTTGGGTAAATTCCAAGGAGTGGGATTCCCGGGTTAAATGGTATTTGTATTTTTAGTTTTTTGAGGAAGCTCCGTATTGCTTTCCACAATGGTTGAACTAGCTTACATTCCCACCAGCAGTGTAGGAGGGTTCCCCTTCCTCTGCATCCTTGCCAGCATTTGTTGTTCTTAATCTTTTGGATGTTGGCCATCCTTTCTGGTATGAGGTGATATCTCATTGTGGTTTTAATCTGCATTTCTCTGATGATTAGTGATGTGGAGCATCTTTTCATGTGTCTGTTGGCCATCTGAATTTCTTCTTTGGAGAACTGTCTCTTCATATCCTCTGCCCATTTTTTAATCAGGTTATTTGCTCTTTGGGTGTAAAGGCATGTAAGTTCTTTATATATTTTGTATGTTAACCCTTTGTCAGATATGTCACTTACAAATATATTCTCCCATACTGTAGGATGCCGTTTTGTTCTGTTGATGGTGTCCTTTGCTGTACAGAAACTTTTTAGTTTGATGTAGTCCCATGAGTTCATTTTTGCTTTTGTTTCCCTTGCTTAAGGAGATGCATTCAGGAAGAAGTTGCTCATGCTTATATTCAGGAGATTTTTGCCTATGTTGTCTTCTAAGAGTTTTATGGTTTCATGACTTACATTCAGGTCCTTGATCCATTTCGAGTTTACTTCTGTGTATGGGGTTAAAGAATAATCCAGTTTCATCCTCTTGCATGTAGCTGTCCAGTTTTGCCAACACCAGCTGTTGAAGAGGCTGTTGTTTCCTCATTGTATATCCAAGGCTCCTTTATCATATATTAATTGACCATATATGGTTGGGTTTATATCAGGGCTCTCTAGTCTGTTCCATTGGTGTATGGGTCTGTTCTTGTGCCAGTACCAAATTGTCTTGAGTACTGTAGCTTTGTAGTAAAGCTTGAAGTTGGGGAACAAAATCCCCCCAGCTTTATTCTTCTTTCTCAGGATTGCTTCGGCTATTCGGGGCCTTTTGTGGTGCCATATGAATTTTAGAATGATTTTCTCTAGTGCTTTGAAAAATGCTGTTGGTATTTTGATACTAATTGCATTGAATCTGTAGATTGCTTTAGGCAGGATAGCCATTTTGACAATATTAATTCTTCCTACCCATGAGCACCAGATGTGTTTCCATTTATTGGTATCTTCTTTAATTTCTCTCATGAGTGTCTTGTAGTTTTCAGAGTATAGGTCTTTCACTTCCTTGGTTAGGTTTACTCCTAGGTATTTTATTATTTTTGATGCAACTTTGAATGGAATTGTTTCCCTGATTTCTCTCTCTGCTAGGTCATTGTTAGTGTATAGGAATGCCATAGATTTCTGTGCATTAATTTTGTATCCTGCAACTTTGCTGAATTCAGATATTAGATCTAGTAGTTTGGAGTAGATTCTTTAGAGTTTTTTATGTACAATATCATGTCATCTGCAAACAGGGACAGTTTAACTTCTTCCCTGCCAATCTGGATGCCTTTTATTTCCTTGTGTTGTCTGATTGCCGTGGCTAGGACCTCCAGTAGAACTGGGGAGAGTGGGCATCCTTGTCTTGTTCCCTATCTTAAAGGAAAAGCTTTCAGCTTCTCGCTGTTAAGTATAATGTTGGCTGTGGGTTTGTCATATATGGCCTTTATGATGTTGAGGTACTTGCCCTCTATACCCATTTTGTTGAGAGTTTTTATCATGAATGGATGTTGAATATTGTCGAATGCTTTTTCAGCATCTATAGAGATGATCATGTGGTTTTTGTCCTTCTTTTTGTTGATGTGATGGATGATGTTGATGGATTTTCAAATGTTGAACCATCCTTGTATCCCTGGAATAAATCCTACTTGATCATGATGGATGATCCTTTTGATGTATTTTTGAATTCAGTTTGCTAATATTTTGTTGAGTATTTTTGCAACTATGTTCATCAGGGATATTGGTCTGTAGTTTTCTTTTTTTTGTGGTGTCTTGCCTGGTTTTGGTATTAGGGTGATGCTGGCCTCATAGAATGAGTTTGGAAGTATTCCATCTTCTTCTACTCCTTGGAAAACTTTAGGGAGGATGGGTATTAGGTCTTCACTAAATGTTTGATAAAATTCAGCGGTGAAGCCATCTGGTCCAGGCGTTTTGTTCTTAGGTAGGTTTTTGATTACCAGTTCAATTTCGTTGCTGGTAATTGGTCTGTTGAGATTTTCTGTTTCTTTCTGGGTCAGCCTTGGAAGGTTGTATTTTTCTAGATAGTTGTCCATTTCTTCTAGTTATCCAGTTTGTTACCATATAATTTTTCATAGTATTCTCTAATAGTTCTTTGTATTTCTGTGCTGTCCATAGTGATTTTTCCTTTCTCATTTCTGATTCTGTTTATGTGAGTAGACTCTCTTTTTTTCTTGATAAGTCTGGTTAGGGGTTTATCTATTTTGTTTATTTTCTCAAAGAACCAGTTCTTGCTTTCATTGATCCTTTCTATTGTTTTATTCGTCTCGATTTTATTTATTTCTGCTCTAATATTTATTATGTCCCTCCTTCTACTGACTTTGGGTCTCATTTGTTCTTCTTTTTC
>JAVSCE010022482.1:0-58860 GCA_032199065.1 Smutsia gigantea | reverse complement strand
CTTTTCACCATTAAGTATGATGTTAGCTGTGAACTTGTCATATATGGCCTTTATTTTGTTGAGGTATGTAACCTCTATGCCCATGTTGTTAAGAGTTTTTATCATGAATGGATGTTGAATTTTGTCCAATGCTTTTCAGCATCTATTGAGATGATCATGTGGTTTTTATTCTTTCTGTTAATGATATTGACTGATTTGTGAATATTATATCATCCTTCCATTCCTGGAATAAATCACACTTGGTTGTAATGGATGATCCATTTGATGCATTTTTTAATGCGCTTCTCTAATATTTTGTTGAGTATTTTTACATCCATGTTCATCAGGGATATTGGTATGTAATATTATTTTTTTGTAGTGTCTTTGTCTGGTTTTGATATTAGAGTGTTGCTGGCCTCATATAGTGTTTGGAAGGATTCCCTCCTCTTCTATTTTTGGAAAAGTTTAAGAAGGATGGGTAAATGTTTGGAACAATTCAGCTTGAAGCGATCCAGTCCTGGACTTTTATTTGTTGGGGGGGGGTGTTAATTACCAATTCTATTTCATTGCTGCTAATTGGTGTGTTCAGATTTTCTGTTTCTTCCTGGGTCAGTCTTGGAAGATTATATTTTTCTAGGAATTTGTCCATTTTTTCTAGGTTGTCCAGTTTGTTGGCAAATTATTTTTCATAGTATTCTCTAACAATTCTTTGTATTTCTGTGGTATCCATTGTGACTATTACCTCTTTACTTCTGATTTTATTTCTGTACTCTCTTTCTTTCTTGATAAGTCTGGCTAGAGATTTATCTCTTTTGTTTATCTTCTCAAAGAACCAGCTCCTGGTTTCATTGATTTTTTTCTATTGTTTTATTCTTGCCTATTTTATTTATTTCTGCTCTGATCTTTATTATGTCCATCTGTTTATTAATTTTGGGTTTCATTTGTTCTTCTTTTTCTAGTTTCTTTAATTGTGAGCTTAGACTGTTAGGATTGTTTTTACTTCTTAAGGTCTTGTATTGCTATGTACTTCCCTCTTAGAACAGCTTTTGTGGAGTCCCACAAATACTGGACTGTTGAATTTTTGTTTTCTTTTGTCTCCAGGTATTGCTTGATTTGTTTTAATTTTGTCATTGAGCCACTGATTATTTAGAAGCATGTTGTGTAGCCTCCAGGTGTTTGTAGACTTGTTTTCTTTGTGTAATTTATTTCTAGTTTCTTACCATTGTGGTCTGAGAAGTTGCTTGATACAATTTCAGTCTTTTTGAATTTATTGAGGCTCATTTTATGGCCTAATATGTGATTTATTCTGGAGAACATTCCATGTACACTTGAGAAAAGTGTGAATCCTGTTGCTTTTGGGTGGAATGTTCTGTAGATATCTCTTTAGTCCATCTGATCTAATGTATAGTTCAGTGCCTCTTTTTCATTATTTTTCATTGTTATGGTGTGTTAAAGTCTCCTAATATGATTTTTTTGCTATTTCCCCCTTTATGTCTGTTGTTGGTTTTTTTTTTCAATATATTTTGGTGCTCCAATGTTGGGTGCACAGATATTTACAATTGTTATATTATCCTACTAGACTGATCCCTTTATCATTATTTAATGTCCTTTGTTGCATGTTACTCTCTTTGCCTTGAAATCTATTTTGTCTGACATTAAGTACTGCTACTTCTGCTTTTTTTCCCCATTATTTTCATGAAATATGTTTTTCCATTCCTTCCTTTTAGTCTGTATATGTCTTTGAGTCTGAAATGAGTCTCTTGTAGGCAGCATATAGATGGGTCTTGTTTATCCATTCTGGCATTCTGTGGCTTTTGATTTCTGTGTTCAGTCCATTTAGGGTAATTATTGATAAGTATGTACTTATTGCCATTTCATTAATTGTTTTTTGATTGTTTTTATAATACGTATCTATTGCTTTCTTCCTCTCTTATATTCTTCTCATTATTTGATGGTTTTCCTTAGTGTTGTGATTAGATTTCTCTTTTTTAATATATTGTGTATCTATTACAGGCTTTAGGTTTGTGGTTATCAAAAAGTTCAAGGATAGCTTCCTGGCTATAACAGCCTATATATTAAACTGATGATTTTTCTATTTCAAATGCAATCTAAAAGTACTTTTTTTCTTTGTTTCCTCCCCCCACACTTTATGTATTAGTTCTCATGATTTTACTACTTTTAATTTCATACTTACTTGGTAATTAATTGGCTTACTACCCTTTCTATGGATTTATTTTCACTGGTGAAAACTATTAAGACTTAGAACATTTCCATATACAGCAGTCCTTTTAACATATCCTGTAATGCTGGTTTAGTCATTATAAATTCTTTGAGCCTTTATTTGTCTGGGAATCATTTAATCTCTGCTTCAAATTTGAATGTTAATATTTCTGGGTAGAGTATTCTTGGTTGAAGGTCTATCTGTTTCAGTACATTAAATATCATGCCACTCTTTTCTGGCCTATAAAGTTTCTTCTGAGAAGTCTGGTGATAGCCAGATGAGTTTTCCCTTATAAGTAATCTTTTTTTCTCTCTCCGGCTGCTCTCAGTACTTTCTTCTTATCCTTAATCTTTGCCATATGAATTATTATACATCTTGGTGTTGTCTTGCCTGGGTTCCTTTTGTTTAGGGGCTCTCTGTGCTTCCATGACCTGTGTGTCTATTTTCTTCCCTGGATTGAGGACGTTTTCAACAATTATTTTCTCAAAGAGATTTTCTTTCCTTTGTCTCTCTCTTCTGCTCGTACCCATATTATGTGAATATTGTTTCATTTGGATTGGTCGCACAGCTCCCTTATAATTCCTTCACTCCTAGAGATGCTTTTTCTTTCTGTTCCTCAGCTTTGTTGTATTAGTGTTCTCTAATTTCCATCTCGTTGAGTATTTCCTCTACTTGCAGCAATCTATTATTCATTTGTTCCATTGCACATTTAATTTCAGTTACTGTATTCTTCAGTCTGAGTGGGTCTTTTTCAGCTCTTGTATCTCTTCAAGTCCTCCCTGAGCTCTTCAATACTTTTCTGCAGATCAGTGAGCATATTACTTTTGCTTTGAAATCTTTATCAAGAAGATTAGTGCTTTCCATTTCATTTTGACCTCTTTCTGGTGTCTTATCTTGTAGTTTTGTCAGTAACATATTCCTCTGCCTCCTCATTTTGTCAGTGTTTCTGTGTTTCTTTGTTTCTTCCTTTGTATTAGGTGGATCTGCTCTGATTCTTGGTCTAGAGAGTAATGGCTTTATGAAAAAGGTGTCATGTGTGCCCAGAAGCTCAGGACTCTTTCCTCTCCAGTGCCTGGTTCTCCTTTTCTGTGGAGCCCCAGTTGCTCTTGGTAGGCAATGGGAATGGCCTCCTTTCTATCTTTCTGCTGGCAGTGGTTTATTTTCGTGGAGGCCAGCAGTTTGCCTTGGAAGGCCCTCTGTGATCAGGGCAGTGGCTTCTGCTAGGATTGTTGTGGGTGGGGCCACCATCTGCCTACCCTGCAGCAAGGGCAGGGCTGCTAGGTTAATGGGGTGTGTGGGGCGTTTGGGTTGCACAGCAAATTGCTCAATGGCAGTGTACATGGTCACAAGGTAAGTCTTGCACTGGTGGGGGGCCACAGGGGCAGCCTGACATGCGCGGTTATAGGAGGGCACATGGACAAGTGGTGCCACAAGTCCTGCTGTCAGAGTCCAGGCCAGCAAGGGAGGCAGCGAGTCAGTGAGGTGAGGCCCCCCTTCTACACCACCCTAGTGGAGCACAGGGTTGACCACTCATGGGGAGGAAGGAGCTCTCAGAGCTGGCTCCTGCAGATGCCTCACTAACAGGGCAGAGAAAGCTGGAAGAGTCTCCCTCTGCCTGCCAGGCAGCAAAGTCCTACACAGCCGGGCTGAGTTGGATGGCATGCCTTGAGTGTGCAGGAAGTACCTTAGGGCTGGGCCGCCAGCGAGGGGAATGCAGTGTGTGGGACTCCTGAGATTAATCAACCTGTGGGGCAGAGGGAGGGCTGGGGCAGTACTGTCCACCTGCACTTTCTCCTGCAGAGAGAGCTCAGTCCAACCTTTGCCCCTCTGGCTCCCCTCTCACTGCTGGCGAGTCTTTCAAATTGCTGCCTCTCTGTTGGTCTCTGCAAGACCATGGAGCATGGCTGTCCTCCACAAGCAGCTGGAGTCTAAGCCTCCCAGCGTATTCCAACTTTTCCTAGTGTCCACAGTCCCGCTAATCACCAGAACCCAATGAAATATGGACTGCTATTCCCAGAGCAGATCTCCAGTGCAAGGTGTGCAGAGTTCCTGGGCATCTATCCCCTCTCCACTCCATTTCTCTTCCTTCCATCTCCCACCTGGCCTGGGGGAAGGGCTTGGGTCCCACTCCATCATGACTCTACCACTTTACCCTTCTCTGTATGGTCTTCTCTTCACCAGGTGTAGGTGGTCTGTTCTACAGTCTTCAGTTCATTTTCAGGGTTAGTTGTATTTGCTATAGTTGCTTTCTTGGTGTGTGTAGGGGATATTTCTGCCTTGCCACCCTACTCTGCCATCTTTTTTCCCCTCCTTAAGTTTTTTTTTTTTAATGAAGATGTATTTAACATATCATAAAATTCACCCTTGTAAAGTGTATAATTCATTGATTTTAGCATATTCACAAAGTTTTGTAAACCTCATCACATTAAACTTTAGAATATTTTCATCACCACAGATAAAAAACCCATGCCTATCAGCATTCACTCCGTTTTTCCGCAGTGTTCACCCTGCAACCACCTGCCCTTAGACAATGACTATTCCTCTTTCTGTCTCTATGGATTTACTTATTCTGGATATTTCATTACAAATATAATCATACCATATGTGGTTCTTTGTGACTGGCTTCTTTTACTTAACAAAATACTTTCAAGTCCATCCATTTTGTAGCTTGTGTCAGCACTTCATTCCTTTTTATTGCCAAATAATATTGCATTACATGAATATATTAAGATTTTATTTATCCACTCATTTGTTGATGGACATTTTGGGTTGTTTCCATTTTTGGTTTTTATGAAAAATGCTTCTATAAGCATAGATGTGCAAGTTTTTGTGTGGATATATGTTTTCATTTCTGTTAGGTATATGCTTAAGAGTGGAATTGCTGGGTCATTCGGTAATTCTATGTTTAACTTTTTCAAGAACTGCCAGATTGTTTTTCATATCAAATGTACTATTTTGCATTCTTACCAGCAATATATTAGGATTCTAATTTCTCTATGTTTTTACTTTTGTTATGCCTTTAATTATAGCCATCCTAATGGGTATGAAGTGGTATCTTGTGGTTTCCACGTCTCTGATGGCTAATGATGGCCAACACAAATGTGCTGTATTGGAATTTGTATATCTACTTTGGGAAAATATCCATTCAGATCCTTTGCCTGTTTTTAATTGGGTTATTTATCATTGTTCAGTTGTGTATATTCTTTATATATTCTGGATACTAACCCTTTATCAGATATATGCTTTGCATATGTTTTCTCCCATTCTTTGGGTTGTTTTTCACTTTACTGATTGTGTCCTTTGAAGCAAAAATTTTGATGAAGTCTGTGCATCTATTTTTTTTTCTCTTGTGGCTTGTACATTTGACATCATATCTAAAACAATTGCCTAATTCAAGATCACAAAACTTATGTCTCTATTGTTTTCTAAAAATTTTATTGTTTTAGATGTTACATTTAGGTCTTTGATCCATTTTTAGTTAATTTTTATATATGGTATAATGGCAGTCCCAACTTAAGTCTTTTGCATGTAGTGGTCAGTTATCCCAGCATCATTTGTTGAAAATACTATCATTTCCCAACTGAATTGACTCTCAAGTCTATTCCATGATGTCTTATGCCTATACTTATGCCAGCACTACACCACCTTGATTACAGTAGCTTTGTAGTAAGTTTGAAATCAGAAAGTGTGAGTGCTCCAACTTTCTTCTTTTTCAAGATTGTCCCTTGCACTTCCATACAAATGTTAGGATTAGCTTGTCATTTTCTGCAAAGAAGCCAGCTGGCATTTTCATAGACACTGTATTGCATTTGTAGATCAATTTAGGAAGTATTGCCATCTTAATATTAAATCTTTCAGTTCTTGAACATCAAGTGTCTTTCCACTTATTTAGATCTTCTTTAATATCTTTCAAATACATTTTTTATTTTCAGGATATAAGCTTTACACTTCCTTTGTTAAGTTTACTTAAATATTTTAATATTTTCAGTACTGTTGGAAATGGGATTTTCTTAATTTCATTTTTGAATTGTATATTGATCTTGTGTCTGCAACCTTGCAGAATTTGTTAGCTCTAACAGTCTTTTAATGGATTCCTTAGTATTTCTATATACAAGGTCATGCTATCTGTGAACAGAGAGATTCAGTTCCTGCTTTATTGCCTGGGTGCCTTTATTTCCTTTTATTACCTAATTGTCCTGGCTAGAACCTCCGGGACAATGTTGAGTAGAAGTGGTTGGTTGTGGATATTATTGTTTTGTTCTTGAACTTAGGGAAAAGCATTCAGTCTTTTGCTATTAACTACGATATTAGCTGTGGATTTTTCATATATGCCCCTACCAGGTTAAGGAAATTCCCTTCTATACCTAGTGTGTTGAATGTTTTTATCATGAATTTGTCAAATGATTTTTCATCATCTATTGACATGATCACATTTTTTTTGTTTATTCTGTTGATATGGTATATTGTATTAATTGATTTTTGTATGTTAAACCAATGTTGTATTCCTAGGATAAACTTAACTTGTGGGTTTTGTGTGTGTAGAGACTTACCAGGATTAACTCTGTAATTCTCTATAGTGTGTAGTCATAGAAGTGTCCACTCATTTACTTAAGTGGTTAATGATTGGTCTCAGATTTCCTTAAGCACTTAGAACTTATAATTCTTGCAGCATTTGCTTAGGGCTCTGTGTATGTGCTGGGTCTTGCCTTCAGTGCTCAGGCTCTTTACAATTCTGTCTTAGTTTTTCCTTCTTGAGAGGGTCCCCAAAGTCAGGGTAAAAGTTGAATGGTCTTTTGGTCTTTTTTGAGTATGCACACGCTTTCTAATTTCCAGATATACATCAGAGCTTTTCAAAGCTCCTGTGAACATTTTATTCCTTATATTTTCCTTTTTAAGCTTTCAGCCAGGCTCTTGTTTAACCATGGCTATTAAATTTGGTGTGTATCAACACCAGATATTTTTTGATGCTTGAGTGTATATATTCATATAGTAATATATTTGTTATGTGCCTTTTAAAATTTTGTCATTGCTAAATTAATTTAATTTTTTTTAATTACACACGTAATATAAAAATTAATTCCTAATATAAAAACACAAGCAACAGAGATGAAGATAAAATACCCCTTGAGATACCACCCAATCCTAATCTGGTAATGACTTTCACCTGCCTAGTGACTAACATTCAGATGTTTTTCTGTACATATGTATTTTTATTGGTGTTTTTCTGTTATTTTTAAAGATACGTGATATCATACTATACATACTTTTTTTCAGTTTGCTTTTATCTCTTGGTAATTAGTGTACCTTTGAAATCTTTTTTGTGTCAGTATGTAAGTCTTACCCCATTTTTATAACTGCTATTAGGATTCCATAGCATACAAAGTCTACCTTGTTTACTTAACTTTCCTGTTTTGAATGACATTAGGTTGTCCAGTTTCTGGCTTTTGCAGTCTGATGCCTCACTCAATAGCCTTTTACATGATGTACACATGACAGTATTCATACCTGGATGAGGAGAGTTATATACCTGGAAGAGGAATTGTTAGGTTAAAGGGTAAACACATTTGAGATTTTACATACTGCTAAATATCATCCTTCAAAATGTCTGTCCCTGTATGCACACCACCTACAATATATGAGAGTATGTTTCCCTGTACTGTTGACAGTATTGGATATTATTGACCTTTTTATTTTTGCCTGTCTTGAACATTCCATGTTATTTTTTAAAACTTGTATTTTCCCAATTACTTGTGAAACTAGGCATCTTTTCATGGTATTGGCCATTCCTTTTTCCATTTCTGTGAATTGCATGTTCATACACTTTGCTTATTTTTTTTCCTTTCAGGTTGTATTTTTCTTGTTGACTTTAAGAGTTGTTTATATGTTCTAGATATTAACATCTCTTACATATATTGCATATATTATTCTCAGTCTCATTTTCTAACTTTTTAATCTTTCCTTGAGGTAAAATTTACATACAATAAAATGCACATAGTTTAAATGCTAAGTTTACAAAGTTTTGATAATTGTATGTTGTCATGTAACTGCCACCCAAAACATGATATAAAACATGTCCTTTTCCCCCAGAAAATTCCCAGGTAGCCCTTTCCAGTCAGTCCACCCTTCTTGTATTCCACGTTAAGCAAGCACTTTCTTATTTCTGTCACCATACTTTAATTTTGCATGTTCTTAGACTTCACATAGATGGAATCATGTTTTTATATGTCTGAATTCTTTTGCTCACCATAATGTGTATTTGGTTTTTTTTCGTTTTTGTTTTTTGTTTTGATATTTGTCCATATTCTTGCTTTGATTAATAATATGTTTCTTTGTACTGCTGAGTAGTATTCCATCATATGATTATACCACGATTTGTTCTTCATTCTTGTGTAGGTAGAAATTTGGGTCATTTCCAGTTTTTCACCATTATCAATAAGGCTGCCCTGAACATATGTGTATAGGTCTTTTTGTTAACATATATTTTCATTTCTCTTGGGTAAATACCTAGAAATGGAAGAAGTAGAATAATGCTTAACTTTACAAGAAATTACCTAACAGTTTTGTTTTTTTTAAATTAATTAACTAACTTACATAAATAATTCTTTTGTTTTGGTATCAATATACAATCACATGAGCAACATTGTGGTTACTAGATTCCCCCCATTATCATGTCCCCACCACATACCCCATTACAGTCACTGCCCATCAGCTTAGTAAGATGCTATAGAGTCACTACTTGTCTTCTCTGTGCTATACTGCCTTCCCCATGCCCACCCCCTACATTATGTGTGCTAATTGTAATGCCCATTATTCTCCTTCTTCCTCCCTTGCCACCCCACTCTCCCCAATCCCTTTCCCTTTGGTAACTGTTTGTCCATTTTTGGATTCTGTGAGTCTGCTGCTGTTTTGTTCCTTCAGTTTTTTCTTTGTTCACTCCACAGATCAGTGAAATCTTTTGGTACTTGTCTTTGTCCACCTGGCTTATATCACTGAGCATAATAGCCTCTAGCTCCATCCATGTTGTGACAAATGGTAGGATTTGTTTTCTTCTTATGGCTGAATAGTATTCCATTGTGTATATGTAGGACATCTTCCTTATCCATTCATCCACTGATGGACACTTAGGTTCCTTCCATTCCTTGGCTATTGTAAATAGTGCTGTGATAAACACAGGGGTGCCTGTGTCTTTTTGAAACTGGGATCCTACATTCTTAGGGTAAATTCCTAGGAGTGGAATTCCTGGGTCAAATGCTATTTCTATTTTTAATTTGAGGAACCTCCATACTGCTTTCCACAATGGTTGAACTAGCTTATATTCCCATGAGCAGTGTAGGAGTGTTCCCCTTTCTCCACATCCTTGCCAGTATTTGTTGTTCCTAGTCTTTTCTATGTTGGCAATCCTAACTGGTGTGAGGTGATATCACATTGTGGTTTTAATTTGAATTTCCCTGATAATTAGCGATGTAGAGCATCTTTTCATGTGCCTGTTGGCCATCTGAATTTCTTCTTTGGAGAGCTGACTTTGGAGAGAGAGTTCATATCCTCCACCAATTTTTTCGTAGGGTTATTTGCCTTTTGGGTGTTGAAGTGTGTGAGTTCTTTATATATTTTGGATGTTAACCCCTTGTCAGATATGGCATTTACAAATATATTCTACCATACTGTAGCCTGCCATTTTGTTCTGCTGATTGTCTCCTTTGGTGTACAGAAGATTTTTAGCATGATGTAGTCCCGCTTCTTCATTTTTGATTTTGGTGCCTTTGCCCGAGGAGATGTGTACAGGAAAAAGTTGCTAATGTTTATATTTAAGATATTTTTGCCTATGTTTTCTAAGAGTTTTATAGTTTCATGACTTACATTCATGTCTTTGATCCATTTTTAGTTTACTTTTGTGTATGGGGTAGACAATAATCCAGTTTCACTCTCTTGCATGTAGCTGTCCAGTTTTGCCAACACCTGTTGAAGAGGCTGACATTTCCCCATTGTATGTCCATGTCTCCTCTATCATATATTAATTGACCATATATGCTTGGAATTATACCTGGGCTCTCTAGTCTGTTCCATTGGTCTATGGGTCTGTTCTTGTGCCAGTACCAAATTGTCTTGAGTACTGTGGCTTTGTAGTAGAGCTTGAGGTTGGGGAGCATAATCCTGCTTTATTCTTCCTTCTTAGGATTGCTTTGGGTATTTTGGGTCTTTTGTGGTTCTGTATGGATATTAGAAGTATTTTCTCTAGTTCATTGAAGAATGCTGTTGGTATTTTGATAGGGATTGCATTGAATATTTAGACTGCTTTAGGCAGGATGGCCATTTTGACAATATTAATTCTTCCTATCCATGAGCATGGGATGTGTTTCTATTTATTTGTATGATCTTTAATTTCTCTCATAAGGTTCTTGTAGTTTTCATAGTGTAGGTCTTTTGCTTTTTGGTTAGGTTTATTCCTAGATATTTTATTCTTTTTGATGCAATTGTGAGTGGAATTGTTTTCTTGATTTCTCTTTCTGCTGGTTCATTGTTAGTGTATAAGAATGCAACAGATTTCTGTTTATTAATTTTGTATCCTGCAACTTTGCTGAATTCTGATATTAGATCTAGTAGTTTTGGAGTGGATTCTTTAGGGTTTTAATGTACAACATCATCTGCAAACAGGGACAGTTTGACTTCTTCCTTACTAATCTGGATGCCTTTAATTTCTTTGTGTTGTCTGATTGCCATGGCGAGGACCTCCAGACCTATGTTGAATAAAAGTGGGGAGAGTGGGCATCCTTGTCTTGTTCCCAATTATAAAGGAAAGGCTTTCAGCTTCTCGCTGTTAAGTATGATGTTTCCTGTTGCTTTCTCATATATGGCCTTTATTACGTTGAGGTATTTGCCCTCTATATCCATTTTGTTTAGAATTTTCATTATGAATGGATGTTAAATTTTGTCAACTGCTTTTTCAGCATCTATGGAGATAATCATGTGGTTTTTGTGCTTCTTTGTGTTGATGTGGTGGATGATGTGCCTGCAGTTTTTCTTAATGGGTTGTACCATTTAACCTCCCAGCAATATTGAAAATTCTCTTTTATCACATCTTCATAAAAAAAGATGTCTTGGGAATTCTAATGGGTGTCAAATGGCATCTTTATTTTATTTTTGCATTTCCAATATGAGGGATTTAGCCCCTTTTCATGTCCTTACCATCTATTTGTATAGCTTTATGTGTCCATTCAAGTCTTTGACCCATTTTTTAAAATTGAGTTATTCATCTTTCATAAATGATTTGTGGGCATTCTCTATATATTCTGGATTCGAGTGTCCAATATGTATGTTGCAAATATGCTTTGTACAATCTTTGGCTTGTCTTATCTCTTCAAAGATGTCTTTTGATTAGTGACACTTTTCATTTTGATGGTGTACTTTATTAAGTTCTTTTTCTTTATTGCTTAGAGCTTTTTATGTCGTGTCCAAGAAATGTTTGCCTACTTAAAGTTATGAAGATAATCGCTATTTTATACTTGAAGCTTTATAGTCTTGGTTTTTATATTTGTTCTGTAAACTCTTGCATTATTTTTTGGTTATAATTTGAGATAGGGGTTGAGTATCATTTTTCCTCCTGACATGTATATCCAACTGCTGTAGTACCCTGCATTAAAAAGAAGTTCCTTTCCTGCCCCTGATGGCCCAGCACACGCCTGTGTGGGAGCAGGGTCATGACACTGCTGCTCTTCCCGGACTGTTTGGCCTGAGGTGGTGTGCTACGCCAGTTTACATTGCCGAGGCTTTTGGGACTTCCATAGAGGCTTTCCAGGCTCCTGAGGACCTCACCTAGAGCTTTTTTCTTGAATATTTCAATCAGACTGATATCCATTCCTTACACGTGTGGGGAACTTGTAACGCAATGCTGGCCAATGAGAAGTAACTAGAAGCCTTGGACCCTCATAATTTTATGAGGCTATTTTACCAGCCCTGGACTGCCAACTTGTGAATTTCTTTTATGAGGACTTCCGGGAATATAGTGGCATGAACAGGGCAGCAGAAATCTCCTCCCAAAACTGTATTTATCTACGAAAATACAGCAAATACAACTATTCGTAAAAGAGAGACCAGAATACACAGGAAAGTGAAGAGCGTGCAGCTACACCCGAGAGGCCTCGGCACCCCAAGAGGCTGACTTAAAGAGCCCAGCTGACATACGGGGCAACTACCAGCGACCACTTCTATAGCCGTGAAAAGACAGGGGAATATGGTCCAGACTAAAATCAACCAGACAACCCCAGAGAGGGAGCCTGAAGGGATGGAAATGCACAGTCTTCCTGAAAAAGAATTCAGAATAAAAGTCATAACCATGCTGATGGACCTACAGAGAAATGTGCAAGAGCTGAGGGAGGAAGTGAGGGAAGTGAGGAAAGACAATGCAGAAATCAGACAAGCGATCAACACGCCTAACAGCAGACTGGATGAGATGCAAGAGACTGTTAATGGAATAGAAATCAGAGAACAGGAATACAGAGAAGCTGAGGCAGAGAGAGATAACAGGATTTCTAGAAATGAAAGAATATTAAGAGAACTGTGTGACCAATCCAAATGGAACAATATTTGCATTATAGGAGTACCAGAGGAAGAGCGAGAAAAAGGGGTAGAAAGTGTCTTTGAAGAAATAATAGCTGAAAACTTTCCCATGCTGGGGAAGGAAATAGTCTTTCAGACCATGGAAGCCCACAGATCTCCCAACACAAGGGACCCAAGGAAGACAACACCAAGACACATAATAATTACAATGGCAAAGATCAACAATAAAGACATTAAAGGCAGCTAGAGAGAGAAAAAGATCACCTACAAAGGAAAACCCATCAGACTATCATCAGACATCTCAACAGAAACCTTACAGGCCAGAAGAGAATGGTATGATATATTTAATGTTATGAAACAGAAGGGTCTCGAACCAAGAATATTGTATCCAGCATGATTATCATTTAAATTTGAGGGAGGGATTAAGCAACTTCCAGACAAACGAAAATTGAGAGTTTGCCTCTCCTAAACAACCACTACAGATATCTTAAATGGACTGCTCTAGGGTAAAGTAACCCTAAGGCTAAAAAGATGTCACCAGAGAAAATAAAATAACAGCAAAGAAAGCAGACCATCCAAATACTAAATAAAGGCAAAAAATAAAACACCTAGTAAAGTATGAAGGAGGAAGAAAAAGAAGGGAAAGAAATAAAGAAACATCAGACGGTGTTTACAATAATTTAACAAGAAAGTTAAGCTAGTTTGTTAGATAGTAAAGAAGCAACCTTTGAAACTTTGGTAACCACAAATCTAAAGCCAGCAATGGCAATAAGTACTTATCTATCGATAATCACACTAAATGGAAACGGACTGAATGCACCAATCAAAAGACACAGAGTAACAGAATTGGTAAAAAAGCAAGACCCATCTATATGCTGCTTACAAGAGACTCACCTGAAACCCAAAGACATACACAGGCTAAAAGTGAAGGGATGGAAAAAGATATTTCACGCAATCAAAAAAGAGAAAAAAGCAGGTGTTGCAGTTCTTGTATCAGACAAAATAGACTTAAAAACCAAGAAAGTAGCAAGAGATAAAGAAGGACATTACATAATGATAAAGGGGTCAGTCCAACAAGAAGATATAACCATTATGAATATATATGCACCCAACACAGGAGCGCCAGCATATGTGAAACAAATACTAACAGAATTAAAGGAGGAAATAGACAGCAATGCATTCATTTTAGGAGACTTCAACACACCACTCACTCCAAAGGACAGATCAACCAGACAGAGAAAAAGTAAAGAAACAAAGGCACTGAACAATGCACTAGAACAGATGGACCTAACAGACATCTACAGAACTCTGCACCCAAAAGCAACAGGATACACATTCTTCTCAAGTTCCCATGGAACATTTCCCAGAATAGACCACATACTAGGCCACAAAAAGAACTTCAGTAAATTCAAAAAGATTGAAATCCCACCAACTTCTCAGATCACCAAGGTGTAAAACTAGAAATAAATTTTAGAAAGATGCCAAAAACGCTCATAAATACAGGGAGACTTAACCACATTCTCCTAATTAATCAATGGGTTAACGACCAAATCAAAACAGAAATCAAAGAATATATGGAGACTAATGACAACAGCACAAAGCCACAACTTCTGTGGGACACAGCAAAGGCAGTTATAAGAGGAAAGTATATTGCAATCCAGGCCTATTTAAAGAAGGAAGAACATTCCCAAATGAATAGACTAAAGACACAATTACGGAAATTGGAAAAAGAAGAACAAATGAGGCCCAAAGTCACCAGAAGGAGGGACATAATAAAGATCAGAGAAGAAATAAATAAAATTGAGAAGAATAAAACAAATGAAAAAAATCAATGAAACCATGAGCTGTTTCTCTGAAGAAATAAAAAAATAGATAAACCCCTAGCCAGACTCATTAAGAGAAAAAGAGAATCTACACACATAAACACAATCAGAAATGAGAAAGGAAAAATCACGACGGACCCCACAGAAATACAAAGAATCATAAGAGAATATTATGAGAATCTATATGCTGACAAGCTGGATCACCTAAAAGAAATGGACTTCTTAGAAAAATACAACCTCCCAAGACTGACCAAGCAAGAAACAGAAAAACTAAACAAACCAATCACCAGCAACGAAATTGAATCCGTAATAAAAAATCTACCCAAGAACAAAACCCCCAGACCTGATGGATTCACCTCTGAATTCTACCAGACATAAAGAGAAGAAATAACACCCATTCTCCTTAAAGTTTTAATAAAAATAGAAGAGGAGGGAATACTTCCAAACTCATTCTATGAAGCCAGCATCACGCTAAAACCACAACCAGGCAAAGACCGCACCAAAAGAGAAAATTACAGAACGATATCCCTAATGAACGTAATTGCAAAAATACTCAACAAAATATTAGCAAACCGAATTAAAAAATATATCAAGAGGATCATACACCATCATCAGGTGGAATTCATCTCAGGGATGCAAGGATGGTACAACATTTGAAAATCCATCAATGTCATCCACCACCACAACAAAAAGAAGAACACAAACTGCATGATCATCTCCATAGATGCTAAAAAAGCATTTGACAAAATTCAGCATCCATTTCTGATTAAAACTCTCAACAAAATGGGTATAGATGGCAAGTACCTCAACATCGTAAAGGCCATATATGACAAACCCACAGCTAACATCATACTTAACAGCGAGAAGCGGAAAGCTTTTCAGCTTAGATTGGGAACAAGACGGGGATGCCACTCTCTCCACTGTTATTTAACATAGTACTGGAGATTCTAGCCATGGCAATCAGATAAAACAAAGACATACAAGGCATCATGATTGGTAAAGAAGAAGTCAAACTCTCACTATTTGCAGATGACATGATACTGTACCTAAGAACCCCTAAAGACTCCATTCCAAAACTACTAAAACTAATATCTGAATTCACCAAAGTTGCAGGATACAAAATTAACACACAGAAATCTGTTGCTTTCCTATACACTAATGATGAACTAACAGAAAGAGAAATGAGAAAAACAATTCCATTCACAATTGCATCAAAAAGAATAAAATACCTAGGAATAAACCTAACGAAGGAAGTGAAAGACCTGTACTCTGAAAACTACAAGACACTCCTAAGAGAAATTAAAGAGGACACTAACAATTGGAAATGCATCCCATGCTCTTGGCTAGGAAGAATAAATATTGTCAAAATGCCTGTACTACCTAAAGCAGTCTACAGATTCAAGGCAATCCCTATCAAAATACCAACAGCTTTCTGCAATGAAGTGGAGCAAATAATTCTAAAATTCATATGGAACCACAAAAGACCCCGAATAGCCGAATCAATCCTGAGAAGGAGGAATAAAACAGGGGGAACTACGCTCTCCCTGACTTCAAGCTCTACTACAAAGCCCCGGTAATCAAGACAATTTGGTATTGGCACAAAAACAGACCCACAGACCAGTGGAACAGAATAGAAAATCCAAACATTAACCCAAACATATACAGTCAATTAATATTTGATAAAGGAGCCTTGAATATACAATGGAAAGATGATGGCCTCTTCAGAACCTGGTGTTGGAAAAACTGGACAGCTGCATGTAAGAGAGTGAAACTGGATTACTGTCTAGCCCCATACACAAAGTAAACTCAGGGTGGATCAAAGACCTGAATTTAAGTCATGAAACCATAAAACTCAGAAAAAAACATTGGCAAAAATCTCTTCAATATAAACATGAACGACTTCTTCATGAGCGTATCTCCCCGGGCAAGGGAAACAAAAGCAAAAATGAACAATTGGGACTATATCAAGCTGACAAGCTTCTGTACAGCAAAGGACACCATCAGTAGAACAAAAATACATCCTACGGTATGGGAGAATATGTTCATAAATGACGTATCTGATAAAGGGTTGACATCCAAAATATATAAAGAACTCACGCACCTTAACAAACAAAAAGCAAATAATCAAAAAAAAAGTATTAAATTATTTCACTCATATGTGGAGTATTAAGAACAAAGAAAAAATACTGAAGGAACAAAACAGCAGCAGACTCACAGAACCCAAGGACAGACTAATAGTTACCAAAGGGAAAGCAGACTCACAGAACCCAAGGACAGACTAATAGTTACCAAAGGGAAAGCAGACTCACAGAACCCAAGGACAGACTAATAGTTACCAAAGGAAGAATGGTTGGAAGGGAGGGATAAGAGGCAAAAGGGGGCATTACGATTAGCAGACGTAATGTTGGGGGGGACATGGGGAGGGTTGTACAACTCAGAGAAGACAAGTAGTGATTCTATAGCATCTCACTATGCTGATGGACAGTGAGTGTAGTGGGGTTGGTGGGGGGACCTGATGAAGGGGTAGTTTAATAACCATAATATTGCACCTGTAATTGTAGAGTAGTGATACCAAAATAAATTATATATATAGGAAAAAAAGAAGCTCCTTTACCCACTGAATTGTCTTGGTAGCTTGGTGTATTGAGTTGACCATATGTATCTGGATCTATTTCTGGAGTCTGTTCCCATGTTTTAGTGTACTTGTTTACTCTTAAATCTTTTTTTACTATATCTAATTAATAGTGTGTTTTACTCTCTGGGAAGGCAAATTTCTCCTGTTTTATTTTATCAGAACTGTTGATTATTTTCTCTTCCAGGGGAATTTTAGAATCAGCTTTTCAAGTTCTATGATAAATCTTTGTGGGAATTTTATTGAGAACTGAATTCAAATTATAGATTAACATGAGAATTGAGGCTAACTACCCAGGAGCATGAGGTCTCTACATTTATTCGCATCTGGCTTTATGTCTTTTGGTAAATTTTTATATTTTTCATAGTATAATTCTAATGCCACATATCTTGTCAGAATTATTCTTGAATGTTATAGTTTGTGTTGCTATTTGGGATATCTCTTTTTCTATTTTATGTTCTGGTCCTATATAAGAAAAGTATTAATTTTCATATTTTGATCTTGTATCTTGTCACATCGCTCAATTACTTTCTTAGTTTCTCATCATTTGTCAGTTTCATTTCTTGGATTTTCTAGGTGGGTATTCATTCATAGGTGGACATTGTTTTCAAGTAGACACTTTTACCACTTCCTTTCCAACATGTGTCCCTTATTTCTGCTCTTATATTTTTTCAGTGTAAGTTTGAATAGTACCACTGGTAATATCCATTATCTTTTGTTCTTTTTGTACTCCAACCAGAACATTGAGAATGTTTCACCTTTAAACGATCTAGTATAAATTTCTGGCAGATATCCTTTATGAAATTAAGGAAGTAACCTTTTATTCCTAGTTTACTAAGAATTTCATATTTTTAAAATAAGTAGTGGGTGTTGTATTTTATTATTCATTAGGAATTAATGTTCGTGTAATTTTTCTTCTTCTAACCTATTGATAGAGTGAATTGTATAAGTAAATTTTCTGTCATTGAATCATTCCTGATTTACCATGACAAATTATTCTTTCTGTATATTGCTGCATTTTTCATACTAGTTTTTGATTTAGGACACTTACATACCTGTTTCTATGAGAAAGTAGCCTATAACTTTTTTTGTATGTGTGCTGTCTTTGTCCAGTTTTGGTTTGAATTTTTTTCAACTGTATAAAATGAATTGGGAAGCTTTCAATTTTTGTCTGTGTTCTGTTTCACTTTGTATAACAAGAAAATTATCTTTGAAGGTTTCTTGAAGATTTCATTTTCATTATCTTGAGCCAATTTTGGTAATTTATATTTTCTTAGAAAATTATTCATTTTGTCTAGATTGTCAAACTTATTGCTAGAGTATTGCATATAGATTTACTTTATATTTTCAAAAGCCTCTATATCTAATCATGTCTCTACTTTCAGTTCATTTATTTATTTATCTTCTCTGTTTTTTCTATCACATTTGACAGATTTGTTGACTAACTCCACTTTTTTTTCTATTTTTTTTATTCTCTAGTAATGACTTCCTCCTAGGTTGTTTTATTCTTTTTATTGCTTCGTGAGAGTTCTTTGCTTCTCGTTTTCTTTTCTTAAAAGCTTTTCAAGCATATTCAAAAGAGGTCAGGATGATATAATGAACCCTCCATGTATCTGTCATGCAGTTTCAACAGTGACTAAATTATGAACAACAAGAAACTAATGTCTTGTTTCATTTTTATTCTAACCACTTTCTCCCTTGATACTTTTTGAAACATACCAAACATACTGTTTTATTTATTTCAGTGTGTATCTGAAAAAAACAGAACTCTTTTAAAATTATAATCACCTAAAAAATTAATAATAATTCCATCAAATACCAGCCTGTGTTCAAAGTTCCAATAGTCTTTGCTGATTTTTTTTATTAAGATCAGGATCCAAAGAAAATCCACATGCTGTTATTTCTTGATAGGTCTTTTCAGTCTCTTTTAACGTGTGGGTACCCCCTTCATTTCTCCTTACCCTTCAACTTCCTGGATTTTATTTATTGAAGAAGTCAGGCTGTCTTGTAGAATTTCTCATAGTCCGAATTTCTCTGACTGCATCCCCATGTAGTTTTGACATGTTTCTCCTTCCTCTGTATTTCCTACAAATTGGTAGTTGGAAAAGGCTAAATCATATTCAGGATCATTTTTTTCTTTTATTTACACATACTGTTTGCTTCTGTCTTTTTTGGTGGTGTAGCTCATTTCTTTTCCATTGTCCTTAACTAAAAAGGTACATTTAACACTATATATTTTTTTCTACATACAGGAAATGTAATTTTAAAATTTTGAGAAATGGTACTCTGTTCATTTCGAAAAAGGATGTCATTTCCTTTTTCATTTTCTCTTTAGCCTAAGAGTTATGTATGTGTTTCTATGTGTCCTTTTATTGTTAGGTCTGATATATTGCATTATGATCAATGAATGTGTGTGATTTCAGCTTTTTGAAATTTGGCTTCATTCTTGTTTGATACTTGTTAATATACCATATGTATTTTTAAAAGTGTGTTTTCTGTTGTGTATATAGTTCTATATATACCTATTAGATAAACTCATTAATTGTATTATTCATCTCCCTCATATCCTTTGTTTTTATTTACTATGTTATTTTCTAAAAATACGACCAAAGATTTGTCACCTTCTCCTTGTATTTCTTTGTTTATGCATTATGTATTTTGAAGCTATGTTGCTAGTATCATGGGATAAAGTATCATGTATCTTCTTAGAGTATTATACCTATTTTGTCTGATAAATATTTCTTTGCCTACTTTTTTTCCTTTGTTAGTTCTTGCCTAGTTTGTCTTTTTGCATCCTTTTCAAAACTATGTAGCTTGATTTCATTCATTTATTATTCAGTCATTCATCCATTTATACCCAATCTAATGTTCTCTCTTAACAAAGGGTTTTATATTATATATTTCTATGTTTGCGTTTGGACTTATTCCTGGCATATTGGCTACTGGCCCAATGGCCTATTCCTACTCTGATACCACAACCAATTGCCTTGACTGTTGTCCCAAGGCAACCCCCCTGTTTGCTGAATCCACTGCCTTCAAGTCTGTACTACCCTTAGAGTTGGTGCCACCTTTTTACAGTAGTTTTCTCCTGTATATTTTTTCTTCTGTTAGTCTGACTCATCCACTCTCAGTCCTCAGGGATTTTGCAGTTTATGATCCACTAGTGATAGATTCACAAGTGGTTGGTGGCAGCATCTTCAAAGACTTTAAGGGCTTTCAAAGGAATTTCACTCAGTTGCATTAGAGGGTTTTGCAAACACATTCTGGCCTGCCAATTTTAGCCTCAGAGCTTCAATTGCCTCATTTGTAAAATTGGATTTGAATATATGCCCCCACAAAGATGTGAGCATTAAGTAAACTCGTATGTGTAAAATATGTAGCATAATTTCTGGTATATAGTAGCCTCTTAATAACTTAATTTCATCTTCTGTGTTTTTTCTTGCTCTGAATGGTGGTCAGTAAGGAATATAGGGGCCCTACTGATATTTACAGGCAAGCTCGGCTGAACTAAGAGCCATAGGAACTTGCTAAGATGGATGCTACGGTGCTTATTAACATTTAAGGTAGAATTGGAGGGTAGAAGAGGCTTATAGGGATGTGACTTGTACCAGCAGAATTAGCTTTTCTTTAGCTAACAAAATATCATTCCCAAAGTCAAGCCCCACCCCTCCCCATTAGAGGGAGTCATTTTGTACCTGTTGTGAGCCAAGAAAGTTACTAGCCACTCTAGAATATTTTCAGAGGGTGGATACAGCTCATCAGAATTTTGTTGCATATGGCAGTGCTGGGGTGGAGAAAGGGGGTGTATTCAAGTGTTATATTTGATTTGTGAGACAAAGTTTATGATAAAATCACAGTTCATTCTTAGATCAAGTGGGAGATGCCATTAGCTGAAGGGCAGCTAATGAGAACACAAGGCATTGGTTTGCAGGGAGCAGACAGAAGAAGGAAAGATAATGAGTTTGATTTTGGACATGTCAAATTTGGAATACATATTAGAAAAGTCCGGAAGGAAATGGTAAATTCAGAACTAAAGTTTAGAAGCAACATCTGGGCTGGAGATAAATGTCTAGACTCTATGGGTGAGGTTGCCCAGGGAGAGTTGTGTAGAGAAAGACCAGATAACGAGAGAGCCAACATTAAGTATCAGTGAGGAGCACTAATATTTAAGAGTCTTTAATATGTGAAAGTTGCTAATAAAGGAGATGGAACGGACACAGGAGGATTGTAGTAGCTAAAAAAGCAAGGTAGGAGTTTCTAGAAAAGAGGGATTGTCACTTGTGTCACATGCTTCAGTGTGGTCACATAAGATGAGGACGGAGACAGCCAGGTTAATGTTTTTTGGTGATCTTTGCCAGAGCCGTGTCCTTAGAGTGGTGAGCAATCAGAACAGGCTGTATCAGATTGGAGTGAATTTAACTATCATCCTGAATGTGGTGTTTACCTTTTCCATTAATTTCCTTATTCTTGTATCCCTTAATAATACCTAATGTTCCTAATATTTTCTGTTTCTAAAGTTCTCATAAGGGGTTTCATAATATATGTGTTATTTTTGTCACTGATTTTTTTCTTAATGTTTATGAGATTCATCCATCTTAATACATATATCTCTGTTCTAAGTATTTTTAAACTAGAGTCTTAGGTTCTTAGTATAAAATCATATCAGTAAAAAGAAAATAATCTCTTTGCCAATATTTACTCCTATTATTTAATTCTCTTACTTTTGTTTATTAGCCAGGAGAAGGATGTTGATGGGTATACCCTAGGCTCTGAAAGTTGTTTTCCTTCAGGGGGATCTAGTTTCTGATTTTAATTGGAATGGTTTTAGCATTTTAATATTTGAAATGATAATTGCTACTGGTTTGGGTAAGAGGTATTTAATTCTTTTATTTCCATAAAGTCTTTTTTATGCTGGGCTTTAATCTCCCTGAGAGATCTAAAGTTCAGCTTGTCCATTTCCATCAGCAACTCTATTTCATTAAAGGCCTGTTATGAGTGTTCTGCTTGTTTCGCTCTGGCTTCTGGGTCCCCTTACATGTATCATTATTTTTCTTTGCTCACTGGAGCACAAGTCTAATTCTGGGGAGACTTAAGTCATAGTAGCCATGTAAGTGGAAGAGGCACAATGGTTTCTTCCCATGAGGCAGCACTATAGCAGCAGGCATGTTGTCAGGCAGCTCATGACACCCTCAGAAGGCAATAAGAGGAGAACTCTGTGTACTCTTGTTCCCTGGTGCTGTCCTTGTTTCAAGATAGGGGGCACCCAACCCAGCTTGTCCATTTCTTAGCATTTTCAGATCCAGAGAAACCTGGCATACTCACATAGGCAATATCACCTGTCCCCTAAGAGCTCATACAGTCCTGTAGACCCAGGCTTTCACCAGGAGCCATGTCCCCATCCGTGCACTTTGGCTCTACTACATCAGACTCCAGGCCCTTAGTTCAGAGTTCTCCTCCAATCTAAAGATGAAAAACCCAGAGGAAAAAAGATAGTGGCATGAGAAGTGTAGTGGAAATCTCCCAAAACCACGTATATTTTGAGAATACAGCAAATACAACTATTCCTAAAAGAGTGGCCAGAAGTAACAGTACACCAGCCAGTCTACATTCTGGTAGAAGTGAACATCTCATGGAAAAGGGTAAAGTAAAAATGCCATGACCCAATGGAACCCAAGCACCCCCCCTACACCAGCTCACCTGGCAGGAGGAAGAGAACCAGAGTGGGGAGGGAGTGGAAGCACAGGACTGCTAAAAATACCCAGTCCTAGAAATCTTCCCTGGGAGCACAGACCCACAGTGAATGGTGCTCTGGAGATTACAGGTGCTGAAAACCAGTCAGAGACTAAGACTGCAGATTCCCACCACAGGCTGCCCTGGGGTAAAAGAAAAGCAGGTGCTTTGAAAGACTTCTCAACAGTCAGAGGGTTGCTAAAGGAGCAAGAGTTTAGAAGAAGGAACAGGTGGAAAAAATCATGCTGGCACACAGCCTAGCAGCTTGAGAACTTTCAGGAGCTTCAGGTGCTGCATTCCCCTGGTTGGCAACACAGTCCTGAGGTCCCTCACCATGAAAAGCAGTCTTCCTCCCTGCCAGCACCTGCATGCAAACCCACTGTCCCCATCATCGCTGTCGACCAGCCAGAGGGCAGCCCTGCCTACAGCAACTACACAGCTTAATGCAGATTTCTCCTTCCACACAGCTAACCAGTCCTGACGGTGGAGACAGGCACAGCGACTGGGAAGCACAAAAGGGCTTTGCCCTCACAGCAAGCACACACACCACTCACCTGCGAACACCACCATTGCCTAGGTCAACAGGAGGGCAGCCCCGCCCATGCAGTTTAGTGAATTAACCCAGAGGCCACTTCCTGTGTGTGGCTAACCAGCCCAGACAGTGGAGACAGGGACCATGACCGGGAAGCACGAAGGTGCTCTGTCCTCATGGCAGAAACCTGGACTGCTTGCCTGCAACGCCCACCAACACATTAGGCCATCCCAAGGGCAGGCCCACCCATGGCATCTTAGGGGATTAACTCAAGAGGCCACTCCCTGTGCACGGCAAACCAGCACTGACAGCGGAGACAGGCATTATGACTGGGAAGCACGAAAGGACTATGTCCTTACGGCAGACAATGCACCACTCGCCTGAGACCCACACTATTGCTCTAGGCCATCCTGAATGCTGGCCTGCCCACAGAAGCTTAGGGGATGAACCCAGAGGCTGCCCCCTGCGCACAGCTAACTGGCACACACAGCAGAGAGAGGCACTGAGACCGGGAAGCACGAAAGGTGTCTCCTTGCAGCAGATACCTGCGCCACTTGCCTGCAACCACTCTATTGTTCCAGAAAAGTGAAAAAGCAGAACCTTGTTCAATCTAAAATCCCTAAATACAAGAAAGAGGGCACGGTGAGACTGAAATCACCGATCTTCCTGAAAAATAATTCAAAATACAAGGCATAAGCATGTTAATGGAGCTACAGAAAAATATCCAAGAGCCAGGGGATGAATTCAAGAGGGAGATAGACACCTTAAAAATAGAGTAACTGAAATGAAAAAACAATGAGGGGATTAAAGGCAAATAAGATAAGGTAGAGGAGACGGTAAATAGAATAGAAATTAGAGAACAGGAATACAAAGAAGCTGAGGCAGAAATAGAAAAAAGGATCTCTAGGAATGAAAGAACATTAAGAGAACTATGTGACCAATCTAAATGGAACAATACTCGCATTATAGGGGTACCATAAGAAGAGAGAGAAAAAGGGGTAGAAAGTGTCTTTGAAGAAGTAATTGTTGAACACTTCCCCAATCTGGGAAGGAAATAGTCTCTCAGGCCATGGAAGTTCACAGATCTCCCAACACAAGGGACCCAAGGAAGACAACACCAAGACGCAAAGATTAAGGATAAGAACAGACTATTAAAAGCAGTCAGAGAGAGGAAAAAGATCACCTACGAAGGAAAACCCATCAGGCTATCATCAGATTTCTCAACAGAACATTTACAGTCCAGAAGGGAATGGCATGATATATTCAATGCAATGAAACAGAAGAGCCTTGAAGCAAGAATACTCTTCTACCCAGCAAGATTATCATTTGAATTTGAAGGAGAAATTAAACAATTCTGAGATAAGGAAAAGTTGAGGGAATTTACCTCCCACAAACAATCACTACAGAATATTTAAAATGGACTGCTCTAGATGGAGTGCGCCTAAGGCTAAATAGCTGTCACTAGAGAAAATAAAACCACAGCATAGGAAGTAGACAAATTAATTACTAACCAAATGCAAAATTAAATCAGCCACCCACAAAGTCAGTCAAGGGATACCCAAAGAGTACAGAATATTACACCTAACATATAAAGAGAGGAGGAGGAAGAAAAAGAAGGGGGGAAAAATAATCTTCAGATTATGTTTATAATAGCATAATAAGTGAGTTAGGTAGGTTGCTAAATAGTAAAGAAGCTGCCCTTGAACCTTTGGTATCAACGAATCCAAAGCCAGCAATGGCAATAAGTACATATCTATCAACAATCGCCATAAATGTGAATAGACTATATATATATGCACAAATAAAAAGACACAGACTTATAGAATGGATAAAAAAGCAAGGCCCATCTATATTCTGCCTACAAGAGACTCACTTCAAACCCAAAGACATACACAGACTAAAAGTTAAGGAATGGAAAAAATATTTCATGCAGACAATAGGGAGAAAAAAGCAGGAGTTGCAGTACTTTTATCAAATAAAATAGACTTCAAAAGAAAGAAAGTAACAAGAGGCAAAGAAGGACATTATACAATGATAAAGGGGTCAGTTCAATAAGAAGATATAACCATTATAAATATCTATGCACCCAACATAGGAGTACAGATATCTCCAACAAATACTAACAGAATTAAAGGGGGAAATAGAATGCAATGTATTCATTTTCTAAAACTTCAACACACCACTCACTAAAAAGGACAGATCAACTAGACAGAAAATAAGTAAGGAGACAGAGACACTGAACAACACATTAGAACAGATGGACCTAACAGACAGCTGTAGAACTCTACACCAAAAAGCAGCAGGATACACATTCTTCTGAAGTGCACATGGAACATTTTCCAGAATAGATCACATGCTAGACCACAAAAAGAGCCTCACCAAATTAAAAAACATTGAAATTGTATCAACTGTCTTCTCAGATTACAAAGGTATCAAACTAGAAATAAAATGTACAAAGAAAACAAAAAGGCTCACAAACACACGGAGGCCTAACAACATGCTCCTAAATAATCAATTGATCAATGACCAAATTAAAACAGATCAAGCAATATGGGAAGACAAATGATAACAATGTCTCAATGCCCCAACTTCTGTGGGATGCAACAAAAGGCTAAGAGGAAAGTATATAGCAATTTACGCCTATTTACAGAAGGAAGAATAATCCCAAATAAACAGTTTAAATTTACAATTATTGAAACTGGAAAAAGAAGAACAAATGAGTCCCAAAGTCAGTAGAAGGGGGGGTATAATAGAGAACAAGAAATAAATAAATAAAATTGAGAAGAATAAAACAATAGAAAGAATTAATGGAACCAGGAACAGGTTGTCTGATAAAATAAAGAAAATAGATAAACCCTTAGCCAGATTTATTAAGAGAAAAAGAGAATCTATACACATAAACAGAATCAGAAATGAGAAAGGTAGAATCACTATGGATAACACCAAAATACAAAGAATTATTAGAGAATATGATGAAAAATTATATGCTAACAAACATATTATTATGCTAATAACTTAGAAGAAATGGATAACTTTCTAGAAAAATACAACCTTCCAAGACTGACCCAGGAAGAAGTGGGAAATCTGAACAGACCAATTACCAGCAATGAAATTGAAATGGTAATCAAAAAGCTACACAAGAACAAACCCTCCGGACAAGATGGCTTCACTGCTGAATTTTATCAGAAATTTAGAGAAGATATAATACCCATTCTCTTTAAAGTTTTCCAAAAAATAGAAGAGGAAGGAATACTTCCAAATTCATTCTATGAAGCCAGCATTACTCTAATACCAAAACCATGCAAAGACACCACACACACAAAAAACATACAAACTAAAATCCTTGATGAACATAGGTGCAAAAATACTCAACAAAATATTAGCAAACTGAATACTGAAATACATCAAGAGGATCATACATGATGATCAAGTGGGATTCATCCCAGGGATGAAAGGGTGGTACAACATTCAAAAATCCATCAATATCATCCACTACATCAACAAAAAGAAGGATAAAAATCACATGATCATCTCCATAGATGCTAAAAAAGCATTTGATAAAATTCAACACCCATTCATAATAAAAACTCTTAACAAAATGGGTATAAAGGGCAAGTACCTCAATTTCATGAAGGCCATATATGACAAACCCATAGCCAACATCATGCTTAACAGTGAAAAGCTGAAAGCTTTTCCTCTAAGATCGGGAACAAGACAAAGATGTCCACTCTCCCCGCTTTTATTCAACATAGTACTGGAGGTCCTTGCCATGGCAATCAGACAACACAAAGAAATAGAGGCATCCAGATTGGTAAGGAAGAAGTTAAACTGTCACTGCTTGCAGGTGAAATGATATTGTACATAAAGAACCCTAAAGAATCCACTCCAAAATTACTACAAAATAATATCTGAATTCAGCAAAGTTGCAGGATACAAAATTAATATGGAAAAATCTGTTACACTCCTACACAGTAACAATGAACTAGCAGAAAGAGAAATCAAGAAAACAATTCCATTTACAGTTGCATCAAAAAGAATAAAATACCTAGGAATAAACCTATCCCGGGAATTGAGAAAGCTATGCCTTGAAAACTGAAAGACACTTATGAGAGAAATTAAAGAGGACACTAATAAATGGAAATTCATCCTATGCTCTTGTGTAGGAAGAATTAATATTGTCAAAATGGCCATCGTGCTTAAAGCAATCTACAGATTCAACAGCAATCCCTATGAAAATACCGACAGCATTCTTCAGTGAACTGGAACAAATGGTTCTAAAACTCCTATGAAATCACAAAAGATCCCGAATAGCCAAAGTGATCCTTAGAAGGAAGAATAAAGAGGGTGGGAGTTATGGTCCCCAACTTCAAGCTCTACTACAAAGCCACAGTAGTCAAGACAATTTGATACTGGCACAATTACAGGCCCATAGATCAATGGAACAGAATAGAGAATAGAGAACCAGATGTAAACCCACACATACATGGCCAATTAATATATGATAAAGGAGCCATGGACATACAATGGGGAAATGACAGCCTATTCAACAGCTGGTGTTAGAAAACTGGACAGCTACATTTAAGAGAATGAAATTGGATTACTGTCTAACTCCATACACAAAAGTAAACTCAAAATGGATCAAAGACCTGAATGTAAGTCATGAAACCATAAAACTCTTAGAAGAAAACAGGCAAAAATCTCTTGGACATAAACATGAGCAACTTCTTCATGAACATATCTCCTCGAGCAAGGGAAACAAAAGCAAAAATGAACAAGTGGGACTGTATGACACTATAAAGCTTCTCTACAGCACAGGACACCATCAGCAGAACAACAGGCATCCTACAGTATGGGAGAATATATTCATAAATGACATATCTGATAAGGGGTTGACATCCAAAATATATAAAAAGCTCACATGTCTCAACAACCAAAAAGCAAATAACCCAGTTAAAAGATTGGCAGAGAATTTGAACAGACACTTCTCCAAAGAAGAAATTCAGATGGCCAACAGGCACATGAAAAGATGATCCACATCGCTAATCATCAGAGAAATGCAAATTAAAACCTCAATGAGATTTTCACCTCACACCCGTTAGGATGGCTAACATCCAAAAGACCAACAACAGCAAATGCTAGTGAGGAAGTGGAGAAAGGAGAACCCTCCTACACTGCTGGTGGGAATGTAAATTAGTTCAACCATTGCGGAAAGCAGTATGGAAGTTCTTCAAAAAACTAAATACAGAAATACCATTTGACCCAGAATTTCCACTCCTAGGAATTTACCCAAGAAAACAGGATCAAGATTGAAAATGACATATGCATCAGTATGTTTATCGCAGCACTATTTACAATAGCCAAGAAATGGAAGTAACCTTAGTGTCCATCAGTAGATGTATGGATAAAGAAGATGTATGGATAAATAATAAATTTCAGCCATGAGAAGAAAACAAATCCTACCATTTGGAGCAAACTGGATGGAGCTAGAGGGTATTATGCTCAGTGAAATAAGCCAGGCAGAGAACGACAAGTACCAAATGATTTCACTCATCTGTGTAGTATAACCACAAAGGAAATCTGAAGGAACAAAAAAGCAGCAGACTCACAGAACCCAGGAATGGACTAACAATTACCAAAGGGAAAGGGACCAGGGAGGGTGGGTGGAAAAGGAGTCATAAGGAAATTAAGGGGTATTATGATTAGCACACATAATATAGTGGGGGCACAGGGAAGGAAATATAGCACAGAGAAGACAATAGTGACTCTATAGCATCTTACTATGCTGATGGACAGTGACTGTAAGGGGGTACATGGTGGGGACTTAATAATAGGGGGAATGTAGTAACCACAGTGTTGCTCCTGTGAAACCTGAGTGTAAGATTGCTTATCAATGATACCTTAGTAAAAAAAAAGATAAAAAACCCTCCAGCGCCCCTCACTCTCAGGTCTTAGATGCATCCTGTGACCTTACTGTCTTGGCTCAAAAACAAAGTGGTTGGATCAGACTTGGGAACAGAGAGGATCTGGGCGAACTTTAACCTACCAGCTTCCAAAAATCCATCTACATTTTTTAAATAAAGTACCAAATTCCTACAAAGGCATGAGATTATTCATTTTCTAAGGTTTTCTACTAAGTATTATTACCAATTTGATTAGTGAAAAATGGTATCTCATTTTCATTTCTGTAGTTATTAGTGAAATTGAACATACCTTCATATTTATAAACCATTTATATTCTGGATTAAATTATCTTTTCATGGTATTCCCCTGTAATCAGTGTGGGTGCTGTACATTTCTTGTTAAGTCTATCCCTATTTTTTGTGGTGATTTTAAATATAAAACATATCCAGGTCATAGCAGGTAGATTATAAATGGATTACAGATGGATAACAGATTATTCAATTAAATTATACATGCATCAAAGTACCCAGTTGTAATTATACAGTTTGTTGAATGTTCACATAGTCATTACATCCATGTATCTAGCAACAATGTTACAAGTATCTCAGAAGCACCACTTGTGCCCATTGCCACTCTGTCTTCCCCAGAGGGTAACTCCTTGCGTGTGACGTCTTTCATTCAATGTAAGGTCACCAGAGAAAATTTAGGCTACCCAGTTAATTTGAATTTCAGATAAATGAATGATTTGGATAAACAAAAATGATTCATTATGTTTGTGAAATTCAAATTTACCTGGAGGTTCTGTATTTTTTCTTTTACTAAATCTAGAACCCTAATTCAACATTATGTTTGTAAGATCCATTCATATTATTGCATGTAGTTGTATTTTTATTACTATAACATATTTCCTTGGTGAATATGTCACAACATTTATTTTTCCTTTCTACTGTTGAATGAGCATTTGGATAATCTTTAGTTTGTAGCTATTATCAATAGTGCTATGAATATTCTTGTACATCCTTCTTGAAGAACATATGTATACAAATTCCTTCCAATCTGACTCCTCCTGGAACTGCTCCGCTATCTTCTTTTCTTTAGAGTCAAGCCTCTCAAAAAAGTTTACACTGCTTAACAACATAAGTAGTTCACTTAGTTACATTTTTTTGGTGAGATACAGCTTACATGCAGAAAATTGCATAAATCATGTATTTCATTTAATAACTATAAAGTGAACACCCATGTAACTAAAACTACCACATAGGTTGAAAAATGAAAGATTTCCAGGTCCCAGATATACCCCCTCAGGTCATAACCCCCTCCCTTCCCTCTGGAGGTAACCACTCCTGAGTTTTGGGGTGGTAATAATTCCTTTGCTTTCCTTGATAATGCCACCTGTGAATACATCTCCAAATTGCATGCCTTGATTTTGTCTGTTTTTAAACTTTATATAAATGGGATCACACTGAATGTAATCTTTTGTGTCCTGCATCTTCCATTCAACATCGTGTGTGAGATTCATCTATGTTGCAAATAGCTATAGTTCCTTTATTTCCACTGCAGTATACTATTTTAAGATTATTCTATTTATTCTTTGTTTAATTGTTGATGGCTAGTATCCACAGTGCCCTTATGAACATTCTTGTTCATGTATCCTGATGCATATGTGTATGAATTTTCCAAGGCATGTACCTATAAGTAGAATTACTGGGTCATAGGGTACATACACTCAACTGCCTTCCAAAGTGTCCCAGTGTATGAGAGTCCTTCTTGCTCTGCATTCCCAACACTGTTTTGTCAGAATGTCAAAGTTTTGCCAAAGGGGGGGGTCGATCACCTTTTCATATGCTTATTAACCATGTATATTTTCTTTTCTATAAAATTCATGTTCTACTCATCTGGCCTTTTTTTATATTGTGTCTGTCTTTTCCTTATTTGTTAAAAAAAGTAGTTCTTTATTATACTGTAAATTCCAGGCACTGGTTAGTTATATTTATTGCAAACCTCTCCACCCCTACATGTTTTGCACATATGTTCTCCCTCATCTCCAGCTTGTCTTTTCACTCTCCTTTCATTTATGACTCCTTTATTTTGTATCTCACTTAAGAAATCCTTCAGTACCACAAGGCCCTAATGATATTCTTCTATATTATCTATCTAATAAAAGCTTCCCAATTTTGTGTTTTACACTTAAGTCTTAAATCCACCTAGAACTGTTTTCTGTTCATGGTGTGATATAGCTTTTCAACTTTGTTTTTCCATTTAAATACCCACGTGTCCTAGAACTATTTGTTAAAAAAGTCCATCCTTTCCCCACTGATGAGCATTGCTATTTCTGTCATATATGAAGGGCCCAAATACAGCTTGGTCTCTTTCTGGGCACTCTATTTAAAAGTCAATTTAAGTCTTCCAAATCTATGTCCATAGTATATCTCTCCATTTATTTAAGACTTCTGTAATGTGTTTCAGTAATTTTTCCTGTAGAAGTCTTATACATCTTTTGTTCTCTTCTTTGCCAATTTATATTTTGAGAGTATGGAAAGTAATATTTTAAACTCTTTTTATTAAATTATAATAAACAGAAAATTACATATATCATAAGCAAAGAGCTTGCTGAATTTTCACAAACTGAACAAACCCATGTAACCAGCATAAACGGAATCTTTGTAAATTTATATTTTAATTTTGTTTTTGACACATGGAAATCAACTTATTTTATAGTATTGATTTTGTATCTAGAAACCGATTTCACTCTTGGTAGTGTCTTTTCCCACTCTTCTAATCCCTCTATGTAGAAGATCAACCAGTGATATCTTAATTGCCAAAACAAATTGGGTTTTTTCAGCATCCATCTCCTCTGACCTCTCTGTGGTATTGACACTCGAGTATACCTTTCTTGCTCTTTTCCTGGTTTGTAAGCCCTCATTCTCCTAGTTCTTTTCCTACCTGAGACTATTCCTTTTCAGTCTTTCTTGCTTTTTCTTCTTCCTCTTCCATTACGCTGGTTATTGCACTGAGCCTGAGCTCCCCCATTTGGAATGAGCACCCATTACCTGCCGTTAGTTCTTGCTTAGCAGTATTGTGGAGATGCACCTGCTTCCAGTCTGTTCCTGCTGCCTCTACAAAATCCAGGCCTTCACCTTGAACACATGGGCAAGAGCCTCCTAACATTTTGGCTCCTAAGAAGCATTCCATGCTAAATACAATTAACAATATTAATCTCCCTAAAATACCATTCGTACATGGTACTCTACTGATTAGACACTAAGTGGCATATTACTGCTTATGGAATGAGACCTAAAAACCATAACCAGCCCTTCTGGACCCTTTGTACCCTGGTCCTAGCCTACTCTCCCAGGTGTCTTTCCCAGCTTCCCTGCCCACACTGTCCACTCCAGCTACACAGCCTCCACAGCACAACCTGCTAATTCTGGATTCTGTGCACTTGCATCACAGCCATTTCCTCTTCTCCTAGAATGCAGTATTCCCATCTCCCCCATCATACTACCTACAACATAGCCATCTGTCAAGGTCCAACTTAAGTCTTGAGGTTTTCGATGTTGCCTTTTGTAACCATTTCATCTTCCATTGTATTTTTTCTCCTCTGAAATTCTGTCATTTTCAGGCCCCTCTGTTTTTCCATTTTCATCTTCCACCACCTCCCCACAAACTACAGGGTTCCAGCCTCAGAAATCTACTCGTTTTCCAAACAGTATTCTTGTTTCAGATCTCTGTGCTGTTGTACTTGTATATTCTCTGCTGAGTTTTTTTCCTTCCCACTTTAAAACAAAACAAAATCCTTTATCTTCCTCATACTACCACCTCTTCTTTTCCTCTCACTCTGCTTTTTCCCAACCTTCCATCCTCATCCCATTGCAGCTGTCTCTGCCACGGTCATCCAATGACCTGAGCAACTGAATCCATTAGCTTTTTGCCATCCTCCTCTTACTTTGTGATTCCACAGTGTCTGTCACCCTTCCCCTTCTTCTAGACAGTCTTATTATTCCCATGTCACTACCCTCTCCCAGGTTTCCTCTTATTTTCCTGAAGACTCTTTCTCAGGCTCTTCTTCCTGCCTGCCCATATCTGAAACAACCCATGTTCTGTCCCGGGCTTTTTTTTTTCTTTCTCTTCCCACTGTTCAACCCATCACCTCTGCACCACCCTAAGTGGTGTCACTCACTTAGATGCTTATGACTCCTACCCATATGCTGCCAATCCCGAACCTCTATCTCCAGTCCATATCCCACACCTACATTTCAGCCTGTAAATGTAGTTGCTGTGGGGCATCTAATGAATGTCCCAGAGGCAACTCCCATTCCACATATCTAAAACTGAACTCCTCATCCCTCCCAACCTCTTTAAACCCTCCCGTCCATCAACTGCAGTAAATAATACCAACATCCTCCAAGCTGCCCAAGCCTGAAACCAGGGTATCATTCTATACTCTTCCTTCACCTTGGCTTCCCCCAATCCCATCAGTCACCAGGTCCTGTCAGTCTTATTTTATCACCTCAAATCCCTTTCTCTTTATTAACCTTCCTACCACTGCCTTAGCTGAGGCCTTCATGATTTCTTAGCTTATAGCAAGCTTAGCAGCTGGTTTCCCTATCTTCAGTCAGGTACCCTTTCAGGTCATCTACCAACCAGCAGCCAGCTGTTCTCCCTAAACTGGATATCCCTGCTTAGGGCTCTTCCCAGAGCTCCACACTTTGTACCACGCTGCTTAGCTTGGCCTTTGTGTTCCAGCCTTGCACACCTGGCTAGCTCCCCCCCTCCCACCCCTTCCTCACATCTGCTTAGCCATACTAAACAGGCCAAGTTCTCCCTTGCCTGTCATTGTACTGCTCCCTCTCCCGGAAATTCTCCTTTGCCAGAAGTGCCTGCCTTCTGTCTTCATATGGATAATTCTATTTTGCCCTTCGATACTCAGCTCTGATATTATCCATTTGAAGAAACTTTTAACTACCTCCAACTCCTGCCCCCTCATCTACTGCTCACCTTTTTCCTACACTAACACTACCTCAACTCTGTATTACAGTCATCTCCCTCCCTGGCTGACACCCCCCAGTAGTCAGAAAGCCAAACAAAGGTGGAAAGTGTGTAATATTCATCTTTAAATTCCTGGCACAATGCCTGACACAACATTGTAGACCCTCAGTGAATGCCTAAGTCCTTTCTCCTTTTGATCTGACTGGAAATTGGTTTTAATAATTCAATTCACAATTTAAAATAACCTTTTAAATGTTTTTTTAAACACCCATTTTTTTACTCCCAAGTTATTTTCCAAGTGACTACCAAAGTAATATTTCTAAAATCCAAACTTGATCATGGTTACTCTCTCTTTAAAACCTTCCATTATTTTCTGTCACCTACAACAGATGTTTTTATGTGCCTTCCTTTTAAAGCAAAGGAACCCTTTTTTAAGTGAAATAACATATTCTAACAGTTGAAATAAGTTAAAAAGTAGATTTTAGATTTATGTAAATTTATTTTACAAGTTCAAACGTATAACATTGAGTCAGTCTTCAAACTATAAATATAAATATTACAGCTATTTTCATGATCACAATTTCTTCCTTTATATTAACTTGGATGTCATAAAATTTTACATGATAAAAAGTGCAATACACCCGACAAAGGACTTTCACCAAGAATATAAGAACTCTCAAACTCAAATAATAAGAAACAATATAACTAGAAAATGGACAAGATATGAACAGATATTTCACCCCACATGCCAATAAGCACATGAAAAGATGTTCAGCACCTTAGTCATTAAGGAAATACAAATGAAAACCACAATGAGGTGTCACTGCACACCTTTCAGAGCATCTAACAGAAAAAATAGTGACAATACCAAATATTGACAAGAATGTAGAGAAATTGGATGTCTCATACATTGTTGGTGGGACTGTAGAATGGTATAGCCACTGTAGAAAATAGTCCAATAGTTTCTTGTAGAACTAAACATGTGCTTACTTATGTACAGCAATTGCACTATTTATTGGACATTTATCCCAGAGAATGTGTATGTTCATACAAACACCTGCACATGAATTTTCACAGCTTCTTTAAGTGTAATCAAAAACTGGAAACAAATGTACATCAGCAGGTGAATGGTTAAACGATAGCACATCCATGCCATGTACTACTACTCAGCAGTAAAGAGGAATGAACTATTGATACAGACAGCAACTCTGATGAATTACTATTAATGCTGAGTGGAAAAAATGCCAGTCTCAAAGGTTGCATACTGCGTGATGCCAGGTATACATTCTTGAAATAAAAGAATTATAGGGGAGAACAGACTAATGTTTGCCAGGGCTTAGGCACTGAGGGGTAAAGAGGTAGGTGATCCAATAAAGGACAGCATAAAAGAGCCTTGTGCTGGTAGGACACTTCATATCTTAATTTTGGTGATGGTTATGTGAAGTTATACATGTGATAAAATTGCAGAGTTACATGCCTGCACACACACAGAGCACATGTACAAACTGGTGGAATCTGAATAAGCACTGGGGATTGTGCCAATGTTAATTTCCTGGCTTTGATATTGTACTATAATTATGCAATATGTTACCACTGGGGAGGTTGGGAGAATGGTACACAAGACCATCCTGTACATTTTGTTTGTAACTCTCAGTGAGTCAATAATTACTTCAAAATAAATGTTTTCTCTAAAATTCAGTATATTGAAAAGTAATTTTTTCTCTTTTCATAAATTCCGAGTCTATATCTCTAAATATTCTCTCTTTCTATACAAATGGAAACATGCTGTATACTGTTCTATTCTATCCTTTATTTTTCCACCAAATGATATATATGTTCGAAATTGTTCCATATCAGCATATACATCTCCATCATGTTATTTGTCATGTCCACATGTTGTACAGATATACCATCATATTAATTTTATCAAACCCTTGTTAGTGAACATTTAGATTTAGGTTGGTGCCAGACTTTTGCTAGTACAAACTAGGCTCCACTAAACATTCTTAATTTTTAGTATATGACATAATAGAGATTCCAGATGACAGTTATGACCTTATTTAAGGTTTTGCATCTAATTTCTCCTATAATTTGTTCTGGCAATACATTATCAAAATCTTGATTTATATTGATATGTAATTGCAAATTGTAAGCATTTTTAAAATTTTATTTTGGTATCAATGTTCAATTACATTAGCAACATTACAGTTACCAGACTCCCCATATTATCAAGTCCCCACCACATACCCCATTACAGTCACTGTCCATCAGTGTAGTAAGATGCTATAGAATCACTACTTGTCTTCTCTGTGTTATACTGCCTTCCCCATATCCCCCCTCCCACGCTACATTATGTGTGCTCATCATAATATCCCTTTTTCCCCCTCCCTTCCCACTGACTTTCCCCATTCCCTTTCCCTTTGGTAACTGTTAGTTCATTTTTGGGTTATGTGAGTCTGCTGCTATTTTGTTCCTTCAGTTTTTTCTTTGTTCTTATACTCCACATATGAGTGAAATCGTTTGATACTTGTCTTTTTCGGCTTGGCTTATTTCACTGAGCATAATACCCTCTAGCTCCATCCATGTTGTTGCAAATATCTGGATTTGTTTTCTTCTAATGGCTGAATAATATTCTGTTGTATATATGTACCACATCTTCTTTGTCCATTCATCTGCTGATGGACACTTAGGTTGCTTCCATTTCGTGGCTATTGTAAATAGTGCTGCGATAACATAGGGGTGCATATGTCTTTTTCAAACTGGGCTGCTGCATTCTTAACGTAATTCCTAGGAGTGGAATTCCTGGGTCAAATGGTATTTCTATTTTGAGTTTTTTGAGGATCCTCTGTACTGCTTTCCACAATGGTTGAACTAATTTACATTCCCACCAGCAGTGTAGGAGGGCCCTCCTTTCTCCACATCCTCACCCACACATGTTGTTGTTTGTGTTTTGGATGTTGGCCATCCTCACTGATGTGGGGTGATATCTCACTGTGGTTTTAATTTGCATTTCTCTGATGGTTAGCACTGTGAAGCATCTTTTCATGTGCCTGTTGGCCACCTGAATTTCGTCTTTGGAGAAGTGTCTGTTCAGCTCCTCTGCCCATTGTTTAATTGACTTATTTGCTTTTTGTTTGTTGAGGTGAGTGAGCTCTTTATATGATTTGGATGTCAACCCTTTATGAGATATATCATTTATGAATATATTCTCCCATACTGTAGGATGCCTTTTTGTTCTACTGATGGTGTCCTTTGCTGTACAAAAGTTTTTTAGTTTGATATAGTCCCACTTGTTCATTTTTGCTTTTGTTTCACTTGCCCAGGGAGATATGTTCATGAAGAAGTTGCTCATGTTTATGTGCAAGAGATTTTTGCCTATGTTTTTTTCTAAGAGTTTTATGTTTTCATGACTTACATTCACATCTTTAATCCATTTTGAGTTTACATTTGTGTATGCATTAGACAATAATCATTTCATTCTCTTTCATGTACCTGTCCAGTTTTGCAAACACCAGCTGTTGAAGAGGCTGTCATTTCTCCACTGTATATCCAAGGGTCCTTTATCGTATACTAATTGTCCATATATTCTTGGGATTATGTCTGGGCTCTCTAGTCTGTTCCATTGGTCTATGGGTCTGTTCTTGTGCCACTACCAAATTGTCTTGATTACTGTGGCCTTGTGGTAGATCCTGAAGTCAGTGAGTGTAGTTCCCCTGACTTTATTCTTCCTTCTCAGGATTGCTTTGGATATTCTGGGTCTTTTGTGGTTCCATATGAATTTTAGAACTATTTGCTCTAGTTCATTGAAGAATGCTGTTTGTATTTTGAAAGGGATTACATTGAATCTGTAGGTTTCTTTAGGCAGGATGGCCATTTTGACAATATTAACCCTTCTGATCCATGAGCACAGGATGTGTTTCCATTTGTTGATATCTTATTTAATTTCTCTCATAAGTGTCTTGTAGTTTTCAGAGTATAAGTCTTTCTGTCCTTGTTTAGGTTTATTCCTAGGTATTTTATTCTTTTTATGCAATTGTGAATGGAATTGTTTTCCTGATTTCTCTTTCTGCTAGTTCATTGTTAGTGTATGGGAGTGCAGCAGATTTCTGTTTATTAATTTGGTATTCCTCATCTTTTGTGAATTCAGATATTAGATCTAGTGGTTTTGCAGTGGATTCTTTAGGGTTTTTTATATAGAAGATCATGTCATGTGCAAATGGACAGTTTGACTTCTTCCTTACCAATCTGGATGCCTTTTGTTTCTTTGTGTTGACTGATTGCTGTGGCTAGGACCTCTAGAACAATGTTGAATACAAGTGGGGAGAGTGGGAGAAGGATTCAAGATGGTGACATGAGGTGAGACACAGAACTCCTCCCAAAACCACATATAGTAAGAAAATATATTTAATAGAAATAACACTAAAAGAGCAACAGGAAAACAGGCTGCACCAGACTGCCTACAGACCTCACGAACAGAGCAGACCTCATGAAGCAGGTAACGTATGAAAACAAAAACCCTGATTCGGCGGGACCCAAGCCTTCCCCCAGCGCAGCTCACTGATGGGAGTAAGAGAAATGGAGCGGGAAGGAGTTGGAAGCCTAGAACTTCTGAACTCCCAGCCCTGGAGGTCTGCTTTGGAGCACAAACCTGCATTGTGTGGTGCTGTGGAGATTGGTGGTGTTGGGGAGCTAGGAAGCATGGAGTGCTTGAGAGATTGAGATAAGGAAAGGCAGGCGGTCTGAGAGTCTTCTGGCAGTGAGAGGGCAGCTGAAGGGGCAGGGTTTGCATGGAGCTAGCTGCTCGGGACAAGGGAGAGCTGGACAAAGTTGTCTGGGCATGCTCCACCTAGCATGTTGGGAACTTTGAGGAGCTTCAGGTGCTCCATCCCCCTGGCTAGCTACTCACCACTGTGGCCCACCACTGGGACATGCAGCCTGTGGCAACTTCTTATGGCAATGGCTTGCAAACCGGCAGTCACTGCACTGAAATCAGGCCAGTCAGAGGGAGGCTCCACCTACAACAGCTGCAGATGCAAAGCACAGAGGCTTACATTTGTGTACTCGGCCCACTGGCTCTGATATTAGAGACAGGCACTGCTGCTGGGAATCAGGAAACAGCTCTTTCCTCCCCCGAGGAACCAGTGATCCTCCTATGGGTCCTAACCACACTATAGGGGCTGAGCAGCTCTAGAGACTAAAGCTGGTGGGAACTAGATGGCACCACACAAATATGAAATGTCAAAACAACCTGGTTCACACCAAAATCTCATAAGCCCCAGAAAAAGGGGCAAAGGAAAATGAAACTGAATTCCTCAATCTTCCTGAAAGACTGCTCAAAGTAAAAATCATAAACATGCTTTTGGAGGTACAGAAAAATATTCAACAACTCAGTGACATATTTAAAACAGAGATTCAATCATTAAGAAATTCCATATCTGAAATGAAAGATACACAGGAGGGATTTACAAGCAGATTAGATGTAGTAGAAGAGATGAAAAATGGACTAGAAATTAGAGAAGAGGAATACAAAGAAGCTGAGGTACAGAGAGAAAAAAAATCTCTAAGAATGAAAGAATATTAAGAGAACTGTGTGACCAATCCAAACGGAACAATATTCACATAATAGGGGTACCAGAAGAAGAGAGAGAAAAAGGGAAAGAAAGTGTCATTGAGGAGGTAATTGCTGAAAACTTTCAATCTTAGGAAGGAGATAGCCTCTCAGGCCATGGAGGTGCACAGGTCTGCCCACACAAAGGACCCAAGGAAGACAACATCAAGACATATTCTAATTAAAATGGCAAAGATTAAGGATAAAGACAGACTTTTAAAAGCAACTAGAGAGAAAAAAAAGATCACAGACAAAGGAAAACCCATCAGGCTACCATCAGATTTCTCAAGAGAAACCTAACAAGCCAATGGGAGTGGCATGATATATTTAATTCAATGAAGCAGAAGGGCCATGAACCAAGAATACTCTACCCCACAAGGTTATCATTTAAATTTGAAGGAAGGATTAAACAATTTTCAGATGAGCAAAAACTGAGAGACTGTACCTCCCACAAATCACCGTCTGCAGTGCATTTTGGAGGGACTTCTATAAATGGAAGTATTCCTAAGGCTAAATAGATGTCACCCAAGGGATAGACAAAGAGTACAGAATATGATTCAAAACATACAGACAATGGAGGAGGAAGAAAAAGGAGGAAAAGAGAAGAATCTTTAGGTTGTGTTTGTAATAGCATACAAAGTGAGCTAAATTAGACTTTTAGATAGTAAGGGAATTACCCTTGAACGTTTGGTAACCATAAATCTAAAGCTTGCAATGGCAATAAGTACAGACCTATCAATAATCACCCTAAATGTAAATAGTCTGAATGCACCAATCAAAACATGTAGAGTCACTGAATGGATAAAAAAAGAAGATGCATCTATTGGCTGCCTACAGGAGACTCACTTCAAACCCAAAGACATACACAGACTGAAAGTAAAGGGATGGAAAAAGATATTTCATGCAACTCTTAGGGAGAAAAAAGCAGGAGTTGCAGTACTTGTATCAGACAAAATAGACTTCAAAACAAAGAAAGTCACAAGAGATAAAGAAGGACATTACATAATGATAAAGGGGTCAGCCCAACAAGAGGATATAACTACTATAAATATGTATGCACCCAACACAAGATCACCTATGTATGTAAAACAAATACTACCAGAATTAAAGGGGGAAATACAATGCAGTGCATTCATTTTGGGAGACTTCAACACACCACTCACTCCAAAGGACAGATCAACAAGACAGAAAATGAATAAAGAGACAGAGGCACTGAACAATGTATTGGAACAGATGGACCTAACAGACATCTACAGAACACTCCATCCAAAAGCAACAGGATACACATTCTTTTCAGTGCACATGGAATATTTTTAAGAATAGATCATATACTAGGCTACAGAAAGAACCTCAGTAAATTTTAAAAGATTGAAATTGTACCAACTATCTTCTCAGATCACAAAGTATGAAACTAGAAATGAATTACTCAAAGAAAATGAAAAAGGCCACAAACCCATGGATGCTTAATAACATGCTCCTAAATAATCAATGGATCAATGACCGAATAAAAACAGAGATCAAGTGATACATGGAGACAAATGACAACAATAATTCAACACCACAAAATCTGTGGGATGCAGTGAAGGCCGTGCTAGGTGGGAAATATATTGCAATACAGGCCTACCTCAGGAAAGAAGAATGATCCCCAATGAACAGTCTAAACTCACAATTAATGAAACTAGAAAAGGAAGAACAAATAAGACCCAAAGTCAGTAGAAGGAGGGACACAATAAAGATTAAAGCATAAATAAATAAAATTCAGAAGAATACAATAGAAGGAATCAATGAAAGCAGGAGCTGGTTCTTTGAGTAAATAAACAAAATAGATAAACCCCTAGCCAGACTTATCAAGAAAAAAAGAGAGTCTACACACATATTCAGAATCAGAAATGAGAAAGGAAAAATCACTACGGACACCACAGAAAGACAAAGAATTATGAGGGAATATGCTAACAAACTGAATAACCTAGAAGAAATGGACAACTTTCCAGAAAAATACAACTTTCCAAGGCTGTCCCATAAGGAAACAGAAAATCTGAACAGAGAGCTATTACCAGAAAAGAAATTGAATTGGTAATAAGAAACTACCTAGGAACAAAACCCCTCGACCAGATGGCTTTACCGCTGAATTTTCTCAAACATTTAGTGAAGACCTAATACCCATCCTCCTTAAACTTTTCCAAAGAGCAGAAGAAGAGGGAATTCGTCCAAACTCATTCCATGAGGCCGGCATCACTCTGATACCAACCAGGCAAAGACACCACAAAAAAAGAAAATTACAGACCAATATCCCTGATGAACATAGATGCAAAAATACTCAACAAAATATTAGCAAACCCAATTCAAAAATACATCAAGAGGATCATACATCATGATCAAGTGGGATTCATCCAAGGACTGCAAGGATGGTACAACATTTGAAAATCCATCAACATCATCCACTACATCATAAAAAAGGACAAAAACCACATGATCATCTCCATAGATGCAGAAAAAGCATTCAATAGAACTCAACACCCATTCATGATAAAAACTCTCAACAAAATGAGTATAGAGGTCTAGTACCTCAACATTATAAAGGCTGTATATAACCAACCAACAGCCAAAATTATACTTAACAGTGAGAAGCTAAAAGATTTTCCTTTAAGATTGGGAACAAGACAAGGATGTCCACTCTCCCCACTTTTTTTTTTTTTTGGACAACGAAGCAACCTAAGTGTCCATCAGTAGATGAATGGATAAAGAAGATGTGGTACATATACGCTATGGAATATTATTCAGCCATAAGAAGAAAACAAATCCTTTGCAACAACATGGATGGAGCTAGAGGGTATTATGCTCAGTTAAATTAGCCAGGTGAAGAAAGACAAGTATCAAATGATTTCACTCATCTGTGGAACAAAGAAAAACCTGAAGGAACAAAACAGCAGCAGACTCACAGAACCCTGAAATGGACTAACAGTTCCCAAAGGGAAAAGGAATTGGGAGGATGGGTGGGAAAGGATTGATAATGGGGAAAGGGGACATTACGGTTAGCACACATAATGTGGGGGTGGGGACATGGGGAAGGCAGTATAACACAGAGGAGACAAGTAATGATTTTATAGCGTCTGACTATGCTAATGGACAGTGACTGTAATGGGATATGGGGTGGGGACTTGATAATAGGGAGAGTCTAGTAACCATAATATTGTTCATGTAATTGTACATTAACAATATCAAAATTAAAAAGTGGGGAGGTTGGGCTTCCTTGTCTTGTTCCCGGTCTTAAAGGAAAAGCTTTCAGCTTCTTGCTGTTAAGTATAATTTTGGCTGTGGGTTTGTCATATATGACCTTTATTATGTTGAGGTACTTGCCTTCTATCCCTATTTTGTTGAGAGTTTTTGTCGTGAATGGATGTTGAATTTTGTCGAATGCTTTTTCAGCATTTATGGACATGATCATGTGCTTTTTGTCCTTCTTTTTGTTGATGTAGTTGGTGATGTTGATGGATTTTTGAGTGTTTTACCATCGTTGCATCACTGGGATGAATCCCACTTGACCATGATGTACCACCTGTGCCCATTTCCACTCTGTCTTCCCCAAAGGGTAACTCCTTGCATGTGACATCTTTCATTCAATTTCTAGAGATGAAATGTCCTCTAGGGCTGAAATGTTCACAGAGGTTTCTTTTGGGAATAGCAGGAGAGTGGACGTGGACTACTTCAGGCCTCATCATGGTATCACGTGGGGTTTAGGAAGCCTGCTGTGGTCACCTCGCCCCAGGAATGTCTCTGCTTAGGCACAAGCTGACACTCTGTCCATGGTTTCATCCTTCTGAAATTACAGTTGATTTTCTCTCAGAAGGGAAATGATTGTTACTTTCTGGACTTTAGGTCCATATACTTCATAGCAACAGCTCTTCAATAATTTCTGAACAGATGTTTTTGATCATCTTATATTATTCTAGTTTTTGTCCTATTATTAAAATTCATAGAGGTATCTGTGTTAATATGTATTTTCACAATCAACCAATCATTGCCCATTTTACACTTATCATGATGTTGTAAATTTGAAAACATACATAAAATTAATAAAACCCTGGTGACACTTATCAAGGAATAGGCAAACTAATACTGCATACTGGAAAGGGTCTAAAGAAGTCTCCTACTCTGTTGGACTGTTCTGTTGCTTTCTGTGTATGGTTTACATAGAGATACCTTTATTTCATGATATTTTGGGATTTATTCTAAAAGTCTGTCTTTATCCTTGATCTTTGCCACTTTAATTATTATATGTCTTGATGTTGTCTTCTTGGGTCCCTTGTGTTGGCAGATCTGTGGAACTTCATGGCTTGAGAGACTATCTCCTTCCACAGATTGGGGAAGTTTTCAGTAATTACCTCCTCAATAACACTTTCTATCCCTTTTTCTCTCTCTTCTTCTTCTGGTACCCCTATAATGCGGATATTGTTCCGTTTGGATTGGTCACACAATTCTCTCAATATTCTTTCAATCTTAGAGATCCTTTTTTCTCTCTGTGCCTCAGCTTCTTTGTATTCTTCTTCTCTAATTTCTGTTCCATTTACTGTCTCTTCTACTACTTCTAATCTGCTTTTAAATCCCTCCATTTTATATTTCATTTCAGATATGGAATTTCTTAATGATTGAATCTCTGTCTTAAATTCATTTGAGTTCTTGAATTTTTTTCTGTACCTCCATGAGCATGCTTATGATTTTTATTTTAAACTCTATTTCAGGAAGATTGGTGAGTTCAGTTTCATTTGGCCCTTTTTTTTTGAGGTTTGTGAGATTTTGGTCTGAACCAGGTTCCTTTGACATTTCATAATTCTGTGTGATGCCCTCTAGTGCCCAGAAGGTCCAGTCTCTGGAGCTTCTCAGCTTCTAGAGTGAGGTTGTGGGTTGTAGGGGAGTGGCGCTGGTTCCTGGGGGGAGGAAAGACCTGTTTCCTGATTTCTGGCTGTGGTGCCTGTCTCCAGTATCAGAGCCAAGGGGCCGAGCACACAGGTGTAAGCCTTTGTGCTTGGCGTCTCTAGCTATTGTAGGCAGGGCCTCCCTCTGGCTGTCCTGATGCCAACAGAGTGACTGTCGGTTTGTGAGCAGGTGCCAGCAGGTCAGGAGTAAGGCACTGCAGGCTGTGTGTCACAGTGAGGGGCCTTGGAGCTGAGTAGGCAGCCAGGGGGTTGGAGTGCCTGAAGCTCTTCAAAGTTCCCAACCTGCTGGGCAGAGTGCGCCCAACCTTGTCCACCTATCACTTCTCCCATTTAGCAAGCTCATGCAAACCCCACCGCTTCAGCAGCCCTCTCGCTGCTAGGAAGGCTGTTAGATTGCCTGCCTTTCCTTTGTCCCAGAGTGGCCCGATGTGGATCCCTGTTCTCCTCATACGGCTGGAATCTCAGACTCCCAGGCACTCTGCCTGTCGCACCTCCCCAATCCCAGCAACCTCTAGAGCACCACACAATGTAGGTCTGTGGTGCAAAGCAGACCTCCAGGGCTCGGTGTTCAGCAGTCTCAGGCTTCCACCCCCTCCCGTCTCCGTTTGTCTTCCTCCCACCAGAGAGCTGGGGTGGGGGAAGGGCTCGGGTCCCGCCGGATCAAGGCTTTTTTTGTATGTTCCCCTGTTTTGTGAGGTCTGCTCTGTTGGTGATGTCTGGATGTAGCCTGGTGCAGCCTTCTTTCCTGGTGCTGTTTTAGGGTTAGTTGTATTAAGTATATTTTCACACTACACGTGGTTTTGGAAGGAATTCTCACCGCTTATGCTGCCATCTTGAGTCCTGATCAACCCTAGCTTTCTTAAAGTCAACCAGTAGAGCTCTGGTTTCACGTAATAGATTTCTAGAAGTAGTCAGGATGTTTCTTCAAAGGAAAAACTGTAAACAAGAAGCTGTAGAACCTTCTCAGAGAGGTACACTTCTCTTGGTATGTTGCCCATCAAACTTAGCTAAGAAATCCTGCCAATTTTTTAAGAGACTGATTAGTCTATTTGTAAATGTAAGAGCATGCACTTATTTGTATGTTAAGAAGCATAGGCAGTCCCACTGGGAGAGACCAGGCTGAGAACTGATAAGAGGATGCTATTTCATTTAAAAGCTGCCAGAGGCATGTTTGCAGGACGTTCTTGCCTCAGTAATTGTTCTAAATGCATGGGACCTGATTAGGGAAGAACTAGCTTCTGAGAGATGCTTGACTTCTGCATTTTCGGCTTGAAAACTGTATTCTGAGCTTGTTGGAATATTTTTGGAGGGTTGATTTTCTAAATTTTCTAATGGTGACAAGGCTAAAATTATAAACCATAGCAACTGCCACTACCACCACAACAAATGTGTTCTTGTGTCAGCATGAGGCACCTTATCAGCAAAAAGATTAATTACCGATGGACATCTTGGTAATGATTGTTTTGACATCAGGGTAAGAAGAGTCTTATTTTCTGATTTAACTTGAGACCATTCAAATAAAATATAACATGATTCTTCTCCTTGTTGAGGCACATATGCAAATAATCATCCCCTCCCTTCTCTTGTGATATGCTCTTCTTCTTACGTTTCTCTAAATAATGCACTTTTTTGAAACTTCTCAAAACTGCTTTGCCAGCTTGTTCTTTATCCTGTTCAACTCAACTTCTTTCTTGTCCTAACAGTGGAGTTCTCATAAAATTCAATCTGTTGCTCTCAGATTATTATCATGGCTACCATATCCTGTGAGCTTTTGACAAGCCAGAGACTGTGCTGTTCAAATTACATGTGTTATTTCATTTAATATCCTCAGACTGTCTATAAATATCAACCAACTAAGCCTGTAGAAAGGGGAAAAGAGCCAAGAATATTTTAGATTCTTGGTTAACATCCAATCTTATTGGATAGGGAAAAGAGTAGGAGCCAAACAAAGAAATGGAAAAGTAGTGATCAGAAAGGAAGGTGGGAACCAGGAAGGGCAGTGTTCTGGAAGCCAAGAGACATTCAGATGATACATCCTATAAGACTATCCAATAGGTACATCTCCATCCTCGATTTATTGTTCATGCTTTGTACCAAAGGTTCTGTGGGTGGGTTTGGGGGTGTCACAGGCCCTCTGAAATGTAATGCAAGATTTCACATATGCACATGTATACCTTTCCTGGGGAATGGGTTCACAGATCCATTAAGGACCCATAAGCAAAACAAAGGTATTTCTTCAGGCTCATGCCATCAGTTTTTTATCAGACATTTCCCATTGTCCCCTCAAACTCGACATATCTAAAACTTCAGTTAACTTTTTCACTACGTCCCTGCAAACTAGTTACTCTTCTCACCCTTCCCCCACCCTTTGCTAGGGCCATTATTCTTCTTCAAGCCATCTTTTGCTTTCCCCCATACATCCAGTACATCACTATTGCCTCTACAATTTATCCTTTCTCTGTTCTTACTTTCATCACATTCTCTTGGGACCTTTCCTGCTAGTACCTGGATTAGTGAGTTTATTCTTAACCAGTGCATTGCTTCCTAATCCTCTCTGTTTTCCAACAATGCCAGATTTATGTTTTGAAAATTAACCTTATCCCATAGAGCGTGATATTTAAGAACAGTGTTTATGGGCCGTGCAATCAGACATATCTAGTTCATGATTATGATTTCTCCTTTCATTTGCTGTGTCACCCTAGTCACGTTGCTTAATATTTCTGATCCTTGTTTTACCCATTTGAAAATAGGGGTCATGCTAATACTACCTCCTTGGCTTGTTGTGAAGACTTCATTGGGATAATTCATGTAAAGAGCTTAGCAGAGTCTTAGCACATTGTAAACTGTCAGGACACAGCTGTTATTTCCTGCTGAGGAACATGAAATGTTTCCCTAGTGCTTATCTCACAGCACATAAAATCTCCTGTCTGATTTTTCAGGCCTGCCAGAAACTGGTCCCCACTGTTACGTCTCCAACCTTACCTTACTTCCCAAAGGTGTATATAGCAAGGCTGTCTCCCTAAATGTGCTCTCACAATGCAAACCTCACTCCATCTCAGATTTTTGATCATGCTATTTCCTCATCCTAGAGTGTCTGACCCTATTCATTCAGCCTTCCTTGCAGCCCAGGCTCCTGTACCTTCCATGACAGTTGCAGTTCCCATGGTTCTTGTCATTTTCTAATCTCTCCTCTCCTTTTGAATTAGTGCTTTATAATACACTGTTCTGCACAGTTTGTGCTTTTTACTCATGGGTTTGTAGTGTTGCAAATTATGAAGCTATTCACTTCCTTGTTTACTGCTTATTCATTGCTCATTGCATGTCTGCATGTTATTTTCTAGCATGGCCCCGTGTGGACAGGGGTAGGGTCTTGTCATTATTCATTTTTCCATGACTTGTAGCAGTTTCTAGTTACTATGTCATTATGTGGTATGTTTGTTGGATTATTTAGTTGTTTTCTCAAACTATCAACGTTTTCAGGCAGAAGGTGTGTTGTTAAAAACTTGGTGCCATAACTTACTTTTTGTGAACTCAGGCATCTGGAGATTTGGAACCTAATGCCAAGATGGGTGGCTTGCGGAAAGCCACTTCCCTTCTCTGAGCGTCTCATTTTTCTCATTCCTAGAAATATTTGGTTAAACCAGAGTACTAGGCTAGGTGACCTCTCTAAATTCCCTGATCTCCTAGGACTCTGGGACTCTGATTAACTGAAAATTTGCTCCAATGACCTTACCCAGCTTTATTCTCTGCCTTTGCCCTGGCTTGCTCAGGCTTTGACAGAATGTGAGGTCTCAAACAAGGCTTACGTGCTGTCCTTAATTGAAACTGTTTGTCTTTCCTAGTGAGCAGACAAGCCTCGGTTTAGGAAAAAACATCAGCAGATTTCATTCCAGGGTGGGGAACTGTTTCTGACAAGGAGCCCTACAAAGTAGGTGTGCTTCAGAGAAAAGGGAAAACTGAGTAAACAAATACTCCCTTTGCTGAAGGAGGATGTGGATTGAAAATCATATTATAGAGGAGGTATCCTCCTGGAGCGTCTTGGGTAACCAGCCAAAAATTTGATCTCATTTCTCTTAGCATGCAGTAACTCACCATGCCAACTGACATATTTCTCCAGTGACCTCTGCATCTGAAAATGTCCCCTAAAAGCACAGCTGTCTGTACTCCAAGCCTCACTCTTTGCCCTAACAGCCTACAAGATGCCATTCTGCAGATGTTTCCTCAGCATTCCTTGACACAAGGGCATATTATGTTCCTCTACATTTCTGACATATGTAAGACTGAATCCTGTCCCAGAGCTCAGGAGTTGCTTTTGTATGGTGCTTGGGAAGCCTGGGCATTGTGTAGTGGCATCTTAATGCTGCTCGGCTACCATTTCTACCTGAGTACCTAGATCTGGGTTGACGATAAGTTGCAAGTTGCTTTCTCAGATACTCTAGTGAGCAGAGTGGAAAGAAGGAACATTGGCGTGAACCAGAGGGCTGCGTGCTGGTGGGTGCTCCATGCACCACTAGCTCCAAACCCTCACTAATTATGCAAGCTCATCAGGATTGTCACCTGGTGCTCTTCCATTTAGTGGGTGGTTGTGCACCACGCTTCTTTCATTCTTTATCAGAATTAGTGACATGATATTGACATTCACAGGCAGGCTGGTTTTCTAATGCTGGCCAGAGAATCAAAGTTGTTTTTTTTTTAAATTTCCTGACGTCACCTATCCTTTCAGAAAACCAGAGAGTGTCATTAATACTTAATGTGTGTTTCCACCAATAATACTTTCCCCTTTCCCCAGAGGTTAGTCCTCAGAGGACGTAGGACAGGGTAATTAGGTCTATTGATCTTGGCTGCAGCCAGTGTTATCGGAATGGTGATCAACTTTGTAACTAAGATGTGGATATTCATTTTAGTTAAGGAGCTATGACAGCTCTTGTTTCTTGAATATTCTTTGCTTTAACAGAAGCATTCCTAAGTAGCTACTAGGAGATCCTATGGAGCTGAAATCTCTCTTTTATAGGGCTGGTATTAGGGGCCAGAATGTATACGTGCTGGCTGTGCCAAGAATGGGAAAACCTTAAACTTAAATCAATTTGGCCCATGGGCAAGTTTCATAAAGTCAAAAACTCTGTCAAGCAGCTCCTACCCCTGCCATTTAAGCTGACAAATAAATTCTCTTAAAGAGTTTCTCAGGGTGAAATATTCAGCATAGAACCCTTCTCAGGAGTCTCTTCCTTCACTTCACTGAGCCTCAGAGTGGGACAGGTTATAGCTCAGCTTGTAGCTGGAGATAAGTCTGAAGCAGGTGCTATTAGAATTTAGAAAGGCAGATAATCATCTACCCAGAGATGCAGACAGTCTGGGCATGGGACAGGATTGTTTCCTGGATTGTCTGGTGTATAATTCCTAGAGACAAAGAATATGAGCTCACAGGGAGCCAGGACACCTTGTGTTTACTGCATACAGTTGCCACCTGGAGCTATGTTCTCTTTGGTTTCCCTAATAGGGATTGTTTTAAGAAAATAGAGGCTCAAATATTCAGAGGCAGTGGTTCAGTTATTTGGCTGGTGGGACTGTGAGGGAGGCTGGGGACTAAAATACCAGCAAGGCACACACACCAAGTGGGCAAGAGTGTAGTTACAAGAGAAATGGTCTACCAAAACCTGAGTCAGGTCCCAGACAGCAAGATCAATTCAAAGTCAAGCTAGGAAGATCTGGACTGAAGTCTCTTTCTTTATCTTCTTGACCACCATGCCCACTCCGCCACCCACAGTTTGCCATAGGGCTTATGGAAATCATGGCCACTGCTCTCCTGACACATCTATATATCTGTATACACAGCCTGAGTCAACTACACTGAGATCCAAATTCATTTGAGTTTAAATATTAACAGCAGCTTGTTCCTCGGATGGCTTTGGAATTTTAAAAAAGCAGATCCTTCTGGCTAGAATGATAGTTTTGAGATTAAACCTGTCTGCCAGGTATCAGTCTCTTCACCAGAAGTATCTATTTTTATACGATGAAGTCCATTAGACACAGTCATACCTGTCTTGAGCTTGAAAAAAAGGCAATTGAAATATTTAGATTCAATGACATTCAATAAATATTTCGATCAAGTGAATAGATATGGCTTCAGGTCTTTACAATAGCTTATTATAGCCCTTTTTTAATCCCTGCAAAGGAGGACTGGGATCTTTCAACCCTGTTTCCAAAAAAATCCCATTTTCTTATTGGTTTTTAACTAAAAGTTTATGTAAGACATACATTTTAAATAGGTCTAGGTGCTTTTTGAAGGATTACTTTTAAGGAGCCTCAACATTAAAGATGTTATTTAAACCTGAAACTCTCAAGACAAGTTTAAGCTAGCACCCTAAATTCTGTGATCAGTCAGGTGGGAATTGTCTGTGGATACCTGAGGGCATATTTTGGCTTACCTGAACAGCAGTATTCATGTTTGTGACTTCATAATGGCTCATTTTCAGGACTTAAACCTTTTCCTCTCAATTTAACATATGTGCCTTGACCTATACCATATGTAAATAATGTTTGATGATAAAAGGGAGTGAGTCACACTTAAGCAGCAACATCAGGGCCCATTAGGCAGAATATAAATAACTGACCCTACGTATGTAATAGAGATTTTAAATGGTCCTGTGGGAGTTAAATTATATAGGAGAATTTCCTGTGTAATTATTCTGAAGCAAACAAACAACGCCCTAGCCAAGTCCTCACTAATTTCAGTTAGGAGGTTCCTTATATCTCTTTAGCCAAACTGGTGAAACTCAACTTTGCACTCCCCTTACTCAAAACTTCTTTCTATCTCACTGGTTTTATCCTCCCCCACTCCTCCAAACCTCCCTTTCTCCTTTTCTTCTCTCCTTCCTTCTATTCTCCCTCTTTGTCTTTCTTCCTTTAGGAGTGAAGCTCTGTAATTTTAAGTATGTTTGCATGAGATATGTAATTATCTAGAGCTGCGTACCAAAGTACAGAGCTAACATTTTAAAATTATTCACAGATAGTGTGATGAGGTAAATTACCGCCCAAAAGAGGTATTTTGAGAATGAAAAGAAGTGCTAAAAATAATCAACAGGTTTGTTGACCTACATGGTACCGACCATGAGACTGTAGCAGGTTTATCAGGATGTATGGCCTCCCTATTCACAGAGTTGACTAGGATGTTAAGGTTTAAGAGGCTTCAGAATTCATCTAGCCTACTCCCTGTAGAAGAGGACAACTCTGAACCCACAGTGTCTGGTTCTAGACCAGGGCTCTTGGCTCCCAGTCCAGGATTCTTTCAACTCCTCCCCCTGCCTCACACTCCAGCAAGACGTAAAGCATACTGCCCAGAGTGGCCTTCTTCTCACAGCTTGTTTTCCTGTCGTACAGATGGCTTTTAGATGTGAAACTTTTCAGATGTGAGAATGTCCATCTCCTCTTCATTCCACATCAGCGCCTCACAGGTAAACAAGTGCCCTGCTTCTGTTTGAACCACCACTGCAAATTCATTGTGGCCCTTCCCTCACTTTCTCCTTCTTTTTTTTTTTAACATTAAAAAATTTTTTTATTTTGCTATTATTCATATACAATTACATGAGCAACATTATGGTTACAAGAATCCCCCTATTATCAAGTCCCCACCACATACCCCATTGCAGTCACTGTCCATCAGCGTAGTAGGATGTTATAGAATCACTACTTGTCTTCTCTGTGTTATACTGCCTTCCCCATATCCCCCTCCCACGCTACATTATGTGTGCTAATCATAATATCCCTTTTTCCCCCTCCCTTCCCACTGATTTTCCCCATTCCCTTTCCCTTTGGTAACTGTTAGTCCATTCTTGGGTTCTGTGAGTCTGCTGCTGTTTTGTTCCTTCAGTTTTTTCTTTGTTCTTATACTCTACAGATGAGTGAAATCATTTGATATTTGTCTTTCTCGGCCTGGCTTATTTCACAGATCATAATACCCTCTAGCTCCATCCAAGTTGTTGCAAATGGTAGGATTTGTTTCCTTCTTATGGCTGAAAAATATTCCATTGTGTAGATGTACCACACTTTCTTTACCCATTCGTCTACTGATGGACACTTAGGTTGCTTCCATTTCTTGGCTATTGTAAATAGTGGTGTGATAAACATAGGGGTACATATGTCTATTTCAAACTGGGCTGCTGCATTCTTAGGGTAAATTCCTAGGAGTTGGATTCCTGGGTCAAATGGTGTTTCTATTTTGAGTTTTTTCAGGAACCTCTATACTGCTTTCCACAATGGTTGAATTAATTTACATTCCCAGCAGCAGTGTAGGAGGGTTCCCCTTTCTCCACATGCTTGCCGTTTGTTGTTGTTTGTCTTTTGGATGGCAGCCATCCTAACTGGTGGAGGTGATATCTCATTGTGGATTTAATTTGCATTTCTCTGATGACTAGTGATGTGGAGCATCTTTTCATGTGCCTGTTGGCCATCTGAATTTCTTCTTTGGAGAAGTGTCTGTGCAGGTCCTCTGCCCATTTTTTAATTGACTTATTTGCTTTTTGTGTTGTTGAGGTGCGTGAGCTCTTTATGTAATTTGGATGTCAACCCCTTATCGGATATGTCATTTATGAATGTATTCTCCCATACTGTAGGATGTCTTTTTGTTCCACTGATGGTGTCCTTTGCTGTACAGAAGATTTTCAGCTTAATACAGTCCCACTTGTTCATTTTTGCTTTTGTTTCCTTTGCCCGGGGAGATGTGTTCATGAAGAAGTCGCTCATGTTTATGTCCAAGAGATTTTTGCCTGTATTTTTTTCTGAAAGTTTTATGGTTTCACGACTTACATTCATGTCTTTGATCCATTTTGAGTTTACTTTTGTGTATGGTGTTAGACAATAATCCAGTTTCATTCTCTTGCATGTAGCTGTCCAGTTTTGCCAACACCAGCTGTTGCCGAGGCTGTCATTTCCCCATCGTATATCCATGGCTCCTTTATTGTATATTAATTGACCATATATGCTTTGGTGTATATCTGTGCTCTCTATTGTGTTCCTTTGATCTATGGGTCTTTTCCGATCTCTGTCCATTTTTTAATCAGGTTATTTGTTTTTTGGGTGTTGAGGTATATGAGTTCTCTATATATTTCAGATGTTAACCACTTGTCAGATATGTCATTTATGAGTATATTCTCCCATACTGTAGGATGTCTTTTTGTTCTACTGATGGTATCCTTTGCTGTACAGAAGCTTTTTAGTTTAATATAGTCCCACTTGTTCATTTTTGCTCCCTCACTTTCTTGTACTTTAATTAGGCTAGAAAGGTCACAACACGTAGGCCAATTAGATATTATGGGAACAGTTTAAATTCAAAAATATTTTTCTCTTAAAAATGGAATCAAATGTATCCTTAATTGATTTTGAGGCAGTCTTTTCAGACTAGCCATATTTGAGGCATCCTTAGCTAACCAAGAAGGTAAGGCAATGGCATTCAGTTTTTCCTGAGGTAATGCACTTCACTTGTGCATCTGGGTGAAAGGGGAGAATGAATAAGCCTCTCAGCTGTGTCTGACATGTTTGAAATGGAACAGAATGTAGCTGTAGGAAATGTGCCGGAAATGGGATTCAGGTTATAAACATAATACTCACTGTCTCCTCTTACTGTTCTCCTGTGTGTATTCTTTCACACACCAGATTCATTTGCCCTAATGATAGACAGGCAGTAGAGTGACAGTTTCATTAGTGAAGAGGATGGACTCCAGCAATATAGTTTCATGTCAGCAGTTTCATTGCCAGTGGTAGAGATCACAGAAAAACCATACAGATGAACTTAAGGATACATGAAAACAAAAATTTGTAGAATAAAAATACTGTCATATCATAATGGAAATATGGATGGGACTGGAAATAGGGACGAAGGGCCCTTGACGCTGACATCAATACTTCACTTCCCTTTTGTGCATAGCTCAATAATCATTTGTTGACTGAAGAACATTGCTGGATGCCACTATTGATTCGCTAAGCCCATATGACTCCGAGTAGGAGGAAGTTCTGTGGCCGGTAGTAACAGCATCAGCAGTTGTTTTGCCAAGGACTGTACCTGCAGATCACAAGGATCAACTTAAGGTAGGAAGCTGGGAGGCTGCAATCTACTACCCTGGAGTGGCCAGCGATGGAGTACAAGGGCATTTCCAGCTCCCCCTCACTATCTTCCCTCCTTTTTTCCTTCCTGGTTCATACTTTCTACTTACTGAGTCCCTCACACTGGGACTTTCTCCTCTTCCATCCAAATAAACCTCTGGGTACCCAGGCAAACTAGCCATTTGGCATCACCAGTTATAAAGTTTGACAGATGACTAAAGAGGAGCTCCACCATAAACTTCATGGTAAGTAAACTTCCTGTAATGTTTGGTAATGTAGTTGTATACAATTGGGTAAGTATAGCCATGCACTGGTCAGTTATTTCAAGTCATTTATGCCCTTCTGGGTCCTTCCACTACCTTATCTCTCCTCATATTCTTCTTGCCCACCATGTATAGTTGATATTTCTCTACTTGGCCCTCATTTTAGTTCACTTTTTAGCCTTACTCTTAGATGCTTACACTTTTTCTCTATCATCTGTCTCTTCTCTACATCATTGACCTTGTTTAAATTAAGGGAACAAGGATGTAAATAGGAAAAAAGAGAATAACCTGCATGAGTTAAAAACCAACTTTTCTAATGCATTCAGAACCTAGCTCTAGCTAGACACATGTCCTATGTTTGTATTTCCAAATAGTTGAAACCAAGAACTATCTTTTTTATTGTGTATGAAGTTTTAATTTGTGCATTATGTTTCTTTGGTGTGGGAGGATACGTAGGAATATAGTCAAAACTGTAGGTGGTGATATTATAAATTTGCAAAGGTAGTTGGTTATTTTCTCATTTTCATATACTTAATACATGGTGGGCACTTTAAATACAGTATCTCTTTTAATTCTCTCAACCATCCTATGAAGATGTAGAGCCTTGCATGTAGTCTCATACCTAGTAAGTGGTGAAACTGGAATTGGAATGCAGATTTGTCTGACTCCAAAGCCCCAGTCTCTTTCCATTATATCACTGCTCCCAAACATGAGTGATTCTGGGTTTTTCTGCTTCCTGATATTATAGCACGTAAGGACCAGGCATATTTCCCCACTGGCCTCAGTGTTCTTATATTCAATTTCTCTATATTCCAAAGTGTGTAGAGTAATTTTTCTATTTACAAAGCATTCTAAACCTTGATTTGTAATTGTGGATTGGATGACCCTTCCCCCATTTTCTTTCCCCAACACATATGGATTACTTTGTCTTTTGAGATTAACAAGGAACGACAGAGTGTGTTAAATTTCTCCTTGCCTTGAGGGCATGGTTTTTATTAAGCTGTCTTACTTTTCTAGTAGGGAACAACCCTGTGGGCCAAGGCCTATGTTTAATTTTGTATTATGTTGACACGGTCTCCTCCCTATTTATTCTCAGGGCCCTTTCATGATTCCTTGATGGTAATGTGACCAGGTCATGTTGGTGGCATTGTAGTGTCTTGGCCTTCAGCATTTGGCCAGTATTGTTAACAAAGTTGCCTTTTTTAAATGAAAATGTCACTGATATACTTATGTCTGATGAAGGTTTCACATGAGCAGCATTGTGGTCACTGCATTCACCCATGTTATTGAGTCTCCTGCCCACACTCCACTGCCTGTAGTCACTGTCCATCTGCATAGCAAGATGCCACAGAGTCACTTCTTGTCTTCTCTGTGCTACACTGTCTTCCCCATGATCACACCCACATCATGTGTGCCAGTCATAATGCCCCTCAATCCCCTACTCCCTCCCTCCCCACCCACCCTCTCCCACCCCTCCCCTTCGGTAACCAGTAGTTCCTTCTTGTAGTCTGTGAGCCTGTGGCTGTTTTGTTCCTTCAGTTTTGCTTTATTATACTCTACAAATGAGGGAAATCATTGGCACTTGTCTTTCTCCATCTGGCTTATTTCACAGAGCATAATATCCACCAGTTCCGTCCATGTTGTTGCAAATGGTAGGATTTGTTTCTTCCTTATGGCTGAATAGTATTTCATTGTGTATATGTACCTCTTCTTTATCCATTCATCTGCTGATAGATGCCTAGGTTGCTTGCATATCTTAGCTACTGTAAATAGTGCTGCGATCAACACAGTGATGCATATGTCATTTTGAAACGGGATTTTCTTTTCTTTGGGTAAATTCCTAGGGGTGTATTACTGGGTCAAATGGTATTTCTATTTTTAGCTTTTTGAGAAACCTCCATATTGCTTTCCACAATGGCTGAACTAATTTACATCCCCACCAGCAGTGTAGGAGGGTTCCCCTTTCTCCGCATCCTTGCCAGCATTCGCTGTTCCTTGTCTTTGGATGATGGCCATCCTTACGGGTGTGAGGTGATATCTCACTGTGGTTTTAATTTGCATTTCCCTGCTAATTAGCGATGTGCAGCATCTTTTCCTGTGCCTCTTGGCCATCTGAATTTCTTCATTGAAGAAGTGTCAGTTCAAACCCTCTGCCCATTTTTTAATCAGGTTATTTGCTTTTTAGGTGTTGAGGCACGTGAGTTCTTGATATATTTTGGATGTTAACCGCTTGTCAGATCATTTACAAATATATTCTGCCATACTTTAGGATGCCTTTTTGTTCTATTGATGGTGTCCTTTGCTATACAGAAGCTTTTTAGTTTGATATAGTCCCATTTGTTCATTTTTGCTTTTGTTTCCCTTGCCCGAAGTGATGTGTGCAGGAAAAGTGGCTCATGTTTATATTCAACAGATTTTTGCCTCTGTTTTCTTCTAAGAGTTTTATGGTTTCATGACTTACAGGTCCTTGATTCATTTTACGTTTACTCTTGTGTATGGATTTGGACAATAATCCAGTTTCATTCTCTTACATGTAGTTGTCCAGTTTTGCCAAAACCAGTTGTTGAAGAGGCTGTCATTTCCCAATTGTATGGCTCCTTTATCATAAATTAATTAATTCACCATATATGGTTGGGTTTATATCTGGGCTCTCTCATCTGTTCCATTGGTCTATGGGTCTGTTCTTGTGCCAGTACCAAATTGTCTTGATTACTGTGGCTTTGTAGTAGAGCTTGAAGTTGGTAAGAGAGATCCCCCCTGCTTTATTCTTCCTTCTCAGGATTGCTTTGGCTATTCGGGGTCTTTTGTGGTTCCATATGAATTTTAGAACTGTTTGTTCTAGTTCATGGAAGAATGCTTTTGGTATTTTGATAGAGGTTGCATAGCATCTGTAGATTGTTTTAGGCCATTTTTACAATAATAATTGTTCCTGTCCATGAGCATGGGATGTATTTCTATTTACTGGTGTCTTCTTTAATTTCTCTCATGAGTGTCTTATAGCTTTCAGGGTATAGTTCTTTCACCTCCTTGGTTTGGTTTATTCCTAGGTATTTTATTCTTTTTGATGTTGCTGTGAATAGAATTGTTTTCCTGAGTTCTCTTTCCGCTAGTTCATCATCAGTATATAGAAATGCAACAGATTTCTGTGTATTAATTTTGTATCCTGCAACTTTGCTGAGTTCAATTATTATATCTGGTAGTTTTGGAGTGGATTCTTTAGGGTTTTTTATGTACAATATCATGTCATCTTCAAACAGGGACAGTTTGACTTGTTCCTTAACAATATGGATGCCTTTTATTCCTTTGTGTTGTATGATTGCTGTGGCTAGGACCTCTAGATCTATGTTGAATGAAAGTGGGGAGAGTGGGCATCCTTGTCTTTTTCCTGATCTTAAAGAAAAGCTTTCAACTTTTTGCTCATAAGTATGATGTTGGCTGTGGTTTGTCATATATGGCCTTTATTATGTTGAGGTACTTGCCCTCTATACCCATTTTGTTGAGAGAATTTATCATGAATGGGTTTTGAATTTTTTTGAATGCTCTCTAAGGATCTGTGGAGATGATCATGTGGTTTTTGTCCTTTTTGTTGATGTGGTGGA